>VBSM01001265.1:66462228-66485986 GCA_008086735.1 Cheirogaleus medius
AAAAAAAAAAAGACTCCCAGCCCAAAAGTGATGTAGGAAAACATCTGTGTGAGCTTCTAGTCCTAAAGTCCTAAATGCTGTGGGCGAAATGCAGTCTCAGGGTAACTCAGTAGAAACAGATGACTCAAGGACCAGAGGGCCTCTCACTTCCCCTGTGCATGGGGGAGGCACTGTGCAAATCCCTCCAAGACCTCAGGGAAAGAGAGAGAAACTAACAATGGCCTGAGATTGTTACCTTTAGCCTGCTGGTCTAAGGGTTAAACAGCAAATTAAGTTGAGTCAGAGGAAATGTTAAAGTTAATTTTCTACATCAACATTCTGTGGACTGAGATTCATAGATCTACTATACATATAAAATATCTATAACTACCTAACACATAAATAGGTTATCTATATTATTAGCAGTAATTATATTGTTAGTGATTTCAAAGTCAACTACATATCTGGACAGTGTTTTTCAAATATATGACTTGTCAATTGTTCTCCATGTAGTTATATACAGATGGATAAATGCTGGTTTAGCTCATTCCTCTTTTAAAATCTATTTTAAAAAAAAACAAGAAAATTGTTAATTAAAGATTCATTGTCACTTTAGGGATAAGAAAAAAGAAAAAAGTGTGGAGTATATGTCTAGGTTCATTCCACAGGATTGGTCCTTGTCTCTGATTCATTCGATACTCTGACGATTCCTTGGTAAAGTGTAGGAAGGTACATGCATCCCTATTAAATTTTTCCCTCTGCTAGATTTGACCATTTGTTCCAACTATGCTACTTTTGAGTCTCAGTTAAGACAACAAAGATTTTGGATGCCCACTCAACCTCACATTATCTTAAATTTAATCACCCTACAGATGTACTTCTTTAACAATTTCTTCCCCATCTTCCTTGTTCTTCTATTTTACCATCTCTGCAAACCTCTCATTTTTAGACCATTCAGTCCATCTCCCTTTTCCTCTCCCATACCCTGGTAGCTCAGGGTGAGCTGCTGGAAAAAAATTCCTCATCAGCTGACTGGTGTCACAACCAAAGCACAGCTTCCAAATGCAGCCGAGCCCTCAGCACTCTGCAGGAGTGTCTCTCCTCCCTCGGCCAGGTGGCACACCACTCTCTTCTGATTCTCCTCCTGCCTTCCTGATCTTTGTGTCTCAGCCTTCTTTGTAAGCTCTTTTTCTTCTTTATTTAAATATTAATGCTCCCGGCATTCTAGCCTTGGCTCTCATTCAACATGGCCCTCCTGGGAAATCTCAGCCACTGTGATAACTTTGACAACCAGACAAGTTAATGATTCCCTGCTCGGTGTCTCCAGCCCAGGGCCTTCTGAGTTTACTGCCTACTACAAGTTAATAGACATCTCCACCTACATCACTACAACATTTTAAACACAAGTCCAAACGTTAACTGATTTTCTATTACTGCATCCAGCAACTCCTGCATTTCCAATTTTAATAAAGACTACCACCATTCTTTTTTGTATACCTGGTCAGATTTCTGTCCCATTCTTGCTAAGATGTTTGTTCATTAGCAGATGACCATATTGGCTATTTCTCCAATAAAAATGAGACAGACCATATGCCTGTTCATAATTAGTATTCAATAAATAGTTGCTGAATGAATCATTTCCATGATCTACTGACTTAATCTTATCAGAAAGGAAAATGAGTATAGTGACAAAACTTATATTTAAGCTAACCCTTTATGATCATTCTTTTCTTTTCCTAAATGCTTATGAACAATCCATTTAATATTTTGCTTGGGGAAAACATCAAGTTTATTGGTTCATAATTAATGACATTATGAAAATTGTTGTCAAAACTGCAAGAGGGTTTCCCATCTAGGCCTAGTTGCTCATTGCACAAAGAACCAATTATTAGACAACTAGGATTACCAAGAAAAAAAGTTTTTAGGAAGTTTTTAATAAGATCTTGTCATGAGAAAGGGAGGAACTGCCTCAAATTGGTCTCCCCAATGAAGGGAGATCATGGGCTTTTAAAGGAGGGGCCAAGTGCCTTGTGGCAGGTCATGGTGTAACTAATCAGGGGCTATGTGCATTGCGGACAGGTTGTGGGGCATGGTGAGTCATGGCCTCAGGAAGTCTGCCCAGGGGCCTTTAGAAGCTCAGCTCCTTTGTCTTGCAGACCACCTACCATTTCTGGGAAACAACTCAAAAGTTCAAGTAGTAGTTAAGGGAGAAGATTATATAGGGGTCATTGACATTTATTCAATGATAGGCTGGTTACAGAATGAGTTAGACTCAACCTCTTCTTCCTTTTAGAAATCAGAAAAAAAAAATGGGTCTCTGTTGTCTGGGTACATGATCACGTTTTAGAATTTCTCACAGATTTTCATTTTTGGTTCCCTGACCCTTACCTGCCTTTTTTTCCAGAAGCTTATGACATGGTTTATATGAACATGGCTAATATAACCTCATTTAGATAGCTCTCTTACTATTAATATAAACTCATTTGGATAGCTCTTTCTGATTCTTAGAGAAATCTAAAAATTCAGATTCCTCTAACCAATGTTTGCTCTTCCCTTCTGACTAAAAATACTTCTCTTTGCCTAAGAGTGAAAAAAAAATTAAAACACCAATTCTATAGTTCTGGAGGTTTTTTTCCTGTTGTCCGTTAACAATACACAATTTTCCCTAAGTAGTAGGTAGTCCTTGCTTATTTTTCTTACTCTAAAAATGACTTTGAGACTCCACTATTGTTGTCCTTTGTCCTTTTTGCAAACTTCTACACTTTTTGGGTTTTAACTTTCCTGACTCAGCTTTTTCAGGTTCCTGACTCCACTTCTGCTTAGTTTGTTTCCTCTCCTTTGAGCCTACGGTTGTATCATTTTAAAATTTGTATTAAACTGTCAATAATAATGTTGGCAGATAATAGTTATTGAGCATTTATTATGTGCTAGGCATGTTACATTCATTCTTTTAATTTCACAACAACCCAATGGAGTGGGTATCGTTAGGATCCCTATTTGATAGTTGAGGAAATGAGACCTAATGAGACCCAGAAGTTTTTCAATGTCACTGAGCTGGTAAACAGCAAATCCAGGGACTTAAACTCAGGTGGGAATGACTAAAAGCCAAAGCCCCATTGTGCAAGTTCAGACTTCTGTGTGAAAAGTACCATTGTTACAGCAGGTGTTACAGCAGGTGGTCCGGAGGACAAACCGAGCAGCACATGGAGAGTCGGAGAATCAAAGTTTATTCACTGGCTGGCTCAGAGGGGCCTCGCCACCAAATTCTGAGCACTGTCTACCTGATTTTTCCCACTTTTATTAAGTCGGGGTGGTCCAAGGGGTGGGGTATCAGGTGTAGGTTAGTTGCTATGTCAGTTATTAGGTTAATATTATGCTGATGCCAGGCAATAGACTAGTTGATGGGCCAGGTAACGGGCTAGTATTATGCTAATGTGGGTCTTCCATGAGTGGTGGGGGTCTCGGGTGCCTGAAGCGCCAAGTAATAGATGGGGGTGTTTCCCTTATCACCATAGAACTAAGCTGATAAACTCAAAAGGGTCCAGAAGTCACGTAGGAAATGCACAATGAAGAGAGCCTAGGGTTTGCTTGGCAAACATGTTAGAATATTCTTTGCTTCCACAACGACATATTTTTACTAATTTTTTTATCTTCCCACTTTCAAGAGATACATACAGGAAAAAGTATTTCTCTAAATATACCCAAGGTAATAATATGAGCCTGCTGATAAATAGCAGTGGATACTCAGAGAATCACTGCGCTGAGCTGGAGAGCATATCCCTCACACTCAGTGCTTCTCCAGGTGTGGACCCCTGACCAGCAGCATCCACATCACCTGGGAGCCTCTTAGGATCGCAAATGTTTGGGCCCCATCCCAGACCTACTGATGAAAAACTCCTGGGGGGGGGGGGGTGGCCAGCAATCTCTGGCTTAACAAGTCCTCCAGGTGTTTCTGATACATGCTGTCCTTTGAGAAACACTGCTCTATCTAAAGGGAATACCTGCCAGTCAGCTCCAGCTGATTGCTGACAAATGGTTAAAATGAATCTTAGGCCATCAGAGTCTTTCCTACTAAAAATTTCAATTATTTTCATTCTCTCAATTCTTAAATAGTGCCTCAAATGTTTTTAATATGGTATGAGCTAAACAAAACAGGCATGTAGACTAGTTCTGGCCTACAGACTACCAGTTAATGACCTCTGAATAGAACCTGTTATATTTAACATTAGAGTTATTTTATTAATAACTACTTATTAAATGACAAATGGCTGAATGAATTAGGGTCTCCTTTCCATCATAACCGCTTGTTGGGGGGAGTGATCTGCCCACCTTACAGTAACATTTGATGGAGTTGAAATGTTTCAAAGATTTTTTTACTCTGCTAGAAACTATCAAGATATGATGCATGTTTGAACTGTAATTTGAACTATTATGAAATAAAACATTAGCTCTAAGGATTAAAGGGCAGCCCACAAACATTTGCAAGCTAACATATTTTATGAAACTTCTTTTTTGTTTTAATAATGCGTGTGTGTGTGTGTGTGTGTGTGTGTGTGTTTAGGATATGCTGAAGACTTCGTAATCAAATAAGTCCAGTTCTTCTATGTTTTAATCAGCCTGTGAAAGGACTCTATCCAACTTTTTATGATTTTGAGCTTTAATTGTGGATAAGTACCTTTAAGAACTTTCCAATGCAAGGATATTGCCCCTGGATCAGGCAAAGAGTTTGGGGTCAAAGTGTTTCAGGAAAAGAGAACACCATGCATGAAGACCTCAACATGGAAAGGTTAACATATTCAAGAATGGAAGAAAGGTTGCTGTGGAGAATTGCTCAATATGAGGTTGCAGAAGTAGAGAGAGTTCAGATTGTGGAGGGCTTATAGACTTCATTAAGGATTTAGGGCTTTATTGTAAGGACAATGGGAAATCATGGACAGATTTCAATACAGCCATGATACCCTAAAAACTGAGTCTTTAAAAGATCAGTTTGGGTGTATCATGAAAACTCATTGGGAAAGAGTAGATGTAAAGCAAATCGGTTGAAAGTTATTCCAGGAGTCCTATTGGGATATGGTGCTGTGGTAGTGGTAATAAAAATAAAGTCAATTACACAAATTTAATTCAGGATCACAAATACTTATCAAAGGAAGACATCCAAATAAAAGGAAATACTAGGTCAGAAATATAGATAGCACATATTCTACACGGTACCTTTCGAAATATAATAATCATTTGGAAATTTTTTATCAGCTAAGAGCTATTTTTTTTAACCTAGGGGTAATTATATGGCGATTGGTACAATACAACATTTATTTGTCCCCTCAAGTTAACAGATGAAAATGTGAACCAAAATTAAGAAAATACAATTGCATGGTCTTGAACCATGCTTTCTACCGGTTCCCAAATCCACTTCCTTGTTCTAGCTTCCTTCGATGGGTAAGGCTCAGATACACACTGTGGGTGAAATGGAGACTCCATGAGGTCCAGCAGGAAGTAGACTTGGCAGATTTAGGACAGGAAAACTAGCCCCATCAACACTTCTGAGGTACAGGCAAGAGCTCCCTTTCCCCTCCCAAGGTACTAGGACCCTAAAGAGACAGAAAGCATAGGCACCCAAGAAATATGGACAGAAAGGAGGAAGGCAGACCTGTCCCTCCACTGTACTGCAAAGCAGTATTCAGTGCGATGAAGTCCTGCCCAAGGCATTCTGATGATGGCTGGCTACTCTATGAAAAGAAAGATTGGGACATAGAGAGGGACTTCCCATTTTCATAGGAAAATTGAGGATTTCATAACATCTTTGTTTGTGGGCTACCTTTTGCTATCAGCCTAAGTGGACCTACCCTATGCTTAGTGAGTTGGGACTGAAGTGGATGACAGAGGCAGCCTCCAATTATTCCAAGGCAAAAAAAAAAAGTGGGCAAGAGTTCCATTACTTCTGTATTTCACCTGGATTATAAAAGCAAACACACTTGAGATTTAGAATTGAACTTGGGAAAGTTTTGTGTTTATATTAGATCTAGAAAGTACATAGTAATGAAGGAATCTGTAGGCAAAAATTATCACCTCTCTGAATACTGTTCCTTAAATAGAGTTTTCTTGGTTAATACTTAGTACATTATAATCAGTAACCATAGCAGCGTAAGGATTTGAATATATGCCTTTAAATTCCATACAACTGGCGAAATGTGAAGTTGAATTGTTACTTTATGTTATGTCTTTTTCTTCTCAACAGGGGTGAGTTGGTGTGAAGTTAGACTACCCTATAAAATAGAACTGGAAATTTTTCCCTTGCAAAGTCACGGAGGAGACTGAGCAAAGAAGCTGAATTTTATATCTGAGAGAGATGGGTCTAATATTTATTGAGAGAGAGATGCATCATCTAATACACCATTTATGACAAGTGCTTTACCTAGGCTAAATAATTCCTTCCTCCCCAAACCACCTGAGGCAAACTTACTACTTCAAAGATGAAGAAACGGAGGCTTAGGAATTTAAGCAGCTGACCAGAGGTCACACAGCCAGTGTGTGGCAGAAGCAGGATGCAAGTGTAGGTATATTTTTTTCAGATTCCAAATTCTGTGTTTCTTCCTAAGCCATCCAAGTTACCATCTGGGCCATTTTCCAAAGGAGAGAACCACTCATTTGTTTCCTCCCTCCTTTGACAGACGAGAAAACTGCAGCTCAGAGTAGTTAGGTGTCTTCCCAAAGTCACATAATTATTGTGTCACAAAACCCAAACCCAGCATTTCTAAATCCCTCTCTAGGCCTTTTTCCCTTATGAGAGGACTGTGACATTCTACTAAGTCCAGTTGACTATTTTTTAAATAAGTCATTTGTAACTTCTGTTGACTACTTACTATTTAGTCTAAGTGACATCTAGGGTCACCCTGCCTCTTAAAACCTAGATAAGACTATTCCTGGTCTCCAGTGCACCTGGTATTGAAAGTCCAATTCCCTCTCCAGGATTTCTCTATATCCTTCCTGGGCTTATGTTCTCCTGAGCATGTCTTGCTTTAGCTGACTTCTTGGTCTCCACTTAGCATCTTGCAACTTTTTTCTTTATTGTCATCTGTGTTCTTGAACTGGTATTCAACCACCTTCCTTAGTTTTACACATAAACAAACAAACAAAAAATCACTCACACAAAGACTGTGTATAGTAGCTTTTATAAAAAGCTTAGAGAAATTAAGAAACAGATGGGGTTTGCACTGTTGACCCATAAGCAATTAGAATTGAATAATAGACAACCTTGTTCTTTAGTCTTTCAGCTGATCTCTCACATTGATCAGCCGTTCTCTAGCTCCTGTCTGTCTCCACTACCACCATCACCCCCAAAATTTTGTTTTAAATGAAAAGGAATTCTACCCTCCATTTGTTCTGTCCCCAGACTTCCAAATCCTATCATGCAGCTACTTTTTCATTCCCAATGCTCTGTCAAGATATTTTCTTCTTTCAAGACCATTTCTTCATAAAGCAAATTCTACTATCAACTATTTAAAAAAAAAATTACCACCCACCAGCTATATCAAATGTTCTGAGGAGTACACTGGGAGAAAATCTGCTCTGAAAGAATAACTAACCTAATGAGAAAATAAATGCACATAACTTAAATTTCTCTTGGGCCTCAATAGCCTGTGAAAACAACGAGATCATATGAATTTACCAAGTCTCTCCAACATGCCCACACACCCTAGGAACCCCTGGCTTCATATCCTGACAGATTTGAGGAAGGCCAATCTAATAGAGATTCAACTAGCGTAACTATGAAAACCATATAACTTTTATAATTAGAGGAGGAGGAAGATGTTTGAAGGCTGAAGAAGGGAGAGTTACTAGGATGACCACGGGCAAAAGAAAATGGCCCACCTGAGGTTCAAGTCAGCTATTTATGTTTCTGAACTTGAACCACCAGGGCTCAATGGTACAGCTTCTAAATTTTGTTCTTTAAATCTATTTTATTTTCACACACACACACACAAAAAAACCCTATGGTTATCTGGGGTTTCCATTTCTGACCAAATGGAAAGTATTAATACTCAGAAAGCAACTGACGATGGAAATCGAAATCCATTTAACTTCAGGTTACTATGTTTTTGTTATAAGGAGTAAGAAAAGCTAGTAAAGTCTGTGAAAAAGCAGTTTTACCAAGCAATTTTTAAAATGATGCTGCTACTACAGGTCCTCCATTCCTTGTTCATGATTCCAAGATCCAAAGAGCTCTGAAATTCTAGAGTTATTTTATTTATAAATAAATATTATTTGTTTATTTATTTATTTATAAAGTTTCTGGCAATACCATCTGGTAGCAGCATCTGAACTGAACAGGTATGAGGCTGCTTATGGTCTTTATCCATCCCACTTCATGGGAGTAGTCCCATGTTTCCTATAGAATCATGAAAATGTATGATTACAGAGTATTCCTCCCCATACTGAAGGAAGTATGCAGTGTAGAGTCTACCCGTCAAAAGTCTAAGATGTCTTGAGTTCTGATACATATCTGGTTCCAGGGGCTTCAGATAAGGGATTATGGATCCACATTGGCATCTGCTAGAGGAAACTGAAGGCAAAGTGAGGGTAAGCCATGGGAAATGGAGGAAACTCATGTGGTTCCAAGGGCCCTATTTTCAGAAGCAGTAATTGGAACCTGTGGTCAAAGGAAGAGAAAATGCGATATGGAACTGTGTTGTAGATGTGTAGAGCTGTGTAGAAGTTACAGCAGGTGCAAATATTTGAGAAACCCTGGTAAGTCCTCCAGCCAAAATCATATTCCCCTACTGGGGCCTGCTGCCCAGCCACTCACTACCCACTACAGTTTGGGCTGATGAGGCCAGAACAATAAAGTCACAAACATTCCTGGTGTAAGCTCTCCAAGCTCCTCCTCTTATTTAAAAAAAAAAAAAAATCTAATCATTTGAGTTATTTAACATTCCCTCAGTGCTCATTTGATTTAGAAAAAAAGAATTATTTTAAAAAGAAAAAAAGAGATGGGGATAAATAGATTCAGAAAAGCCCAAACAGGGGTGGTGAGTACACTTTGTAGTTCTTGTTTTAATCACATGTGCTAACCACACAGAGGAAATTTCGTTTCTGCAAAAACTATCAGTTTCTCTTTCATACTTATCGTTTGCAATCGTAGGTGTATTAAACAATTTTTAGCCAATGACTTCATCTTCTTCATTCGTTAGGCTGTGGACATACCCTACATTTATGTACCATCAAGGCTTAAAGGAGTGTCTGCTATATGTCAGGAACAAAAATCAACTTTCCAGAAATTCTCTTGTGTGTTGCATAGAATTTAGCACAATCGGTGTCTTGAACAGGAAACCAACTTCCTTTTCTTTCTTCTGCTGGAATATCTACATAATAAATTTCACATTCCTTATATGTATGACCAAGCAATTTTGTTCTCTTGTCTTTCTTCTGAACCACATCAATATGAAGGAAATGTTGTAAGCTAGTTTCTCTCTTATCTTTAAAACATGGTTTTATAAATACTTTCTCTTTATTACATTTATCACCATGAGTGTTTGGTTTCTTGGTAGTAGCTGAAGATTCCTCCTCTTCATCTGCTAGTTGAGGGATATTTTTCATGTGTTGTCGAAAAAAAACGTATCTTCCAGGCTATTATTCATTTTTCTTTCACCATTTGGACTTTTTTCTCCCCCTCCTCCTTTAGGTCTCTTTCTCAGAGAGGCTGCCTTGATCCCTCATTTAAATTGAGTTCCCTGTTACTGTTTCTCAGATCATTATGCTTTCTTTTTCATAGCACTCATCACTACTAAATTAAATGCTTATCTTAGTGCTTATTTATTTAATGTCTGTTTTCCTATTAGATAATAGTATGTTTAAGGTCAGAAACCAAGTCCGTTTTTTGTTGTTGCTTAGTTTGGTTTGGTTTTGGTTTTTATTTGTTTTTGTTTTTTAGTTTTTGGTGGGTTTTTTGGGGTGGAGAGAAGGAGGCTTTTGCTTTTTGTTAATTACTCTGTAATTTCAGTCAGTGCCTAACATTGACACATGGTGGATGATAAATATTCATTGAATCAATGTATTAAATATCCCAGAGACTCAAATAGGCTGGGGTCACTGGATTTGTTCGTCAGGTCACTGGAGACTTTATGAAAAGGTGTCATTAAAGCAGAGATGGCTGGAAGCAGAAGGCAGAGGACTGAAAAAGCGCTCAGAGCCCAGGGAAAGGAAGCATAGTATACTTGCATTTGCATAGCAGCACTTGCAATTATCATGGTAAAAACAAAAGTGTCCAAGATGCAAGACTCCAATCAAAAGGACCCATGCAATCATGAAAATTTATTTCAGAGCTATGTACCGTATAATTGTGATTCAGAATGAACACCTTGATGGTGCTTTATTGGCTACAATAAATGCTTAATTGCAGCTTGTGTTGCTAGCATTTATTTAAATGTCAGTAAAAGTCTCTCCCACAGATATTAAATTTTATAATTAATCATTCATGAAGCCTTTTTAAATCAACTTTTCCTTAAGTATTTTAAACTCTTGTCAGGCCCATTCATTACCCTTGTGCTGATCTAAGAATTGGTTTTAGGTGACAAATTGACCTTGTTCTTCCAGAGCACATTTTTCCTAAGAGTTTGAAAACATTTGTCTACATTAATCCGAGTTATCATACAGTGGAGCCGTAGTAAACACGGCATAATGAGTAGCATCTGCCAACCCTGATGGCAAGGGATGTCAAGCATCCTCAAGTCCTTTGAATTTTCATGACAAGTAAAATAAGTTGATCCATACATTCAGTGAGTCAGTCAATTAATGCTTGCATGAGTGCTGACCATGAGTGACATCTGGTAACATAATGACATATTTAACACTATGCCCCCATCGTGGAAGGTATAATCCAAGTGGAGAGGTAGTCATGAAAGCAATGAGAGCAATAAAGAGTTACAGCAGCTATGATGGAGGCTAGACTAATAGACAAAGGAAAATGTTGGAGTTTGGGGTAATATGAGAATCAGAATGGGTTCTTGACTCCAGCTGCATCTTAAAAAATGAGTTCATAAGTGGGGTTGGAGTAAAAGGAGTATCAGGGAGAAAGGGCAGTCCAGGCATGAGAAAGAAATGGATCAAAAGCTCAGAGGCACAAAAGAGCATGGCATCTTGAACATGTTAGCGTTCGGCACCTGCAGGTTGCTAGGCATGCAGGGGAGCCCAGGGAGAAGTGAGGGTGGAGAAGGAAGCAGCAACCAGATCATGGAGGGTCTTGTGTGCCATGCTGAGCATTTGGGTTGTATTCTCTTGGCAATGTGGAGCCTTTGGAGTATTTTAAGTAGGGAGTGACATGGTGAGATATATGTTTTAGAGACTTCACTCTGGCAGTTGTTTAGGGATTGGATTAGAAAGTTTGAGGCCTGGAGACGCTTCATTCATTCAAACAGTATTAAGTGCACTTTAAGTGCTAGGCATGTCCTGAGCTCTGGGAATACAATAATGAACCAAAGAGACAAGATCTCTGCTCCATGGAGCATTCTAGCAGGGGCAGATAGTAACCAGACATGTGAATAAATAAAACAAGAAAAATAGATTGTGTTAAATGCTGTGCAAAAATTCAAATAGGCTAATATAAAAGAAAGTGTCCAGTGACTACTTTAAATTGTGTGGCTAAGAAAGACCGTTCTGAGCAGAATCTGAATGGCAAGAAAAAAACTGTCACTCTGTGAATGAAGGGAGAGTATTCCAGGCAAAGGAGACAGCTGGTGCCTAGTCCCCAAAAGAGGAAAAGGTTGGCCAGCTCAATAAATGGAAAGAAGGCCAGCATGGCCACCAAGCAGTGAGCCAAGAGCAGACTGTAGGCAATGATGCTGACTAGGTAGATGGAGACTATAATTCAAAGGCCATGTGACCCGGGGCACTATGTTTGGATTTTATTGTAAGGGCCCTAGAAAGTCACTGTATGGTTTTAGGCAGGAAAGTGATACAGTCAGGTCTATATTTTTAAATGATGACTGGCTGCTCTGTGGAAGATAGATGAGAATAGAAGTAGAAGGAAGTCAGGAAGCTATTGCAGCAGTCCTCAGGGGAGAGATCAGGGTGGACCAGGGAGATGGCAGTTGATATGCAGATGGAATTACAATATGTTTGTAGGTTGAATTTGAAAAAGGACTTGCTGGATGGAGAAGGAACGTTCAGGGAGACAAGAGGGGAGCCAGCAGAGTGCGGTCATGGGGAAACGGTGTGGAATGCTATAAAGAAGCGAACAGTCCACTAGTAGACTGCAGAGAACAACAGCATGAAATAGACAAAGAGAAACTTGGTTGGAAAATAAGTGTAGACTATTCTTTCAGGAAGCATGAAATAGACAAAGAGAAACTTGGTTGTAGTGGGCAAAGAAGGGGCAAGAAAGCAGGGAAAATAAGTGTGGACTATTCTTTCAGGAAGCCCATCTATGAAGGGAAGGAGAGAGGCTGGGAGGGTCCAGAATCACAAGAAATGTATAAGTTGTGGGAAAGAGCCTGTGGAATAGTGATGTTAGAAATGCAGGTGACTGTTGGTGGGAATGTGAAATGGTGCAGACATTATGGAAAACATTATGGCACCTCCTCAAAAATTAAAAATAGAATTGTCATATGATCCAGCAATTCCACCCTTTAGTATAGACCCCAAAAAATTGAAAGCAGAGTTTTTAAGAGATATTTGTACACTCATGTTCATAGCAGCATTATTCATAATAGCCAAAAAGGTGGAAGCAAACCAAATATCCACCAGTGGATCAGTGGATAAACAAAATGTGATATACACATACAATGGAATATTATTCAGCCTTAAAAAGAAGGAAATTCTGACGCATGCTACAACATGGATGAACCTTGAGGACATATGTTAAGTGTACTAAGCAAATCACAAAAGGACAAATATTGCGTGGTTCCACTTATATGAGGTGCATAGAATAGGCAAATTCATGGAGATAGAAAGTAGAATGTTGGTTGCCAGGGGCAGAGGGGACAGGGACTAGGGAGGTGCTATTTAATTGGTATTAAGTTTCAGTTTTGCAAGAGAAAAGAGTTCTGGAGATTGGTTACACAACAATGTGGATATACCTAACCCTACTTGAGTTGTACACTTAAAAAAATGGTCAAGAGGGTAAATTTTATGTGCATTTTACTAAAATTTAAAATTTTTTAAATGCAAGTGAACAACACAGGTAGAACAATCAGGAGATTGATGAAGAAACCCATCTTGCTCTGAGGAGGAAGGGAGATGAAGCAGATGCTGGTATGGATAAGTTTGTCGGTATCCGGACAGAAAACTGAGAGTGGCATGTCTGTTAACCTCAAAGTTTCTCTAAGAAGTAAGGTTAATCCATCAGTAAGAAAGAGGAAGGGCAGGCAGGATTCACTCCAATCTCAGTTATCTAGGCCGATGTTTGAGAAAGACAGCATAGTGAGATCACTTGTACAGAGGAACCAAACCTTGTGTTTGCCTTCTCCTCTCCTGCTAGGAAAATTTTCCCCAAGTGTACAATGTGTTATCATAGTTAGTCAACGAGAATAATGAGTCCCACAAATAAATAAAAAATCTTGTGTTTGAGAATATCCAGACATATCCAAATTATTTCTTTTGTTCTGGTTGTACAGTACCAATAAAATGACTTCCACGAACAGTTTTGAAAATGTATTTGTTGACAGCTCACCTTGCAATCTCTGGATGGTCTTAAATAAACTAATCTAGAAACATAAAAGAGGAATAGTAGTGATTTTTATTTTAAATCTAAATAACTTACAACATCTAGGAATTGCTTTCATTCTTTCTACAGTCTCAGAAAAAAGCATTCATGATATACAAAGAGCACCTGAAATATCTACAGTGAATTTTACACAATGGTACTCTTTGTTACCCACATGGTTATTAATGCCACTGAGAACAGGAGCAGAGCAGACACACCTGAACCTTGCCTGGCATTTAATTATCCCAGTGCTTATGTGCAGTAATATCGTATTTGCTTGTCAAATTTTATGCGAACTGATACATGCAGACTTGAATTTTAAAACAAGCAGCGTAGGAAGCCAACATTTTTAATAAAGGAAGTTTACATTATTTTTTATTATATTCATAAATATTTCAGTATGTATTTCTAAAAGCTAGGAACTCATTTTTAAAAACCATATCATTATCACATCTAAAAATATTACTAATCCTTAATATCATCAACTGTCCACTCAGCATTTATATTTCTCCAATTTATTTTTTCGTAGTTTAAATGAAGATCCAAATAAGCTCCATATTTGCAATCAGTTGAGATGTTCCCTGCATGTCTTTCAATCTGTAGGTTCCCGTTCCATCACTTTTTTTCTTTCTCCAGCTTCTTGCTTTTTTTATTAAAATTGAACAATGGGCCAGGAACTATGCCAAGTCCTTGTATTAGTTTGCTAGGACTGCTCTAACAAAAACTATAGACTAGGTGGCTTAAACAACAGAAATGTATTTATTTTTTTGATGATCAACTGAATTTCTTTACAGCTAAGGTGAAGACTAAACATATTACCTAAAGACTAAATATATTTTCTCCTTAACTGCAAGCTACTTTCAGGCAGAAATTGATGACCAGGTCACATGGTTTGTTATAATAATTACATAAGGTATTCATTCATTCAGTAAATATTTCTTGACTGTCTCTATGTGGCAGACACTGTGCTGGGCACTGCAGAGAAGGAGGTGAACAAGTATGAGGCCTCCCTCAACAAAGACACCCTCTGGAGGAGGAGATTGACATGTCAATATATAATGACAATATGGTGTATGCATGCAAACACAGAGCAAACTCATGGTACAGGGTAGAACTGCATCCTCGCTTACCTCAAATGTTCCCTGGTTAAACCTCTCCAGCTGTCACTTGGGCACAATGCACAGAATGCACCATGGTTTGAATTTAGAAGCTCCTAAATTAAAATTTATATTCATAGGGAGATTGAGTAATCGGAATACTGCTGACAAGAGCAAGTGGGAGATGATCTTCCAGAATCTAATATCCTCTCTCACTAAGCCTCAGACAATTGTACTGTGGGGTGGATTGTGCCACATTTGGAATATGCCAACTTTATGCCCACTGGGAATCTGTCTTTGAGTGATATTACAGATAATACTGAAAAAAATGTTCATTTTGGAAAAAAATAAAAGAAGTAAGAGCAGTAAATCTTATAGTTACTAGCGTTTAAAGGTTTCCACTTTTTAATTTCTTCAAGTTAAAAGCTACCTGGCAGGGTCCTGATCTCTATGTGGAATAGCTAGAGGATTAAACAACTATTAGCAATATAATATTTATTTACAATAAATTAATAAATAATCTGACAAAAAATAAATAGAAAATGAATAAAAACGAAAGGTATTATTAAGAGGCAAATGACTATCATGAAGAACAGGAAACTGCTGCCCAGAGGCTCCATAGCATGCTTTAAACAAAAGATAGAAACTCTGGTCTCTCCTAATGAAATGCCATGGGCACAATGGGGCAGGATAAATGCATACCAGTATGTAGGTCGGTGATGCTGCCAATATACCATGAAAAATGGAACCAAATATTCTCTAGGTCCTAAAATTAATGATTGCCCCTTTTTAGGCCACCTCTTCTAGGCTAGAGCCCTGGTAAATGGCATTCTCAGAGGACATTCTGTGGAGTCACAGTATGAAGTGGATCTGCATCGATATAAATGTCAGACCAAGATTAGAGGTTAGTAAAGACATATTCTCTATGGTGGTTCATGATATAAGACATATCACTCTTATAAAGATTTGGCAATGATGACCAACTAGGTTTGAAGGCAGAAGACAAGCAAAAGAGTAGTGAATTAGCCAATTTCTATGGTTTAGAGCTATGGTTTGATTTGCATTTGTGATTAAACAGCCCAGAAATCACTTCAGGAATATTCCCCTTTCTTTCCTAAAATTTTTCTCATCCATTGGTTGGGTCATTTCCAGTGATATACAGCTTGATCTTTATCACCTTATAAAAATGTCCTCTCTCGACTCTGCTTCCCCCTTCAGCTACTACCCATTTCTCTGTTCTTCTTTGCACAAAACTTCTTGAAATATTTGTTCCTTGTCTCAATGCTCAGTCCTCATTCCACCTGATGTATCAGTAGCACTTGATACAGTTGATCATATTAACTTCTTAGAAGCACTTTCTTCACTTGGCATTCACAACAGCAGACTGGCTGCCTGCTTTGCTGGTTTATTCTCTTCTCCAAGCCCACGGTTTCATCCTTGGATCTCTTCTATTTCTACACACTCTCTCTTGGGATCTGATGGCTTTAAATAAGGCCTTATTTGTTAATAGCTGCCAGATGTATACCTCCAGAAATCTTGACTCATTTATCCAACTATCTACTCGACAGCTCCATTTGCATGTCTAAAAGGAATCTCAAAATTAAAATGCCCCAAACTGAGCTCCTGAGCTTCCTGCCACCCTCCAGTTTGGATCACCCATGTCAGACAATAACATCCATCTTTTCACTTGCTTAATTCAAAAATCTCAGAATTAGTGCCTAATTTCCTCAAAGTTGAAGTTCTTTTTTTTTTCTTTTCCCAGTATAAAGGGGACCCTAGTAAAATGTCATAGATCCCTTTGAGGAACAACTCAGTGCCACAGGTACTTCTTCCCAGCCTTCCTCAAAGGGAATTTGGCCACTTACCAGGTTGACTATGCACTATAGAAATGGAAATACCCAAACTTTTCTGGGATTACTGAAGACTGGTTCTAAGTTGGCACTCATTCCTAGGAACCCAAAATGCCACTGTGGTGTACCAGACCAAATGGGGACTTATAGAAGTCAGGCGATAAATGGAATTTTGACCTAAGTCTCACAGTAGGCCCAGTGGGTCCACAAACCCAACCTGTGATTATTTCCCTACTGCCTTAAGGCTTAATTGGAGTTGACATTTTCAGCAACTGGCAGAATCCTCATATGATGGTTAAGATCATGGACTCTGCCACTAGCTCACCTGGCTTCAAATCCTACAAATGATATGAGCTGTGTGACCTTGGAAAAACTACTTAACTTCTCTCTGCTTCAGTTTCCTAGTCTTAAAAAGGGGATAATAATATCTTTTAAGGGTAGTGTGAGGATTAAATGAGTCAGTATTTATCAAATGTTTTGAATATTACCTAGACATAGTAAGTGCTACATGTTGGTTAAATAAATAAAATCCTTAATCCGTTTCTTTATCTCACACTGTCCCTCAAATGAATCAGGAAATTCCTTTGGTTTTCCCTTCAAAATATATCCAAAATCTGACAACTTTACACCACTTCCACTGCTACCACCATAGAGTGAGTCACCACTACCTCCTGTGTGGATTATTGCAGTAGCCTCTTAATTGATCAGGCCCCCCATTACCTTTCTGATGTGTTCTCTTAATGTTTTCCTCCATATTCACTCCACTCCAGCCACACCGGCTGCTGCTTGCTCCTGGAATACTCCACGCTTGCTCTCACCTCAGTGCCTTTGTCCTGGCTGCTCCTTCTCCTAGGACCCTCTTGCCTCCAATATCCTCATGGCTCAACCTTCCTTAGTGTTTTATTCAAATGCCACCTTCCTAATATAGCCACCCTGGCCACCTCTATTTAAACTGCAATTGTTCCCTTATACCTACTCCCACTACCCCTTATCCTGCTCTATTATAATAGCACATGCTACCTTCTAACAAGTGTATAATTCACTATGTTTACTAGATCTCACAGAGGATCATGAAAAGGCCCCAAAGGATTAAAGATCCACTAGATAGAAGGGACCTGGATGCCTGAGTCACTCCTTGGAGCAGAGTTGTTTAGGAGAACCTGCTGACCAGCAACATAAGCATTATCCTTTCCACAAGCAAGGACTGACCACTTGCCAAGAGGCATATAACCAGTTCAAAGGAGCACGGATTACTGCTTCCACCTGACTTTGCTGTCACCCAAACACATCTTCAACTGCTCAGTTTATATCCCAAGGGTGAATGGAGCCACACACAGGGAAAAGAAAGTAACAGTAGCATACACAAGACTCAGCAGCCAGAGAGAGGGAAAAACAAGCAGAATACCCAAAACAGGCAGCATCTCATAGACTAGAAATACTGGAGAAGACAGATAGCAACTTTAGTTTTGGAATGAGATTAAAAAATAACAACAATAATAATAACAACAACAACTGCACTCAAAGAAATTCAGTCTAAATATGGAAAAAAACCCTCTGAAATTCAAAAAAAGAGTGTTTTTCTTTTAACTCTACAGATTACACAGATTAATTGAAGGAGCTGTTAGTCCCCATTGGAGATTGAATTTGGGCCTGTAAAATCAAGAAAAAAATAGCTCAACACAGAAAGCAAAACAAAGACGGATGGAAATCATGAGAGAAATTATTAGAAAAGGCTTAGAGGACAGACTCAAAGACCAAACTTGTGAATAGCAAGACTTCCAAAGGAAGGAAGGGAACAGATGTAGGAATGCATCAATTAAGGAAATAATAGAAGAAAATTTCCCTGGTTTGAAGAAAGACTCAATTCTGCAAATTTAAAGGCTCATCAAGTTCCAGGTAGAATTTATAGGGGAATATTTTCTTTTAAAAAACACTTAGGTTTTGACAGTTTTCAATTAGCAATAATCGCGCCTCAGATAAACCTCATTGGCTTTGATACTGCCACTGCGCAAAGCTAGGTTATGACAGTTTTCATAAAAGGCATTAAAAAAAAAAAAAAAACACGGGCATATCCTGGCAGAGTTCCTAAATTCAAGCATAAAAAAATGTATAGTCTATCAGACATAAAAACATGCTACATACAAAGAGAACCAACGTGCATTGGACTGACCCACAAGACAAAAGAATTATAGCCACAGAACACTGAGGACTGCAAGATCAAATCCTACCCCCTGCCGAGAGAGCCACAGTTACCTGTTGGGGTGAAACAAAGGTGTGTGCAAATATGGAAGCATTCTAGGCTTATGTCACCCACATATTCCACATAAGGAAATATTTCCAGAAGGGAAAATGTGAAAAAGGTGAGTCAAAACAGAGTCCCCAGTAGGGCACAAGGAGGTGAGAAAACAACCATGAGTCTATCTGTGTGTGTGTGCATGTGTGTGTGTGTGTGTGTGTGTGTGTAATTTTCCACTTAGGCATACATGTACTTAAATCTACATTGAAAATGATAGAGTGACTGGGAATTTGTAATATAAGTGCTAAAGAATGATTATTCAGATAGAAGCATCCTACAGGGGAAACCCTAAAAATGGGTAAAAGTACTGAACATTTCATAAAACCTTGGGAAGGGAGGAGGGAGGAAGTAGAGGAGGGAAGTAACAGTTTTCTTAAGGTTTCATCTGACATAAGCATAGGGAAATGAAAGCATTATAAAATTGGAAGAGGGCAGTGAGAAAATAAAACACTGTGATGGAGAGAGATAGTTGGTATCTTGTTTTCATATTGGTAGCAGAGAAATAAGTGGTTCCAGAGGAGTGAACAGAATGGGACATCAAACTCTAGAGGAATGGGAAAATGTGATTTAACAAGGAAAATTGAGAGAATTAATAATACCTTGAGCACTCTGCCAAAATCAAGGAAAGAAAAGAAAAGGAAAAACAATGTCAAATAAATGATATGCTCAAGGTAAGATGAAAGAAATAAAATCACAGGTATCAGATATTAAACTAAATGTGAATAGACTGAATTCATCTTTCAAAGACAAAGATTTTCAGATTGTACTAAATAAATCCTCATTTTCAAAACACATAAAACAGAGTGATCTTTTTAATGTTGAAACACAAAACAAAGTGATCATTTTAGTGTTAAGTAGAAAGGAACAGGCAAACAGATATCAGGAAATACATTTTAAAAAAAAAAGAAGAAAAGAAAGGAAAGTGAGGAAAGCAGCGATACTATCATTTTTAGCCAACGCTGCATTTAAGATTAAAAGCATTAATCAGGACAAAGAGCAGGTTATAAAACACAAAGTTACCATTTACGAAAGGGTATAACAGTCATAAATCTATATGCACCAAATACTTAAAAAGCTAAACATATGAAGCAAAAACCATCAGACATCTTTTTAAAAAAATATTAAGACACAAATGTTGATTTCATAATGGATTATAATATAACTTTCATATGTTTATTTACGCCTGTGATCAGGATAGTTGGCATGTTTATGTTTTAAAACAGACCTTCAGGTGCAATCACTCTTAGGAAAAGGATCCCTTTAGGTATTAAGTCTAGTTATAAAGATTCCAACCTGGTCTGCCCATCATGAACATTGGTGATCTCCTTCCTCACCACACTGCGCTGTCCCCATGGGCCAACATGAGCCCACAAGAGGATCACAGGGCCCACCAAGGTAGAGAGGCACAGAGGATGCCTGGGGACCTCCTCAGGGGATGTGCAGCACTGCACACGGCGCCCCCGGCAGAGAACATCCGGCTCCGAGGAGAGGGCTTCCAAGCCTCAGACTGTAGCGCCCCCACACTTAATGTTTTACACCAATGGAGGAAAAGGTAGGGGTTCTCCAAGGGAGACCTTGAGTCACTGTCCCCTCCTTGGGCCACTTCCTCAATTCAATACTGGCACTTGGCAAACATGCATCTCTCTTCAGTTTCAACAGCAATGTTATTTGAGCACACAATATGCACAAAACCCTGTTCTGGACTACTGCTTTTAGGACATGTCTTTTCAAGATTTCCCTCAGGTCTGGTGAGTGAACCAAAGTTCTAGCACTCATGTTTGGCTTCAAAGTGCTTCATCTTCAGGGATTGACAGACAATAATCCACAGGCAGTCATTGTTCTATCAGGGTAAGGCAAAAATTAGAGATAACTACAACAGAGTGAGTTTTTAGTGAAGCTAAATCTAGTCCATCTAAAAGACCATTCTTTACCTTGATACTATATCCTTCCTCTTTGCAGCTTTAAAGTGGCATTTCTTTTATGAAATGATAGTAGACAATAGCATTTTTTAACGTTCTGAACTGAAAAATAAAAGGTTGGCAGCCCTATGACCCCCAAATAAATTAATGGGTGATGAATATATGATGTTTCACTCTGTGAACCCGAACGTGTGGGCACCCCCATTCTCTATGGTTGGCTTTCTGTAGCTCTAAACACTATCCATGCTGAAAGGACACAGTGCAATATGTCCACAATCACCTTTCTTTGCAAATGCACCTTTGTCAGCAATACAAATGGTCCAGGTTATCAGGGACCTAGATTTACACTAGAGGGAGGGAGGCGGCATTGTGCAATGTCTCACTCTGGGAAGCTGGGAGAACATGCTGCCTTGCAAAGTGTTGCTGAGCCTGATGATTTCTAATGCTTTCCCAATCCTTGCTGAAGTCTGTCCCCACGTCAGCAACTGATAGAATAAGCCTGAACACTTGGTCCCTCACCTAGTCTACTAAGGAAACGCATCATAATCCAATCTCATTCTAAAAGAAAGATTCTCAGATACGCATTTAGCAGCCATCACAAATATGACAAAGTTGACCTCAATCTGTCTTCACAATTCAAAAGAAAAAAAGAATGAAAATTGGAGGTTATAATTTTACCAATATCAAACCAAAGATAGACACGTTTCATCTTCATTTACATCATGCTTTTATTCTCCAGAATTTTAAAGCCATTTCTAATGTTATCTCCATCATTTAGCAAGTAAAATTTTAGGGAGTTTACTTTAAACACAAGTTGAGCTTGGAAGTTTGGCTCGTTTGAAGTGGCCTAGTTAAAACTGGCAATTCCCTACTTTCCACCTCAGAAGGCAGCGGTAGGTTAGGCAACTTGGGTTTGTCTGACAGCAAAGATCTGAGTTTGAATTGCACCTGAAAATTGTTAGTGGCTGTGTTACTTTCAGCAGGCTTTTTAACTTCTCTAAGCCTCACTTTCCTCATTTGTAAAATGAGTATTATAAGACCAACAGCCTGAAGTTGTAATGAGTCTGGTATAAAGTAAATGCCAAATGCCAATCCTGTGAAATGCTAATCCTGGGTTTTTTTCAAATGTAATTAGACATCAAATTTTAATTTCAAATGAACTTACAGAGAGTATCTTTTTTTCTGTTTTGAGTATTTTTTTTTTAAATTGGGAGGAAGAATTTGGAAAGGCAAATTTGTTTTTTCGAGTTCGTAAAAAGTTCTGCAAATGGTTCTAGAGTAAAAAACGGTCTTGTGCCAAATGTTTTACCTCCTCATAATGTCAAACATCCACAATGTCAATCAAGATCCCCAAGTGGTCTCAGCTTTCATTTCACACCACTGTCACTTGAACCAGTCTCCTTAGCAGGGTGCTTTAGTGCTGAATCATTATTGACTCAGAGGTTTATAAATATTAATACCACTACTTGAATCACTTGGAGTCTTCTTTAGTGGTTCCCTGTCTTCCTAAGTTCAATTAAGCCTGACCCTGCAAAGGCAGTGATATCTGACATGTTCACTTCCCACATTAGTGGGGCTGCTAAGTCCCTATGACGTACATGATACATTTATAAAAAGGAACATGCTAAAAATAAGTTTAATGTATTCTCATTCAAGTCACTAATAACTGATGTAACTCGAAGACAGCAAGCTACACTCATCAGTTTTCTCTAACAGCTTACTAAATGTCAGAAAGAAACGGAAATGTTCTAAATAAGGACACCACTCTAATTCCTTACAAGGTAAATCAGAATACATACTTTTTTATAGAAAAAAAAATGCCTCAAAAAGATGATGTGAACACATTGCATTCAAAATCTGAATCTCATTTGGTAGGAACGGTTAAAAGCTAGCACTCAGGAAGACAGCTAAGGTGCCAAGGGCACAGCAGCTGAAACATATGTAAAATCGAGGGCATAATGAGGCCAAGGAAATGAAATTTTGTTGGAGATAATCTACGAAACAAATTGTGTCTGTAAGAGAGTAAGAAGTGTGGCCTGGAACACTGACAGCATGGAGTGATGGCTCTGCAGGCCATCAGCCACCCGACAGGTGGCCCTGGAAGAAGGGCGGTTGCAAACACTCCTACTCCCTGCGATTACTCATTTTTCCTTCCCCCAGGCACACACCCCACTCCTCCGAGGGCTGTGTGGTTAGAGCATTGGAGACAACAGGCCTCGAATTTGGGGGACAAATTAAAAGGAAGCTAATATGAGTCAACTGAAAAATGAATGAGCTGAGCCACATGCTAACAGTGACCCAAAGAAAGAATCTGTAAAGAAATCTTATCAAGGGACTAGGGTGTTTCTGATTCTTAGGAAGGAGAGACGAAATGCAAAGTTTGTAATTTATGAAAAAGTCTCTGTAATCTCCTGAATTCTAGGGAAGGTGACAGGTCTGTTTCAAATTCTCCTCCCAGCAACATATAAAATCATAAAAGTAAAATACTGGAACAAATTCTCAGTGCTGAGGGCAAGTTGTGTGGCCAACACTCCGCAAACTGGGAAGATTATCTGACCTATAAAGCAAAGGTGAAACAAGGTCTAAAGATCTCACTGAAAGCCAGCTCATGGTTTTCCCACCCTCGAAGGGGTGCAGTGCCACATGAAGTTAAGCAAGTCTTGACAAATTTCACCCCTAATCCCTAATGGTGAGGGGTGAGGCCAAGAGGGGAGGGTGAGCAATGGACGGGACAGATCCACAGGCCAAAATTTTGTCAGATGTTGTAAAGAATATTTTGTAAATAAAGGTACATTTAGCTACAATTTCTCATTTTCCCTATGTATGGCACCTTTTGGGACACCCTGTATTTTAACAATTTAATAATTATCTGGCCAGGCGTGGTGGCTCACGCCTGTAATCCTAGCACTCTGGGAGGCCAA
>VBSM01001265.1:66486086-66547352 GCA_008086735.1 Cheirogaleus medius
AGCCCAGGAGTTTGAGGTTGCTATGAGCCAGGCTGATGCCACGGCACTCTAGCCTGGGTAACACAGTGAGATTCTGTCTCAAAAAAATAAATTAAAAATAATAATAATAATTATCTAACAAAAACTGTAAGAGTATTTTAACAAAAACCTAAGAAATGGAAAGAAATATTATTTCTGATAAATTCTTCATCTTAATAGGTGGTAGTCATTAGATATTAGTTTATATCAATGACTTGAGAGATTTGCACATAAAGATTTAAAGAAAATCATTAGCAAAACAAAATATTGGTATTTATCCACAAAATTACTGAAAGAAATAAAATTAAAGAAAAAACTACAGATCATATAGCAAGACAGAAAATAAATGAAACAGATGAAAGGCAGAAAACATGAAATGAGATAAGAGAAGTAATAAACATGTTATAAAAATAAAGAGAATAATCTCATCTATTGAAAGGAGAAGACTCTTATATTTTGCCAAAAACCAAAATCTAACTACAGTCATGAATTGCTTAACAGTGGGGATATGTTCTGAGAAATGCATTGTTATGTGATTTTATCTTGTGTGAATATCATAGCATGTACTTACATAAATTTAAATGGTACATTCTACATCCAGAGTAGAGAGATGTTGATGAATACACAAAGCATTCAGTCAAGATCCCAGAAAGGTCAGACCTTGTAGTGGGACAAAATTAACTATAGAAAATGGTTTCTCTAGAATTTTTCCATTGAAGCATTTTAAAACACATGCTCTAATATACATGAAAGTCATGATCTAATCTGCATTTAACTTAATTATACACTAGAGCAAAGTCCAACGCTATTTAGAGTAATACAACAAAATCCACCACTCAACAATATAAAATTCACTATTTCATAATCCAATCAAAAATTACTAGAATGAACATAAGAAGGAGCAGAAAAATGTGATTCAAAATGAGGAAAGAAATCAGTTATTAGAAATATACTCAGAAAGGAGAGGATAGAATTAGTAGGCAAGAGTATTAAAATAGCCACTATAAATATTTTCAATATGCTAAGGTTCTAAACGAAAACATGAATATATGAAAAGAGAGATGGAAGATATGAAAAAGAACCTGATAGACTTTCTAGAAATGAAAAGTAGAATATTTAAAATGAAAATTCCATTGCATAGGATTAACACCAGATTAGACACTGCAGAAGAAAAGATTAGTGAACTTGATGGCATCACAAAAATCTATCTAAAATGAAATTTTAAAAAAGGCTTAAAAAAAAAGACTTTGAGTAACCTGAGGGAAAACATCAAGCAATCTCCTGTACATGTATTTGAAGAAATAATGGCTAAAATATTTCCTAATTTCTTCAAAACTATAAATGTGCATATTAAAGAATTTCAATGAACACCAAGCTAATGAAGACACACACACACATACACACATACATACACACACACACGCACACATACACATTCTAAAAAGAAAGCACCAAGGCACAGCATAATCAAATTACTGAAAATCAATGACAAGGAAAAAATACTATATAAAAGCATACAAAGTAAAAAAGGAATATTACCTACAGTGAAACAAAGTTAAGAGTTATTTCATCCTTTTAATCAAATACTATGCAAGCCAGAAGAAAATTATATTAGCTATCTACTGCAGCATAGCAAATCCCCCTATAATTACTGGCTCAAAACCACAATAATAGCATATTATTTCTCAAAATTTTTTGTGGGTCAGGAGTTTGTGAGTGGTTCATTTAGTCAGTTCTGGCTAGGTGTCTCCCATGAAGTTTCCTGACTATAGCTGGATAATCAACTTTCAAGCTGTATTACTCTCATGTCCAACAAATTGATGCTGACAAGTCTGTTTCTCTCCAAGTGGGCTACTTCATGAGTCTGCTTGAGCATCCTGACACAGTGACTGGCTGTGTCCAGAGTCCAGTGTGTTCCAAGAGACCAAGGAGCAAGCTTCAGTGACTTCCTGAAAACAGTCTTTGAAGTCATATAATATAATTTTGATCATATTCTATTGATTACATGGGTTCATCCTGATTCAGTGTGAGAGAGCTACACAAAGGCATGAATACCAGGAGGTAAGGATTCTTAGTAGGCATCTCAGAGGCTGGTTGCCACAACAATAGATCAACATTTTTGAAGTGCTTGGGGAAAACCTGCCAACCCAGTATTCCATATATGGCAAAAATATCTGTCAAAGATGAAGACAAAATTAAAAATTTATCAAACAAACCTAAAATAAGTGCCATCAATGTGCCTTAACTACAAGAAATATTAAAAGTAAGTGCTTCTGACATAAGCAAAATTACACCAGATGAAAATCTGAATATACCCTAAGGAATAAAGAGTGCTAGAAATGATAATTATGTGGGTAAATATGGAATACATTTCCCCATTTTAAATTTATATAAATGACCATTTAAAACAAAACTAATAATGCAGTATAATCAAGATATAAAATGTAGGAAAACAATAGTTCGAAGAATGGGAGTAAAAAATGAAAATCTATGCTTGTCCAATTTCTATATTATATGTGAAGTGGCACAGTATTATATGAAGTTGGACAATGATAAGTTAAAGATGTATATTTTAAATATTAGAATAGCCACTAAAAAAATATATCAGGCAAAGCAAACTTCAGAGGAAGGAATATTACCTGAAATTAAAGGGATATTTCATAATGATAAAGAGATCAATTCTTCAGTAAGACACAACCATCTTGAACACGCGTGTATCTACTAGCAAAGCTTCAAAACAGATGAAGTTAAATCTACAGAATGTAAAGGAGAAATAGACAAATCCCTAATGTCCAAAGTTAAAAAGACTAACTCTACAAAGTGTTGGTGAGGATGTGATGCAACTGGAGCTATCGTACAGCACTCATGAGCATGTAATTAGGTGCAACTAATTTGAAATTAGTGAAATGAGCATGAAATTAGGTGCAACTAATTTTGAAAGACGAATTTCAAAAACATGCAGAGCAAAATAAGCCATACGCAAAAAAGCGCATGCTATGTGAGTCCATTCGTAGGATGTTAAGAGACAATTTTGGCACTTCTGTAGGACTTTTGAGTGACGGGCATTGACAGCTTTGTTCTAGGAGGTTTGCAAAGCTGCTCCACAGCAAGGATTAGAATTGCTTACATTCTAGGATAATAAAATTAGAGTCTTCTCTTCTCCTCCCAGAGATATTCCAGGGTTATAAAGATAACACTCCCATTGAGTTGAAGGACAGATTTATTTCCTGACCAAGATAATCTCTCTCTGCATAGGGAAGGATGGACAGGTTTGCTCGCAGTACCTTTATAATTTTAGGAGTTTCTTCAGCTCAGTATTTGTCAGCTGTGATGCAGATCCCCTGTGTGTGGCCAACATTCACCTGGGCCTGCCTCCACATTACCCTATAGATCTTGTTGGGCAAGGAGAATTAGTAAGAACACGAAGCTCATGTTGCCTACTATGCCGCAATAAACTGTCTAGTTCAATTTGTGTTCATGTCATCTCATTGGCCAAGACTATGGAAGAGGAGTCAGCCAGACTAGTACCTGGAGTAGCTGTTGTTGTTTAAGAACTGCTTGACTGCTTGCTATGTGAAACTCTACAGAGACCAATCTAATCTATAGTGAACAATAGCAGATTGATGGCTGCTTGGGACTGGGGGAGAGGAGAACTGACTGGGAAAGAACTCAACGGAAACTTTTTGGGAGGATGCTACATTTGTCAAACGTCACCCTATTATACACTTAAAATGTGTGACTTTTATTATATGCAGAGTATACATTAATAAAATTGATTCCTAAAATACTTTGGCCTCCATTACATGACCGGTATAGGTCTGACAGAATGTGTGAGTGGTAAATAAAAATAATCCACACATCCAAGGCAATATGCCATTATGGAAAGAGTATTCAACTGAAATTAGTTTGTCATCTCTAATAAGTCAAGTAACCTTTCTATATTCAAATTATTTGGAAAGGTAAATTAAAAGATATATACTTAAGTTTTCGCTAAGCAAAAAGCTGAAATTTGACATACCTACATTGAGCTCTTTGAAAAAAAAATCATTTAAAAATTTATAGTTTTTGCACATACTTTTAAATTATGAGTTTACTTTCAAATAAAGGTGTTTCTGTTACAATATATCTGAAAATCTTCACCTTAAAAAGTTGAAAGAAAATTAAATTTGGGACGAACGACTCAAAATGTATGCAATGTTCTAATATGAGCAATAATAATATAATAACAATCCTAACAGAAAACACTATGCCATTAAAAAGACACTATGTTCCTAAAAAAATTAAGAAATGATACAATAAATTCAGGAATCCACCAAAGGTGAAATTTTTATGATGAAAAGGAGGAAAGACTGAGCCTTCTGCTCTATAGAGAGACAAGGGTGAATGCTGAAAGATCAGAAAGAACCACACAATAAGTACTTCTAAGTGAGAGCATGTGTCCAAACTGGGCAGCAGAATAACAAGGTGAATAGGCAAGGTGATAGTACTAGATTCTCCTGCAGTTTGCTGTATTCAGCTCTATAAATGCATTTTGCCTTCATCTGCATTACTTGGTTACAGTTATATACTGGGAAAAATACACATTGTCAAACAACATGAATTTCACTCTATACTGACAATATTCACAAATTTACCATTCAAATGTGAGCAAATTTGATTTACAGAAATACGCATCATAGCAGAATAGACTGTGCTTTTGCTTTGTCTTTGAGCTCCAAAGTCAATTCCTCAAGAACACCTTCCCTGACCTCTTGCCCCAGACTAGGGCAGCCCCAGCCAGGCACATATTCCCCTAGCTATCTGTACTTTCCCTGTATAAAATGTACCACAGTTATATTCTTGTGAAATTATTTTCTTATTGTCTGACTCCTCATGGACTGCACTAACCCCTACATGCCGAACAAACTGGCATAGTGCCTAAGCACAGAGTAGGTGCCCAAGTAATATTGATTGACTGAAAGAATTATTTAATTAATTAGATATTATTATGCCTTTGAACTACACCCTTAATTGCTGTCTGCTATGGCTTTTATAAAATTAAAATTTATAATAATACTCTTTTTCCTTTTGCTATTGCTTTCCATATTTTTAAAATAAGTAACAGAAAGGTTGGTTTATGGGCAGATCCACTCTGTTGGTGACAGTGTCAAAGAACAGTGGGAGAAGAGAAGAGATGGGAAGAAAGATAATAAGCTTGATTAATAACAAAATAATTCTCATTGTGGTGACCAGATCTCTATTATAAAAGATTATTAAGTGAACCTGATTAGATCAGTGTTATACCCACCCCTGTACTTCACCTGTCCAACCTATATCCAGAACTAAATTAAGAATGCCATTGGAAATAATATTATCATTTGTTTTGATAAAATGCATTAAGTGATTTGCCCTCTACTTTATTTCTCATTGTAAATGGCTCTACAGGGTAAATTTTATCCCATTGATTAGACAATAGCACATACACAACTTTACAATGGAGGGGTAGGGAATCAATATAATGAAACACTGCTTTATTTTTTTCTCTCCAGAATGCTATGTCATCTCTCTTTCCTAAAAGTTCAACAGATTATTGAGGTTGAAATTATCATGAAAATCACAAACTAAGGCCCAGAGAAATTAAAAGTTTTTTTGCCCAACATCATACAACAAATTCATGGAAGAGCTGGAGTTAGAATTCAGATTATCTAACTCCCAATTCAATAAAATTAACTGAGTTTTCATTAATTCTAAATCTTTTCTTCTCTCTTTGTAGGGATTTCTACATGTCTCCCTTCTTTTACTTCTTTGTTATAATAGGGCTTTGTTTTCTGCTATAAATTATGACAGCCTGATATGAAAATCAAATGCTTTTATTTTGCTATATTGCGATGTGCCAGTTATGAAGAAAGGTGAAACACAGAAACACACACACAAATGCACACCTCAAAAACTAGGAATTATAGCCAGAAAACTAAACAGCTGTTTTGAATATAAAATTTAAAGTAATAATAAACCTGAGGCATAGTGAGGTTTCTAAATCCAAAATCTTGCATCACTCTTAGGGATTTGTCAACCTTGTTAACTAGTGATCATTTTTATTGCCCTCAGATGTGGCTTAAGGTTTGGCAATTTGTCCTAAGTTTTGCCAAGGCATTTGGCAAATTGAATCTAAGGAACCATGAACAGTTCAGCTGGGCTCCAATGTAAAGTGCCAAATGGAAAGTCCCAAAGTAACATAAACTCAGAACCACAATTTAAGGGCTCCTCTCCAAAACAAGCTAGATGGATCCTCAGCCCCAGAGTAAATGAGGACCTTCTTTTCAGAGATTTATGCTTCAATTAGTCCTCCCAATAGGGTAATGGGAAGCAAAGGATGCATTTGAAAGAAGATAACTTACTCAGGAGGCAGGACTTGTGATGGTTAAGAACACAAACCGTGCAGACACTTTGCCTGTGTTCAAATTCCAACTCTATTTCTTACGAGGTTCTGTCCTTGGGCAAGTTATTTAACTTCAATTACCAAGGCTATAAAATGAGAGTATTGATAGTACTTACATCAGGTACTTACATCATAGAGTAGTTCTAAGGATTAAATTAATTGATATTTGTAAAGCACTTAAAAGAACATCTGGGACCTGTAAGCACTACATAAGAGTTTGCTAAATAAATAAAATGATCTCTCTGGCAGCATTTAGGGGACTTCTTTTAAGGAAGTTCTTTTCTCCATAGTTCCTAAAAGTGCCGCGTGTGAGCCTGTTTACTCACACTTGTGTGACAGTTTGGAGACAGTGCTTCCTTGTTCCACCTCGACATATAAATAAATGGAAGCCCAACATTTAAAGCTGAAAGGCTGTCGCTTCGCAGTTAGCCTCTGGGGCCAAAGCTAATCTCTCAAGGATAATAAAACAATCTCTTAAAGAAAAATGAAAACCGGAAACAACAGTCTGCACAGACGACGTGATCCACGTCCTTGATCACAGCACTGACACTGATTAGTAATCAGGGCATTAGTGTCTCTCAGATATACTTTCAATAAAAAGTAAGTTATAATTGTTACTTCACAGATAAACTGAGCTAATTCAGAGAGGTCAGTCTGAATGCTCCTACAAGATGCTCCTACAAGATAGGTCAAAGGGGACTGGCACATAGTTGGCATTCAATGGATAAATAATAATAATAGCAAATATATATTGTGCATTTGCTCTGTATCAAGCATTTCTCTAAGTGCTTTACAGTAATTCCATAAGGTTATCACTGATTTTTGTCTCCACTTTAAGGATGAAGAGTACGAGGCACAAAGAGTTTAATAAATTTTCTAAGATCACCCAGTGAATAAGTGCTGGAGAAGGGATTCAAACCTGGACTGTCTGTCTCCAGAGCCCATGCACTGAGCAATTAGGCCATGAATGAATTTCAGACACAATTCGGAAGGACAAAGTGGCAGCTGTAGGAGAACACTGCTTGGATCTCTATCTAGCTACGAGGAGTTCAATAACTGTAGCCTGCAAACCGTAGCCTGCAAACTGCAGCTGTTCGCGACTTCAGGATCTATAGATTTTTAACTGAGACCACCACACTCTTCCTGGACAGTCACCCACCAATGACTACATGATCTACATGATGGGAGTACTAGAGCCTGGCCACTTCCACCCAACGCAGGACTCCTCTAACAGGCGATCTTTGCCCTGGAGCTCCCTGCTGGCTTGGCAGGGACCATCAGATGTAGATCATGGTGGCCCAAGGCTCTCCCCACTCAATCCTGCCTCCTCCCCCAACTCTTCTTTCATACGAGGTGGATCCCCACTGCAATCTGAAGGTTTTCCCTGCTCAATCTGGCTTCTTTGTCCTTTTTGCTTTTACAGGTGTGACCCCCCTCTACCCAATAAACTTCTTGCACCACTATCTCTTCTCAGCATCTGCTTCTCAGAGAAAGTATCTGGTGTTCCGTGAAAAATCTGGCTGAGAGTATGAAACTTTAATAACAAAAACCTGAACTGTAGGAGATGAGTCCAGACATGTTAGAGAAAGTTGCCTGGCTGAATCTGTGTCAAGGACAATCAGGACACTAACTGCCTCACTACATAGCATGACAGCATTTATCTCACGTTACTTTGCCACTTTGTTGACAGAGCTTTCATCCTCACTCAAGCACCAATTTTAATCTTATGCTAGGATACCTGCTTCCTTTTGTCGTTTTCAACACCAGTAAGAGGAGGAAATCTGACTTACTTGTGGAATACTGACATTTTGGCAGATGCAAAAACTTCCTACTCCTGCAGTTTTACACAGAAGAGAATACAAAGCTTCATGTCCTATGCAACTGCATGACTGCGCTGACTCCTTCCTATTTAAAAGGTAGACAAGTGGCCTTTTCACTAATCTTTTATGTTCAGGCAAAACTATAGGCTTTATTAATTGATGTCTTCAGTAAAAAATGATAGAATCATACTGTAGGAAGGAGAGAAAGATGAAAACAAGGTCAGGTTTCCCTACCATGAATTCAGTCACCTAGAAACAAAGACAGATAACAAATTATGGCTGAATTAAAAGACAAGAGATTACTTATAAATTTTTAAATTGAGTAGGTATTGTAGAGAGGGAGAGATGGGAGAGATGTTGAAGTATTTACATAGTAGAGAAGAACACCACTATGTACAGTGATTGCATTAGTTGGGGTTATTTGGTTATAAGCAATAAGTAGCAACTCTAGCTAATTTAAACAAAAGGAATGTACTTGAAGGCTATAAGGTTAAGAGAAGCAATGAAAGGCTAGAATGCAGGAATACAAAATGGCTTATAGCAAGAACAGTTTGATCAAGGAGCCCTGCTGGAATGGGGTGGAAATCCAATTTATTTTCAACATCATTGTCCTTCTGCTCAAGATTCAAATTCCAAGCAAGGAACAGCAGATTGGCTTACCTTGAATCATTACTATCCCTTAGGGAGGAGTAAACAGAACCCTTGATTACAGCCCCAACAGATAACATACAGTGGGGAACAGTTAGCTCCTAAAAAGGAAATCAGATTGATGAAAGAAAGCAAGAGAGAGAGAGAGAGAGAAAAGAAAGGAGAAAGAAAGACAAGAGAAAGAAAAAGATAAAGAAAATGCTGAACAGCCAAAGAACTTTAGCTGTTGAATAGGTTGGGTTCCACTTTCCAATTATTACTCGTGAACACATTCATAAGGTGGAGATGACTTCTCCATGTGCCTCTCTCTATCTGCTCCTCCTGAGGCTAACCAGGCTTCGGTGAGAGGCATACAGCAGGAAGAAGAAGTCTTTTGGTACTATTGGATCAGTCCTTTGAAGGAGATATAGACTAACCAAAGTACCTTTTGAAGGAGGCACTAGCATGGTAAGAGAATCTAAATGTCACATTATATAAAGAAGAGTTGAAGGAACTAGGAATATTTGGTCAGGAGAAAAAAGTCTCAGAAAAAAGTCTCAGTCATAATACTTAATATTTAAGTATTATGTAAATACTTAAATACTTAGCTGCCATCACATATCTGTTATGTGTTCATGACCTTGGAGTTACTGTCTTCCCAAATTGTAGATTTGGAACCTATGGGATTCCGAACCAAGGGATAGATTCAGACTAAATGAGAGAAGGTTGGGTCTGCTTTTACTGGGTATCAAATGCTGAAATAATTCCTGTTGTAAAGAAACAAAACAATACGGAAAAACTTAGGAAAACTGTTAAGAAATTATACAAAAAGAGAATTGACCTAGATATAACCATAGCAACAATAATGGCTTTATTCTGAGCACGTACAATATACTAGACACTATGTTATACTCCTTAAATATCATTGCCTCTCAAACTTTCCCACCCTAGAATCCTTAATGACAGAAAAAAGAGAATATTTACCTCCAGATCCCCAGGGACGAGACAAAAGAAGCCATGGCAATGGTAAGTTTGTTGGGACATCTTAAGTTAAAAAATCATGGCGCTTTTTAATTCTGCTTCATAATACATCAGTGTTTTAGTTAAACATGTATATATATATACACATATATATATATAATTACCAAGAATTTAATTTGAAATTGGGAGTTGTCCCATAGGAGCTATATTTACCTTATGGCTTGTTTTTTGGCCTCTTGTAGCACCATTGCATAACTCTATGAGTATACATACTGCATTTTCTGAAGGACAATCAAATATTTAGGAAGAGGGTACTTTTAATAGTTAGAACTCTTTGAAGATGGAGTGGACTACCTAAGGAAACTTATACACAGAGTGACTTCTAGGCTACCAATGGTGAATTCAAAACCAACCCCATGACCAAAGAAGGATTCCTTCAATCCACACCTTCAATTTCTCCAGCAGAGGCAATCTCAGCCCCTATCTCTTGGAATTATCCCAACTTCTAGAATGTGAGGAATGTACACACAAAGCTCCAAGCACAGTGACCAGCATAGGGCAAAGTGAAGTAAAAGGTCAAGGACAGATAGATACTTTAAAGAGGCTACCAAATAGACAACCCAACAGATAGGAGAAATTAACTAGTTTGCTGCTGAATTCAATAAGCTCTAAGTTCGATTTTTCTTATTCTTATAGTAGACAGTAATATGTACTTTTGTCAGCAAGCCAGCAAAATTATTACACCTACTAAATTATTCAAAGAGTTACTAGCTGAAAATAATCTTAAGGCTAATCTAATCCAGCCTCCCTCATTTTACAATTGAAAAAACGGAATTATTATAAAGTGAAGTTGCTTGCCCAAAATAACACAGATTTAGGGCTGAGCTTGGTCCTTTTATTCCCAATGGAATGCCCTTTTTACAGAAACCAGGTGAACTGCAGGTGATGGAAAGAGAAGCTTTAAAATGCTACCGGAGGCATGCCCATTTCCTGGCCCTGTGACCTTGGGCAAGTTGCTTGTCCTTTCTGAGCCCCAGTTTCCTGATCTGTAAAGTGGGAATAGTAATACCCACTTCAGTGGATTCTTCCAAAGATTTAAAGAGGTAATGCTTGCAGAGCGGTTAGCACAATGCCCAGCACATGGAGGTTGCCTACAAAAATAGTTTTGTTCTCCCATTTCCAGCCCTTCTTTTTTGGTTGTTTGCCAAGTCCTCCTGCTGATACTGCTGCTATGGTATTAGAAACAAGAATGGACTTTCCCCTCCTCTTACAAATAACACACTAGAGATGGGGGTAGGAGCAACGCAGTGAAACATTAACACTTGAGGAACTGAATGAGGGGAATCTGGGAGTTCTTTATACTTGACTTGCAAATCTTCTGTGTAAGCTTGAAACCATCTCAAAATGAATTATTTCTTCATGGAAAAATAAAACACACATCCCCATATGTTATTTTTCTTCCATTCTGAAGCCCTATTGCATAACAACTGGACGGAGATTTTTAACCCAATGAGTTTACACATGTAATGTCAACTGTGTATTAGTAAGTGCACCCTTCCAACCCTCTGTTCTAGGGGAAGTTAGGCTTGTGATTCCTCTTTTATTTGTTGAACACACAACACAAAGAGGAAGTGAGCCCAGGCTTGGGTCACAGGCTGGAACTCAAAAGTACCTTGGTTTGAATGATAAATGTATGGTCACTCCACGTTCAACCACTGATTGAGAGGAGGTCATGTGCTAAATTGGAAAAGTCCCAATGAAGGGGAAAGTAATTGAGAGTCTTTTGTAGCCAAAAATAGTACAAATAGATTCCAGCTGAGAAGAAACTCAAATTAGTTTTCCTTTCACGGTGATTTAATGCTGTGTTTTTCAACATGATTTGGAAGAAATCTACACAGATAACTATATCAGATACACATTCTTCTCCTTCTCCTTCTCCTTCTCCTTCTCCTTCTCCTTCTCCTTCTCCTTCTCCTTCTCCTTCTCCTTCTCCTTCTTCATTTTTAGAGACAAGGGCTTGTTCTGTCACACAGGCTGGAGTGGCTCAAGCAAAACTCTTTAGTACCTTGAACTCCTGGGCTCAAGGGATTCTCCTGCCTCAGCCTCCTGTGTAGCTGGAACTACGGTACACACCACCGTGCACAGCTGATGTATTTTATTGTTTGTAGAGACAGGGTCTTGCCATGTTGCCCAGACTGGTCTCAAACTCCTGTCCTCAAGCGAACGCTCCTCCTGCCCCAGCCTCCCAAAGTGCTGGCATTACAGGTGTGAGCCACTGTGCCGAGACTATGCACTCTTCTTTATCTGATGAAGTGCCAAGATCCTGTGCAGCCATAGATTTGGTAAGAAGACATGGCCCCTGAATGTATTATCTTTAACTACATGGAAAGCCCTCCATGTTTTGAGATATAAATAATCTATAGGCAGTTTCTACAAGGAAAAGAAAAACAACAATACTATCCTAGTAAGGTTCTTTTCAGACCAGAGTAGAAATGCTAGGATAAACTCAAAGCAACTTCCCCTTCCCTAAACCTCAGCATATAACTCATTCATTCACTCACTTATTTAATAAGTATTTATTGAATTCCTCTTAATTACTACTTATCATGCTAGGTACTGAGGATACTATAGTGAATAAACTAGATGAGGTCCCAGCCCTCACTGAATTTGCAACCTAGTGTGGAAGACAAGCATGAACAAGCAATTATAGTAAGTGGGATGAGTTCTCTGGCAGATGATGTGAGGAAACACACAGGAGAGGCACTCAGCTCAATCCAGTGGGACAGGAGGGGAGCCTTCTGGAGGAAGTTACATCTAAGCTGAGAAATGATGTTCAAGTCGGAATTAACCAGCCAGGAATGTTTTCCAGGCAGAACAACATGTGTAATTACCTAGAGATTAGAAATTCCAAATAGGTGAAGTGTAGAGTACAAGAAGGTTGGAATAAGGAGGAAAAGTGAGACCAGGAAGCAGACTGAAAATGCCAGGTGCTGTATGAAGGTCAACAACACATGCTCACTATCCTCCAAGAGCTGACACAGAGGGGAGAAGACCTTTATAATACCAGTCTCATAGCTTCCTCCCTTATCTTTTTTCTGAGACTCAATCTTCCCTCTGGAGATAAGACGGCCTGGATAAAGTGGACTTTGGGTAAACCTGCTTTGCAGGCATGGCCTTTCCTTGGTGCCTTCTCTCCCCTCATTCCAGTCCCTTTCTTCAGTTCTGGCATATTAGCAGAAATAATTAACATTTATGGAATACTTCATATGTGCCTGGCATTCTCTCAAGTGCCTTCCAGATATTATTTAACCAATTCTCAGAATAACCCTGAGGGGTATTATCAGTATCCCTATTTTACAATAAGGAAACTCAGACTTATGTTCCTTTGCCAGCTTCCCAAGGTCACCATACTAGTGAATGGCAGAGTTGATATGAGAACCTAGCACCGCCTGAGCTCGAAGCTCATCATCATCATCATTCTCCTGACACCCAACCTCAAGGTGCCTAGTTTTACCCCATTCCTTGCAAAGCCTTCCTCTCAGAAATCTACTGGTTAGTAAATTAAATGAAATCATTATGGGCTGGGCACATAAGAAATGTTCAAAGTGCTAAACCACTAACCAAAGTACTAACTGATAGGATTAGATACATTAACCATGGTGTTTAAATAGAGACCTCTTTAAAACTGCAAATAGCTTCGGGTATTTAAAGTGCTGCTTCTTGCTTCACTACTTCCTCTTAGGTGTTGCATCTGAGGTCTTAACAGAAACCTAGTCCACTCCACCACTTTCTTCCCATGTCTCATGAATCAAAGTGATAGACAGAGGAGCAAAATTGGGCCCTTTCCTAAACTGCACCTGTAATAGCAGCTAGAGAAGTTGGAATTTCCAGCCCCAGTTAAAAGTGAAATTTAGAACACTCTCATGCCATAATTGTTCTGCTTACTGCATAATCCATGGAGCATGGTCAGTTTGTTGTTTTTTATTAATAAACAACATGACTAGCTGCGGGATCATGGAAAAAAACACTTCACCTTTTGGAGCCTTATTTTCTTCTTCTATTTTTTTTTAAAAGACTTCACAAAAATTCTCTCTAAAAATCACTCCACGTCAACACTCAAGAAACATGCTGCATCTAAAGACTTTTTTTAGTAAATATTTTAATGCATCTAAATACAGTATAAAGTTGAAAGGGAGGGACCTTCTAATCTAACCTGCTAGACTGCCTCATTTGTCTTTGCCTTCCTTACCTCCAGCATAAAAAAATATGCAAATGCTTGCTACTGTTGGGCCACCCCCTAATCTGATGCATGAATCCCAGCTAATGTTATCTTTGACACGGGGCCATTGTCCATTGCATGTTCATTACACACTTCAAAGGCCAGGAAGCTCACTACTTCTGGAGACAACCCATTTGTTTTTCATTGGATTGTCTTTATACTGAGCCAAAATTCACTCTCTGAAATTGTACTCATCAGAGAAAAACACTGTGGGCCATGTGAAAGGTAGATAGGCAAAGGACAAGGCTACACAGGATTTAACAAGCCATAAAGTGACAAGAGCCCTTAAAGGTCATCTCTGAGCTTTCTTCTCATCAGATATGTAAAAATAATCTATGCAAGTGGAGAAAATGAAAATACTGACCTTGTGAACAAAAGGAAATGGGGTGAAAGGGAACCAGGCCTCCCTGTGAACAGGGAGAAGGTTCATGCTTTTTTATAAATAAAGGATGAGAGGGGCCAGGTCTAAACTGTAAGTGACCCAAGGGTTTTTCTAGTAATGAAAGAGAGAATGTGAAAAATTCAAATGAATCACTTTCTTGTTTCAAGCTACCAGGCAGACATGACAGTGAAAAATGTGTCCCAGGAGTAAGGGTCGTGCCTATTAAGACAAGAGTGGAGTCATTTCAAACACAGCTTCCCTGCGCTCTGATGAAAAGCCTTGCTGGGCTGCTCAGTCCCTTGAGAGAGAGTCCCATTCACAGCCTAATGCCCTGGGAGAAGGAGTAGAGGCCATCTGAAAAGACAAGTTGTTAAGTAAAGTGCAATATAGAGTGGCCACCTGCTAAGGGTCAAGGGTTGGGTTTAGGGGCACTCTCTTGTTGGTCCCTTTTTGTCCACAAGGGCATGAAATATTTTTGGTTGTACAGAAGGAATGCAGCTTTGTGGAAGGAAGAAAGAAATGCTACATCTCTGATTGGCTGCAACCTTGAGCAAATCCCTTAACCTCTCTGTAGTTTAGTGGGCCAGTCTCTGACCAAAGGGTTGAAGGATGCAGCACAGGCCCCCTATTGGGCTCTTGCTTTTACTTGTATTATTTCCTCTATCATGGATGCTCTACTCTCCACGTTCTGAAAAGGGAATATGTAACCTTCCCTACTCAAATCATTTTCCCTAACAAATGGCCATGGTAATGGTCAACTTTGTTGAGGAGTGCCTGAGAACCTCACATTTGCTTCAGTCCCCCTTACGGTCTTTCATTATTCTGAGTGAGTTACTTCCAGAGATTATGAATCATTCACAAGAACTATTATCAAGTCCCCACCCTCCTAAGGACCACCCGGTGCTTCCTAAACAAGTCCAAAACCATGGCCAATTTTCTCTATATTTCAGGGTGACCTTACCCAAACTCTGTACTGAACCTGACATGAACACCTGGTAAGAATACCCAGGGACCTCAAAAGCAGAGACTAGATGAGCGTACCATGGGGTGTACAAATGGCCACTGAACAAGCTGCTTAGCTTATTAGGGTGAGAAGGTGGGTGGCAGAAACTGCAGCTAACCAGCATAAATCTCAGATCAAATATTTTTTATGATCCCTTTCTTAATTTCAATTGTGTCATCAAGGATCAAAAGTAATATTTGGATGCAACATAACAACTAATTGGTTGGTGGCCAATAAACCTATCTTCTCCCCACTATCCTTGATGTGATTCACCACAAAAACATCAAAAGGACTGGCCCTCTCCAGCAGCCCAGATGGTCCATGGGCGGGACTTAAGAGGTCCCTGATACAGTCTGGGTGGATGACGCTAGGCAGATTGGATACATAGGTGTTCTTCTCTCACTAAAAATTGGCTAGGCTCTTAGTAATAGTAGCAAGGCATTTTAGCTTTTGTAAATCTATTTTGACTGTGGTCAAATCTTCCCAACTATATCAGGTGTTAGGATTTGCATTTAGAACCAGAGGGAATGAACAAACTATGCTCATAGAATACTTTCCAATTTACATGCTATCATTTTGTTGAATGTGACTACGGTAAGTAAAAAATTAGTCTTTCTGCAATACAGAAGTCCTCAGAAAGAAACCACTTCTTTCCTTTCTGAATTTCTGTATTCACATTAGTTTTGTACATCACATGATCTCGTTATTAGTAGAATTTTCAATGAAAACTCACTAATTGCCCTAAGTACCTAAATGTTATTAAGACTGTATTAATTATAGTAACGAAAAACAATTCCTTCCTTGTGGTTTTCATGAATTATACAAATTATGTGTTGTTTAATTTTTCTGATTTTCCAAATAACCTCAACCATGTGCTACAACACCGAAGTTAATTAATAATGTATTAAGTTCTAATTCCATTAAAGACATTGTTATTCATCATTCTTGGCTAGTATTCTGAAGGCCTTAATGTATTCCAAAGTAGAAGATGTATTCTTAATGTATTCCAATGTATAAGTATCCTAAGAGGAGTTATTATTTTTTCCATTTTAGCGTATAATTTTCCCACTAATCCACATTTCATCTGTTTTCTTTTTCCTAACTACTTTCCCATTTCATTCTCTCTTTTTTGATTCATGCTCCACGTTGTGTCTTTCTGTTCCTTTCCCAATATTCTTATCTTTTCTTTGTTTCTGATAGTGCCAGCTCCATTCCATTCATCAGCATTTTCGTGCTCTTCCTCGCTGACATCTGCTACGGGTTTCTCTTTTTGTTCCCTGGATTCAATGCACGGCTTCCCTTCCATTTTCATCCCTCCCTGTCCTCCGTGCCTGCGAGGAGCTGCTTTGTCTTTTTGTGCTGCACAGGCTTTGAGAAGGCTGTGAGGAGTCGGCACTCTGACCACAGCTAATGCTGATCCAACAGCTCCTCGAGCAGCAGGCAACTTGCAATATTAAAGCAGGAAAGAAAAACGCAGAGAACATGCTCTGCCACCAGCTTTTCAGTAATGTCAGCATTCTAGAAACGTGACAGGGGCTGACTCTCTTCAGTGTTCAAATTGGCTTGCCTCATATGACACATAGATCTTATGCTCAGCCTCCAGGAGTGGGTACTGAAGGCCTTTTCCCTTCTAAGGGAATTTGGACTTTGTTTGTGTTGTGGTGTTTTGGTTTTGTTTGCTTGTCTTTTTGTGTTTGTTTACCCAGAGAGTAATTTCACTTCTTTGTGCTACGCTTTGCCCACCTGCCTTGCTGGGAGATTTTCCGGTGCTTACTTAATACTTAATCTCCCATAGTGGATAAAATGGTTTATTCCCCTCCCCGCCCCCCCCGGCCCCCTCCCCGTAGCACCACTATGGAAGGGGGTGTGCCAGACCAGGGGATCACAAACACAGCAGTGCCAACGTGGCCTCATGGGGCATTCCCTAAGCAGCATCCCCCTATCAATCAGCATGCATTTCCAAGCACTTTACAGTTCTCTGTTAGATTTTTAAAGTGATACAGGGATTTATTAGACATGTTCACTGCCCTGCTAGAGGCAGCAAGCTAGCTGGGGAGACAAGACTGACGCACACCAGAGAGATAAAGTACCCAAGCAAGGCCATGTGTGATTAAGACAGGGAATAAGACAGATTGGAAGAGCAGCTGGGATTGAGATAAAGGAAAAAATCAGAGTTTACTGGAAAAAACAGGGAGAGCCCCTGCTTTGAAGTAGGCCAGGAAGGTGGGTAGCCTTAGATAGAGAGCCCAGAAGGTGAAGAGGGTTCTAGGCCATGATTGTGACGCTTCTCACATTACACACTGGAGTGCCCCGGGTCTCTGTCCTTGGACCTTCTTCCTTCTCCATTTATATTCTCGCTCATTACTATAATACTAAATCGAATAGGCTAATAATTTGTCAAATTTATGATTCAAGCCAGGATCTCTTTGAGTTTCAGACTTGTACATCTATTGTTTACTTGATATTTCCAATTGGCTGTCTAATAAGCATTTTCAACTTAACATGACCAAAAAAGAATTCCTTTTTTCTTTTCCTAAACCTACTCTCCTCCAGAGTCTCTCTTATCTAATTAAATGATGCCACAAATCATCAGTTGCTTAGGCCGAGAATCCAAAGGTCATTCTTGATTCTTTTTGTTTCCTTATACCCATGTCCAGCTAGTAAATTCTGATGTTCAACCCTAAGGCATTTTATACATCCTTCCAGTCCCTACCATCTCCATTGCTATAACTTTAAACCAAGCCACCATTATCTCTTGTAAACAACTATGACAACCCCCCACTGGTCACCTGCCTCCACTGCTGTCTCTATATGGTCCGTTAATCAGAACGATCTTTTAAAGGTGAGAATCAGGGCATTTGCTCTCTGGCTGACAGTTCTTCAGTGGCTTTCCATTCCAAGAGAACAGAATTCAACTCCTTACCATGGTCCTGCACGATATAACCCCTGCTTCCTTCTCTGATCTCATTTCTCACTACCCCTCTCCAATCACACAGGCCTTCTTTCAATCCTTCACACATTCCAAGCTCATTCTAGCCTTGGCCTTTGCACCAGCCATTGCCTCCATCTGGAAAACTCTTCCCCCATCTTTCTGCAACTCCTATCTCTTTATTCCCTTCAGTTGAAATATCTCTACAAAAAATATTTTCCTGACCATACTAGCTAAAGAAAATCCTTCCTGCCCTTTCTCTACTCACTATCCAATTGCTGTGTCTTATTTTTTATAGGAATTATCTGAAGGTATACTATATATTTATTTACTTTTGAGTTGATTATCTGTCATTCTGCTAGGTATAAGCTCTGTGAGTACAAGTGTTGTGTCCATTGCACCATTTCTCCAGTGCTTAGAATAATGCTAGAAAGTGCTCAATAAATAATTGTTCAAGGAAGCAAGCTGATGTGGAATGAGGACTGATGGGGTGGGGGAAATGCAGGCTGAATGGGGGTTCACAAGCTTAGCATGGGGACCAAACTGAGGGATCAGGTGGTGATCACAGGATATATCTCACGCATAGGCAGAGCTATTATCTTCTCATTATGCAATTTGGGTTTTGGACTTTGGGGAAGCCCTCATAGAGAAGAAATCAAATAAAAATGCATATGCTAGCATTTCTGTACATACTGAGGGCACAAGGCAGACCATCCTATTGGCAGGAGCAGATCACTTTTTCCACCAGTTTGGCAGGAAGACGGTTAGAGCCAGAAGGGTGGTCATTAATCAAGCACCTACTATGTGCAAGATCTTTCCCTAAGCACTTTTCATTCATTATCTTATTTCATCCTCACAATAATTACTCTCTAAAATGATGAAATTGTTCTCATATAATAGATGAGAAAAACCAAGGCTCAGAAGGAGCCTGTGGAGTGATATGTTGGCAGCATGTAAATAGCCAGTTCCTGTCACCTAATGCAGTGGTTTGTGACCTGGGCTACTCGTTACAATTACCTGGAGCTTCCAAATATCTTGATGCCCAGAAACCATTTCAGAATAATTTCATCAGAATCTCTAGTGGTCAGATACAGGTATCAATAGTATTCAAAGATTTTTGTTTGATCTCAGTGAACAGCCAACTTTTAGAACCACTCATCTAATGGTTTTAGGGGCCACTAATGATCCTTGCCTCAACTGTTTAAATTAGGGGGTAAAAATTGGTGATTTTGTAATTCTATAATTCCTTCTCCCTCTGGTGAAAAAGAGCTTTCCCTCATCAATTAGGTTACTTGACTATTCTGAAACCCAATTCTGCTGAAAAGGCAAGGTAAATTCTTAATTCTTTTCTCACACACCTTCTTACTTAAGGAAAAATCACATGATTACATTACTCAGGTGTCAAAGAGGCTTATGTGAAGGGAGCCCAACGGGATTCTGCAACTCTCAAAACCTCATCCAAAGAGTAATCTTGTATCTAATCTCTGATGTCCTTGCTGTGTGATTATCTGCTACCAGTTTTCTGTTTGGTCTCAATATTAGTTTCCTATGGCCACTAGAACAAATTAACATAAACTTGGAGGCTTAAAACAACAGAAATGTATCTTCTCACAGCTCTGGAATCAGTTTCAATGGATTGATATCAAAGAATCAGCAGGGCAATGCCTTCTCCAAGTTCTAGGGGAGAATCTTCCAGCTGCCTCTTCCAGCTTCTGGTGATTGCTGGCATTCCTTGGCTTGTGGTTGCACCGCTCAATCTCTGTCTCCATGGTCACATTGCCTCCTCCTCTTCTGGGTGTGTCAAATCTGCCTCTGCCCCTCTCTGCCACGGCCTCCATATGATTGCATCTAGGGCAAATCTGGGATAATCTCATCTCAAAATACTTAGTTTAATCACATCTGCAAGGAGCCTTTTATTTTTCATATTAGGTAACATTCACAGGTTCCAGAGATTAGGAGGTAGATATCTTTGGGGGGCCATTTTTCAACCTAACACAGTGTGATGGTTAGTTTCATGTATTAATTTGACTGGGCCATGGGGTGCCCAGATATTTGGACAAACATTATTCTCAGTGTTTCTGTGAGGGTGTTTTTGGATGAGATTAACATCTAAATTGGTGGACTGAGTAAAGCAGATTGCTCTACATAATGTGGGTAGGCTTCATTCAGGGTCAGCTATTTGCTCTACTCAGACCAAATAGCTGACCCTCTCCCTAGTGAGAGAATTCTTCTGCCTGACAGCCTTCAAACTAGAACATCAGGTCTTCCTGGTTCTATAGTGGTTCTTTAGACTCCAACTACTCTAGCTCTGAAGATTTCGAAATTGCCACCCTTCAAAACTGCAAAAGCCAATTCCTCACTATAAATGTCTCTCTCTCTCAATATATATAGATGCACACACACAAACATACACATACACACACACACATACACATATATATACACACACATATATATACATATATACACACACATACATACACACACACACACATGCCCTATTGGTGCTTTTCTCTGCAAAACCCTAACTAATACACACAGTCTCAGGAGAAGACCAACCTTATGGGGAATCAGTCAAGGCGTGCTTTTGCTGTTTTTCACTCTTTCTCTTCTTCTAAATCTTATTAATATTACTCTTCTCCTAAATCCTTTCAGACGGAGAAAAACATATATATATTTAGATAGGTTAAATATCCCTTATCTAAATTCTTGGAACCAGAAGTGTTTCAGATTTCAGAAGGAATATTTGCATATACATAATGAGACAGCTTGGAGATGAGACCCAAGTCTAAACATAAAATTCATTTATGTTTTATGTATACCTTATACACATAGCCTGAAGGTAATTTTATACAAAAGTTTTAATAATTTTGTGCATGAAACAAAGCTGTGTACATTGAATCATCGGAAAGCAAAGGTGTCACTATCTCACATCAGTGCTCAAAAAGTTCTGGATTTTGGAGCATTTTGAATTTCATATTTTTGGATTAGGGATGCTCAACCTGTGTGTGTGTGTGTGTGTGTGCACGCATGCGTGTGTGTGTGTGTGTCCAATCTAGCAATCACCTTTTAGAATAATACTGGGAACGCCCATCTCTCTGCAGGTATTAGCAACTCAGTATCCTCAGCCTCTCTTTTCTCAGTCCCAGGACTTCTCTTTCTATTCCTAAAAGATCTAAAAATTGACTTTATTTTCATTCTTCCCATTCACAGACTTTTGTCTTCTTTTACTATATATATATTATCTTCTATTTCTCAACTTTATGGTAGTTATTTTCCTTTTCCTTTCTGCTTGGGAAATACTTGTTCCAGAGTTAATCTCAAAATGTGTTTCCATAGTTTCCTCGCACTTCTTGATTAAGTTAGACAATGTTAGATTTCAACAGAAACAAGAATGTGATTCCCAGATAATGTCCCACTTCATTCCAGACCTGTGTCATTTTTTTTTTTTTTTTTTTTTTTTTTGCAGGACAGTTTAACCTTGCCTTTCTATAGCTTGGCTAGGCTCATCAGATCTCAATTGGTTCCACACTCTTCTCCCCCATTTGAGTTCTCAAATGGCTCTATTTAACATCAATATTTCTTTCTGTGTTCATGGCAGGTGGTAATTCATTTGTAAATGTTCATTTGGCCTTGAGTGTCTTTCACACTATTCTGTCACTATCTGAGGAAGGGAAAAGTGCAGTGCAGAGGCATCAACCAGCATGCCAAAAAACAATTATATCCTTATGCTAGGCCTCCTTTCCAAGAAACTTCACACCAGGTTTTAAACAAAAAAAAATCCCTTGCTTTCCAATGTTCCAGGGAGGTAGATGTGTCCTCACATTTTACAGGGGAACAAGATGGCACTAGATATTTAACTGTGGCAATCAAGGTACTGAATCACTGAACATCACTCTTTTACTTCTCTTTATTTATAATAGCTAAAACCCTTTGTGTCATGTCCAATGAAACCTATGTTTATTAACTCCTACAACCTTCTTATTGAGCCAATACACCTATGGTGCGATTCTTGACTGGCGGACATCAATTATTTGGAAAACTTGAAAATTGGGATATGTGGATAATTTAATTTTCTGGTGACTCAAAAGAAAACCATTTTTATTCTCAATTTCCCAATCTTTATACTAAATGCCTCTCTAAGATGTGAACCCACTTTCCAAATGCAGTAAGCACAGAATGGTAGGCATGATTTACTCCATTTCTAGGTGACGAGGGACCTTGCAATATGGAGGGATGAATATTCTAAGGAGCAGTTATAACTTGGGCAAATATTCTTAGTCTGGTGTCCATGACTGAGCTTCATGGTTTATAAACTGTCTGAAGTTGTACACAAAATATTGTATATTTTCTTCTGTGGGAAAATTGACCATAACTTTCATGAAATTTGCAAAGGAGCTATGAAAAAAAGTAGACCACCTCTTTGGAATATGCAATTTATGTAGAGCATGATACTAATTATATAAAGTTTTAAAAATTACAAAAAAAGAAACTACACAGTTCTTGTTCATGAATCCACATAAATGTAGGAGGAAAAATAAATTCTCCTGAGAGTTGATAAACACCAAATTCTGAATAGGGCTTACCTCTGTGCCTTAGCTGTGCCATAACAAAATTTTATAGATTGTGTGGCTTAAACCACAGAAATTAATTTTATCACAGTTCTGGAGGCTGGAATGTTCAAGATCAAGGTTCTGGCTAATTTGGTTCCTGGTAAGGATTCTCTTCCTGGCTTGCAGACAGCCACCTTCTGACTGTGTCCTCATGTGGCAAAGAGAGCTCTGGTGTTTCTTCCTCTTCCTCTTCTTCTAAGACAGCAGCCCTCTCGGATCAGAGCTCCACCCTTATGACCTCATTTAACCTTAATCACCTCCTTCTAGGCCTTATCTCCAAATACAGTCAGTTGGGTGGTAAAGCTTCAACATATAAATTTGGGGGACAATTCAGTCCACAGCACTCTGAGAAAGGGAGATGGAAAAGGAATGGGATGCCTGAGGTGATGGATGCCTCGATCACCCTGATTTGATTAATTCAAGTCATATGCCTGTATCAAAACATCACATGTGCCCTATAAAGACATGCAGCTATCATATATCCATAATAATTTTAAAAATTTTTTAATGTAAAAAGAAAAGAAAAGGGAGTGGGATTGGAGACTGCATGGGGAGTTTTGACACTATATACAATGTCTTCCCTTAAAAAAAAACTGAAGCCAAGTATGGCAAAATGTTAAAATCTTACTAACAGAGTAGGGAATATATGAGTTTTTGTTACATCATCCTTTATGCTTAAAATATTTTCAAAAAGAAGAAACAAACAAACACAAACTTGTTTAGATGTAACTAGAATGTGAGCTTTATGTGGGCAAAGATTTCACTCATTTTATTCCCTGCTATACCCACATTCTTTAGAATAGTGTCTGGTCCAGAATTGGCATTCATTATATATTTGTTGAATTGAATGAAAGGCAATGGATAGGGAATTAACTTTCATTTTTACTGAACCTAAAATATTCAACAACTTTTAAAACATTTAGTAATGTGTCCCATTTTCTAGAATTTCTTTACATAGGTGAATATTAGAAATCACATTAACATATAGAAAATAAGGTCCTAAATGTCAAAATGATAATAGCAGTGATCCTGGATGTGAGACCCCATGTTTTACTCATCATAGAATTGCTAACGGTCAGAAGAGGTTTTGGGTTAAACTTGACTTTTTAAATATTAGGTTGGTGCAAAAGTAATTGCGGTTCTAGCATTGTTGAAATTTGCCGTTTGATACTGGAATACATTCTTAAATAAATATGGTTATGTTATACATCATTTTAATGTGTATTTCTCGCTTTATGTTTTTTTGCTACTGACTTATTACTTGCTGTTTATATTTATTTTAGACTATGGAAATGATGTTAGACAAAAAGCAAATTCAAGTGATTTTCTTATTCAAGTTCAAAATGGGTCTTAAGGCAGTGAAGACAACTCACAACATCAACAATGCATTTGGCTCAGGAACTGCTAACAAATGTACAGTGCGGTGGTGGTTCAAGATGTTTTGCAAAGGAGAGTTGAAGGTGAGGAGTGCAGTGGCTGGCTATCGGAAGTTGACAACGACCAGTTGAGAGCAATCATCAAAGCAGATCCTCTTACAACCACACAAGAAGTTGCCGAAGAATTCAACATCAACCATTATGGGGTCATTCAGCATTTGAAGTAAATCGGAAAGGTGAAAAAGCTCAATAGGTGGGTGCCTCATGAGAAGACCGAAAATAAAAAAAATTGTCATTTTGATCCGTCTCTTATTGTACGCAACAACAAAGAACCATTGCTCGATCAGATTGTGACGTGTGATGAAAAGTGGATTGTATACGACAACCGTTGATGACCGGCTCAGTGGTTGGACTGAGAAGCAGCTCCAAGGCACTTCCCGAAGCCAAACTTGCACCAAAAAAGGTCATGGTCACTGTTTGATGGACTGCTGCTTGTCTGATCCACTACAGCTTTCTGAATCCTGCTGAAACCATTATAGCTGAGAAGTATGCTCAGCAAATGAATAAGATGCACCAAAAACTGCAGAACCTGCAGCCAGCATTAGTCAACAGAAAGGGCCCAATTCTTCTCCACAACAATACCCGACTGCAGGTCACACAACCAACGCTTCAAAAGTTGAATGAATTGGGCTACGAATGAAGTTTTGCCTCAACCGCCATATTCACCTGACCTCTCACCAACTGACTACCACTTCTTCAAGCATCTCGACAACTTTTTGCAGGGAAAACACTTCCACAACCAGCAGGATGCAGAAAATGCTTTCCAAGAGCTCATCAAATCTTAAAGCACAGAGTTTTATGCTACAGGAATAAACAAATTTATTTCTTGTTGGTAAAAATTTGATTGTAACGATTCCTATTTTGATGACTAAAGATGTGTTTGAGCCTAGTTATCACGATTTAAAATTCAGTCTGAAACCGCAATTACTTTTGCACCAACCTAAATATGATTCTTGCCAGTTATGTTCCCTTCTAAAGAAACAGGACATCCCCCACAGCCTTGCTAAAAGACAGGAACCACGTTTTCTAACATAGTACCCTGTCTCCCCCTGACTATAACTGAGGGTATCAATGTGGGTAGCTGATCTTAGAGTACCTTATCTTTTGGCTGGCCAGCAATCTACAAACAGGGTAAACTGTTTCCAAAAGGTAAGCTGAGCCAATCAGATTCCTCTCCAGTATAAGGAATTAAATGAAAATTGACAGACTGAGTGATTGACAGCAAAGGCAGAAACTAAAAATTAAGAACTATCAGAAAGTTGGGACAATCATAGTGGACCAAGTAAAGGCCAAAATTATGAGAAAATGGAAAACTCTAAGGAGTTTGCAGATGAAGGCAAATAGTGAACAGACCTCTAGGTGAGGTCTGTTCAAATGAGATGTTGACAAAGGAGGCAAGAGAGGAATGCTGAGATCATTCCTAAAAGCCAAAATCAGCCTAACTGAAAATCATCTCATTGACCTCCTTATCAGTGAGAAAACCGATGATGAGTTGGTGATTTGCCCAAGGTCACCAAGCAAGTGATAGAGAAAGGACACTAGCTCCAGTGTTTTGCTAACTCTTATAGTAACTGCAATGGCAAAAAGAACAAATAACTCTCTGTGGTCTGAGGGCACAGTCTAAATGGATTGCTATAAGCGTGAAATTCCTCTGACATTTTAGATTCAATTAAAAATTACAGCCAACATTACAGTCTATTCCATAGTGCCTGTTTCAATATACAATGATATTTAGATGCATGGTATATTAAAGTGTATCACATTTGATCTTGTGATTCTACGTTCTGCCCAGCATATGGCACATCCTTCTAGTTTGAGAAGAACGTTCCATCTCAATCCAGGACTCTCTTCTTTCCCAGAACACATCTGACAGTTTCAGACAGAATACTTTGAATGGTGAAATCTCTCTGAGCATATAACAGATATTCATTTGCACAAGATCAGATAGACTTCAGGAGGACTTTTCTATCCATATATATTACTTATACCTAGGAGTCCCTAAAGCCTCCAGCCTTCTGGGATCAATCTTCCCTTTAATAGTTTTTCTCAGCAGCTTGGCCCATCATTCCATATGCTGTGAGATGGCCAGTGTCCTCCCCAAGAGGTGGTGCATATGTTGTCATTCGCACCTTTCACTTCAGTGAGCTGTTGCCACTAAATTCTCAATCTGTGAGTTAAACACAAAAGGCACCCCCAAACAAGACAGCTGCATTGCCTCAATGTCCAGCAAACAACTTACACTGCGATGTGAGACACCTTGTTGTTAAATGTTCCTGGATCACCTCTGGAATCTTGTTAACATCTTATCCCTGCTAATCGCTCACAGAGTCCTCACCCATTCATTGAGTAACTGCCCATGAAAACTTTAAATTCCCCTCACTTTCTTTGACAAAGCAGCTCAGATATCTTTCAGTTCTGCTCTTCCTTTTAGGTGCATGACCTGTGGACTTTCCATTGTCAAACAGGTCCATTTATACATTTTGATTAAAAAAAATTTTTTTGACCCAAGCTAAGGGAAGTTTGCAATATTAAATTGGAGGGTCAGAGGAGGCCTCATTGAAAATGTGAGATTTCAGCAAGGTAGAACATTCACAAGGGAAGAACAAAAGTCCTCCAGCAGGAGAGGGGCTGGTTGGTGTGTGCACAGAGCAGAGTGCGCAAGGAAGGAGCAGGAGAAGAGGAGATGGGAGCAAAGGAGGTCTGATTGTGGTGAAGCTCGTAGCACACTGTGTGGGCTAATAGGAAACATTCTGAGGTTGCGAACCACGGAAGTGACATGATCTGGCTTTGGTTGAAGGACTGTGCTGGAGCAAGTTGAGGAGAGTGTCCTAATGGGGGTTCAGCCTGGCACAGGACATCAGAGCCCAAGCAGGGAAAGGATGTTGTCCTAGGCAGGGGCAGCCTGGTGAAGGGAGTCAGAGCCCTGAGCAGGAGCAGACAACGTCTGTGTGGGGAAGGGATTTCCATGAGAAGGAACCAGCATGCCTTAGAGAAATGCCTGATTCCAAGGTCCAGACAGGGAAAGTATTAGATGAGCCTGGAATGTCTTGCTGTGACAAAAACCAGAGAGTATTCAAACAATGATGGGGACATGGCCAAAGCACACAGAAGCCAGCTTAAAAGGGCTCCCACTAACCAAATTAGGGACAATTTGAGCATCAAAATAGATAATGATAGTAATGTGTACAGTAGGCATAAAATAATAAAATGAAGAACATTAGATTAAATTAAAAATGGAATAAAATAGGAAACCATGAGTCCACATAGATACAATAAATACAAGAATAAATTGAAAGTATGATGAGGAATGAGACATTTACAGTCTCCAAATATATTCATGTAAAATATTTATTAATTACAAAGGGGAAAATAGCAACTTTATAGTGGAGAAGATAGGCAGACACCAAGAGATCAAAGTGAACCTCATCAAAAATAGAACAAATTGAAGTTGTGCACCACCTTATTGGATACTACTAGGGAAACATAGCTCACTTCTGTAATATTTCTGCCACAGATGTATAATCTGAATCTACTTATGAGGATACATGAGGCAGACCCATATTGGGAAACATTTTACAAAATAACTGATCTGTGAGCTTCAAAAGTATCAAGATCTTAAAAGTCAAGGAAAGATTGGTCTAAGGATCCTTTTGCTATAAAAGACATTATTGGGATCAGATGGGTAAAACTTGAATGTGGTTTGAGGATTAAGTACTAGAGATGTATCACAGTGAGTTTCCGATCTGAATGTTGTGTTGCTGTTACACAGGACAATGACATTGTTTGTAGGAAATACACACTCAAGTATTCAGGAGGAGGGGAGTGATGGGAATCAGGTCAGCAATTTATGCTCAAGTGGTTCAGGAAATATAAGCTCTTTGTATTGAACTTGCAACTTTTCTGTAACTTTGTGATTGTTTCAAAGTAAAAGACTAATAAAAGCAAACTCAAGGCTGCAGTATTGATACTAGCCATAAGGGAAGAGGGGGGCTATTTAGGAAGCAATGACAGCCTCCCAAAGGTGAGAGCTGAGGGCCGTTTAAAACAGAAGGTAGCTCTGCCAGGGTGAGCAGGGGGTCCGAAACTGGATCTGCATATTGGGATAGACAGCATGTTGAAGATTCTGTATGATTTTCTGATGGATCAGATGACGGATAAGAAAGAAAAGCATTCAAGAATTCCAGTGTTTCGGGCCTGAGCAACTAGAAAGATGGAGTTAATATCAACTGAGACAGAGAAGGTTACAGGTAGGTATAGGCTTCGCCAGATCCCCCCTCCCAACTTGCTTTCTGTGTCCTGGATCGAAAATCACAGAGTGCCTTGACCACTCTGTGACCCAGCCAGGGGCAGGTTTTTCCCAGAAGGCTTGAACTCAATCCACGGCCTTGAACATTCCCAGGCACTGATAAAGGTCTCTAGGCTGTTGCCCAAAACACTGAAAGAAACTGGTCCCAGCCCTGAGCCAAATTCTTTAAATCCTCATATAAATTCCATACTCTGACCCCCTTGCGACAGACATACCTAGGCAGAACATTCCATTTCTCTCGCTGGCTGTGAGGATTGCTGCAGCACTCTGTAAGTGAGTTTCCCTAGTAAATGTTTTGGACTTATCACCCTGGCATTTCCATGCTTCTTTCTTCAGAATCCCAACCAGCCCCATCTCGGGACAGTTTGGGGCACTCCTTTGTGGGAACTCCCCTGCTGCTGCTTTTGGGGCAATTCCAGCCTCGACTTCAGCTGGACAAAACAGTGGAGCAGATTGAAGGCAAGGAATGGAAGGGAAGATCAAAAGTTAGGTTTTTAATATATTGAGTTTGATATGTCTGCTGAACATCCACTTGGGGATATCAAGTAGGCCTTTGAATATATAAGTCTGGAGTTCAAAACAGAGGGGTTTGTAACGAGATATAAATGTGAGTGTAGTCAACATATAGATAGTATGGAAGCTGGGGGCCTAGATGAGATCATCAAAGATATGACTATCGGTAGAGGAGAGAAGAAGACCATATCCACAGGTCCAAATTTACATACATAATCTCCAAGCATTTGTAACTTTAAAGAGAAATATAGCAGCTTTATCCATAATTGCCAAAACTTGGAAGCAACCAAGATGTCTTTCAGCAGGTAAATGAATGAATAAACTGTGCTACGTATATACAATGAAATATTATTCAGCACTAAAAAGAATTGAGCTATCAAGTTATGAAAAGACTTGGAGAAAACTTAAATGCATATCACCAAGTGAAAAGAAGCCAATCTGAAAAGGCTACATATGATGATTCCAACTATATGACTTTCTGGAAAAGGCAAAACTATGGAGACCGTGAAAAGAACAGTGGGTGTCAGGGGTTAATGGAATCAGAGGGATAAATAAACAGAGCACAGAGGATTTTTAGGGCAATGAAAATACAATGTATTTTACTGTAACAGTGGATATTCTATTAATACATTTGTTCAAACTCATAGAAACCCTAATAATAGCTATGGTCTCTGGGTGACAAGGAGGTGTCATTGTAGGTTCATCAAGGGCAACAAACGTAACTCTGGTGGGGGACTTGATACTGGGGGAGGCTGTACATGTGTGGGGCAGGAAGTATATGGGAACTCTCTGTACTTTTCCCTCAATTTTGCTGTGAACCTAAAACTGCCCTAAAAAATAAAGACTTTTTTAAAAAGCAAATGTTATATTAAGATATATAGGAGAAATATTTTGTCTCTTTTACTTACCATCAGAATTTCTGATTAACTGAACAATATTCTACACACACACACAAAAAAAATACTTACCTCCTAAAGATACCCAGAGAAAAAGAGAGGGATGTTAGTTAAGCTGAATATAGCATTTGCTTTAAAATTAAATTCTTCATCTTTTTAAAATGTCACTTGTTTATAATAAAAATAACCAGTGTCTTGTATTGGCCTGAACTATTCTCAACTTTACCTTCTTCTCTCAGTGGCTCTCTGTCTTGGATTCTATTGACAGGGAAAGCGGTACACGGCCGCTGGCCGCCTCCCTGCTGCTCCAGCTCCGGGTCCCACCGCAGCGCTCCAGGCCCCTGCATGGCCGTGATCCTGATTGGATGTTAAAGCTTGTTCCTGATTGGATGTTATAGCTTGTTCCTGATTGGATGGTATAGTTTGTTGCTGACTGATTGGATGTTAAAGCTTATTGCTGATTGGACGCTTTTTGAGTCCTACCAAGGGTATAAAAACTGGAGGAGAACAAGGAAGGGGGTCAGAAGCCAGAAGTTAGCTGAGCCTGCTGGCTGAATAAAGGCTGTTCTCCGACTCTCCACGTGCCGCGTCAAGAACTGTTATAAGAGCTGTTACACACTTGCTGTTAACACTTGCCGGAACACTATCCCAGATCATGTCTTATGGGTGTTGCCAAAAACTACCTAATTCTAGGACACAAATGTCAATCTCATCTCATGAGTGGAGATCCGATGTCAGAAATAGAAAAGAAGGGAATATCTTTACAGATTTTCACATAGTAGACAAGAGTAGACACAGTAGACAATAATAGATAAGTAATGAATATTTGATAAGAGAACACAGGCATATAATTGATATTAATTGAATGATTGAAGGATAAATGTGTTTATTAATTTGCACAGTGATTATAATGCTCAGCTTATACTCAAGACTTGTTTTTTTATTATATTTTAGCTTTGAAGGCTGTATACCTCAGGGCTTATTTAATTTCCTACATAAAAGAACATTTTGTCTGGGATAGGTATCCAATATTTTAAATATCTTAAACATCCTTAAATCTATTCTGCTTTCTCATGTCCCCATTATTGTCAATAATGTCATCATTCTGTTCTTGTGGCATGGTATGCATGGAGCTCCATGTGCCCTGACAGTGCAGCAACTTGACTTGAGTTAAGCTCAGGGGACTCTTGAGGCATAGAGAACCTTAGGCTCTATACCTCAAGAGCCCTTGCTCTTAGCAAGGCCGTAGCCAACAGAGCCCTTGCTCCCAAAACAGTTCAATCTATGGCATAATTCACCAAGAATTTCCAAGCCAGTAGTTAAAATGTAGAATTTTAGAGAAATTCTATGTTTGCTTTCAAAAAGCAATCTTGATGATTCTTCCCAACTTCAGCCTGTCCTCTGTTCCTTTACTCTCTCAGCACTTCTACCCTGCCCAGACTTTGCCCCCCACCTGCTTGCTTGCCTCTTGCTCCTTTTTAGCTGCCACAATTACATACTATACTTTGCCCACTCAGTCTTTCCACACTGATAAGGAAGCAAACAAAGTAGAATCAATGGCAAAATGCACTTAACAAAATAAAAATACATTTCATGCTAATAAGAGGTGTGATCCAAACTATAAAACTTTTAGAGGAAAACATAGGGAAAAAGCTTCATGACATTGGATTAGGCAATGATTTCTTAGATGTGACACCAAAAGCACAGGCAACAAAAGAAAATACAGACACAATGGACTTCATCAAAATTAAAAACTTTTGTGCATCAAAGGACACTGTTGTCAGAGTGAAAAGGCAACCCACAGGAGAAAAGGAATTAATATCCAGAATATATAGAAAATCCTACAACTCAACAACAACAAAAAATAAATAACCTGATTAAAAATGGTTAAATAATTTAAATAGATAATCCTCCCAGGATATCTAAATGACAATAAGTACATGAAAAGATGCTCCATATAACTAGTCATTAGGAAAATGCAAATTGAAACCATAATGAGATACCACTTCCTACCCATTAGGATGGATAGTATAAAAATAAATTAATTAATTAAAAATAATGAGTGTTGGCAAGGATGTGGAGAAATTGGAACCTTGTACATTGCTAGTAAAATGGTGTAGCCACTGTGGAAAATGGCATAGCAATTCCTCAAAAATTAAACATAGAGTTATCATAGAATCCAGCAATTCCACTTTTGAGTATATACTGAAAAAAGTGAAAATAGGGAACTGAAGAGAGATTTGTACATCAATGTTCATAGCAGCATTATTCACAATAGCTCAAAGGCAGAATCAATCCCAGTGTCCATCAATCAATGAATGGATAGACAAAATGTACTAACTACATTGAATAGAATATTATTCAGCCTTAAAAAGGAATGAAATTCTGAGACATGCTATAACATGGATGAAACCTGAAGGCATTATGCTTAAGTGAAATAGGCCAGTCACAAAAGGACACATACAGTGTAATTTGGCTTATGTGAGGTACGTAGAGTAGTCAAATTTGGAGCAATAGAAAGTTGAATAGTGGTTGCCTTAGTCTGAGAAGGGTGTGGAATGAGTAGTTAGTGTTTATTTGGTACAGAGTTTTTAGTTGGGGAAGATGAAAAGATTCTGGAAATGGATGGTGGTGATGGTTACACAACAATGTGAATGTACTTAATGCCACAAAACTGTGCATTTTAAAATGGTTAAAATGGTAAATTTTATGTTATGTACATTTGCCACAATAAAAAGGTATGATCCAACTGGAAGACACAATGCAAGACATACCCATCATGAATTTTTATTAATCTCATGGCATAAGTTAAAATATATAAGACAAATTTATTAAAAATACATGAAAGGAAAGTCCAAGCCAATGTAATAAAACAAAAAAATAAGACAAAATGACAAAATGCATAAGTATTGGAAAGAAAGAAGCAAAAACGGTTGTTATTTACAGACAGCATGATTATTCTGTACATAAAAAACCCATCGAATCTACCCAAAAACCCCACTAGAATTAAAAAGTGAAATTAGAAGTGTTATAACATATAAAAAAGTCTGATTGTTGTCCTATCTGCCACCAGCAAACAACTGGAAAACAAAACTTTAAAAAAAACACATTCAAAATACCATTTAAAAACATCAAATTCCTAGAAATATATCTAATAAAAATAACGTGTAGGATTTCAGCCAGACATGGTGGCACACACCTGTAGTCCCAGCTTCCTGGAAGGCTGAGGCAGGAGGATACTTTGAGCTCAGGAGTATAGGCCAGCCTGAGGAACACAGCAAGACTCCATCTTAAAAAAAATAATAAATTCTGTAAAACATTGCTAAATGAAAATTAATGGAGAACTAAATAAATGTTTATGGACAACTATTTGAAGACTCAATCTTAAGATGTCCATTATTTCAAAATTGATTTATAAATTTAATACAATCCCCATTAAAATTACAGTCAATTTTTTCTGTAGAAATTGACAAGGTGACTCTAAAATTTATATAGAAATGCAAAGAAACTAGAAACAATATTGAGAAGTTATGTCATGACTTAAATATTTACTAAAAAGTTACAATAATCAAGATAGGTTTTTATAGGCATAAGGATAAACAAATCAGTGGAACAGAATAGAGAGTTTGGTAACAGATCCTTACATATATGCTCAACTGACTTTTGACCAAGGCATCAAGTCAATTCAATGATACAAAAAAAAAAGTCTTTTTTTTAAACAAATGTTTCTGTAACATTAGAATATTTCTATGGGGAAATAAATGAACCTTGATCCCACTTTATATATAAAAATTAATTTAAAGTGGATCATAAACCTAACCACAAAAGCCAGAACTACAAAGTTTCTTGAAGAAAACATAGGAAAATATCTTTGTGACCTCAGGAATATGCCAACATTTCTTGGGAAGTACACAAAAAGCATTAATAAAATATTAGTAAATTTTATTTCATCAAAATTTAAAATTATTACTCTTCGAAAGGCATGATTATTAAATTTTTACAGTTCCAAAGGTACCATTTAGAACATAAATAGGCAAGTCATGTCACCGATGAGGAAAAAATACATTCACAGTATATATATGACAAAGAATACATTTGTATCTAGAACATAAAAATATCTCCTAAAAATCCACAATGGCAAATGGGCAAAAAATTTGAATAGTCACTTCATGAAAGAAGACACATAAATAGCCAAATAAGCCCATGAAAAAGTGTTCAACATCATCAGGGAAATGCTAATTAAAACCACAATGAGACAGCATTTCATCCACACTAGAATGGCTTAATCAAAGATTGTCTAAACCAAATATTGATAAGGATGAGGAGCAACTGGAACTCTCATACATTGTTGGTGGGCATATAAAATGGTACAACCTCTTTGCAGAACTCTTTGGCAGTTCCATGTAAAGATAAACAGATATTTACCTATGAACCAGTAATTCCACTCATAGATATTTACCAAAAAGGAGTGCCAAATGTTTGCCAAAAACAACTTATATAAGAATACTAAATAAAGCCTTATTTATAATAATCAAATACTAGAAAAATCCCAAATTCCCATCAATAGAAGAATGAGTAAACAAATTGTAGTATATTTATTCAATGGAATATTACTCAAAAATAAAAAGGAACAGCTGCTGATACACACATGTATGAATCTCACAGACATCATGTTGAATGAACAAAACCAGACAAAGCAAACACATACTGTATGGTTTCATTTAAATGAAATCCAAAAACAAGTAAAATTAATCAATGAGGATGGAAGTCAAAAAGTGGTTGCCTTGATTGGAAAGGGATATGAGGGAATTTTCTAAGGTCATGGTAATATTCTATACCTTGTTTGGGGTAGTAGAGAATTGATTAAGTGCAATTGTCAAAACTCAATGAGCCACAGGCTTGATAAAGGGTTAATATTGAAAATGTATTAGGAACTCAAACAACCAAAGAGCAAAAAAACAAATAACCTGATTTAAAAAGGATCTGAATAGACATTTCTCAAAAGAAGACACACAAATGGCCAAGTATATGAAAAAAGGTTTAATATCACTAATCATCAGAGAAGTGAAAATTAAAACCACAATGAGATATCATCTCATACCTGTTAGAATGGCTGTTATCAAGAAGATGAAAGATAACTGTTAAATGAGAATGTGAAGAAAAGGGAATCTTTGTAGATGGTTGGTGGGAATGTAAATTAGTACAGCCATTATGAAAAACAGTATGAAAGTTCTTCAAAAAATTAAAAATAGAACTACCACATGATCTAGCAATCTCATATAAAATCAACATATCTAAGAGAGCTCTGCACCCCCATGTTCCTTGCAGTATTATTCACAATGGCCAAGACATGGAGTCAGCCTATGTCCATCAAAGGATGAATGGAAAAGAAAATGTGGTATATGTACGTAATGGAATACTATTCAGTCATAAAAAGAAGAAAATCCTGTCATTTGCAGCAGCATAGATGAACCTCAACGACATTATGTTAAGTGAAATAAGGTAGGCAAAGAAAGACAAATATCATACGACTTCACTTATACGTGAAATCTAAAAAAGTTGAATTCATAGAAGCAGAGAGTGGTATGGTAATTATGGAGGAGTTGAGGAAGTGTTGGTCAAAGGATACAAAATTTCAGTTAGATATGGGGACTAAGTTCAAGAAATTTATTGTACAACATGGTGCCTACAAGTTAATGTAGTCTTGAAAATTGCTGAAAGTAGATTTTAAGTATTCTCACTACAAAAATGATAAGTATGTGAAGTAATATATATGTTAATTTTCTCAATTTAGCCATTCCATAATGTATACCTATTTCAAAAGATTGTGTGGCACACAATAAATATTAATATATACAATTTTGTTAGTTTAAAATTAATTTTAAAAATTCAATGAACTGAACACTTAAGATTTGCACATTAGTATATGTACATTATACAGCCATTTTTAAAATGGAATTTTTTTAAAAAACTTAAAAAGCTAAGATAAAACTGGAAGGAAACTTTCTTTACTTGATAAAGAATATTTTCCTGAAATACACGGCAAACATCTATTTAAAAGAAAAACAGTAGAAGCATTCCCCTTTAATTCACGCATAAAGTAAGGATTCTTGTTAACAACACTGCTTTTCAACATTATCCTGGAAATGCTTGCCAAACAATATTACAGAAAAAGAAATAAGAGATATAAATACTAGAAAAGAAAAGACAAATTTCCCATTTGCCAATGGTTGCTTATCTAGAAAATTAGAGAAAGTCAACTGAAAAATTATTAGAACTAACAGGAATTTAGTAAAATGACCAGTCATAATATCAATATACAAAAATCAATCTTACTGATTACAAAGCATTACAAAAAATATGCCATTTATAATAATATCAAAATTATAAAATAGCTATGATTAAACCTGTCAAGAAGAGTAAAAGAAAACAATAAAGTCATAACAGCAAAAAAAAAAAAAACTTTTTTAAAAGACCAAACAAAAATAAAAATCATAAGTGTCTGGATTGAAAAACTCAAAATTGTAACAGTATCCATTTTTTTCCAATAAATTCATAAATTTCCTGTACTCCTAGATAAAGCCTCAACAAGAATTTAATGAATCTTAAGCTGATGCTAATTTCATATGCTAAAAATGAAGAAATAGCCAAGTTTTTAAAAGGAATTATAAGAGAAAATAGCTCTCCCAGATATTTTTTTAAAATACTTTGAAACTATTGTAATTACATTAGTGTAATATGGATGTAGAAATATATAGATAAATAAAACAAAATTAAAAATCCAGAAACAGACCCATGTATATATAAGAATTTGGTATATTTGAGAAAGTTGGCATTTATTGTATAATCAGTTAAGAAAGGATATAGCCATTTAACAAACAGTATTAGCATAAATATCTATTTGGGAAAAAATAAAACCAGTTTTTTACTTCACATTATATACAAAAAATAATGGCAAATGTACTCAAGAGCTAAAAGTAAAAAACAAATTTTAAAAATGAGATGAAAATACCAAAAACAATTGTAATCTTAAGATTGTAAAGTCCTTTTTAAATCATAAAACTACAGAATTCAAAATGGAAGAGATTGATTGACTTAATTAAATAAAACTAAAAACCTCATAATGATTATATTTATCACAAATTCAGTTAAAAGACTATACTGGTGAAAAATATTAGAACATAAATGGAGAACTAACATTCAATCTACATACAAATCAAAGATTATAAAAAGGTAATTGGCAGAAGAAATATATAGTAAAAATCTATCAAAAGTTGTCTGACTTCATGTGTAATCTAGGAAAAACATACTATTATATTTCTCCCATCAGATTAATAAGAATTTTAAAAATTTACAATAACTAGTATAGGCAAGGATACAGGAAAATATGCACTGTGAGTAGATAAATTGGTAAATTCTTTTTGGAAGGGAATTTGGCAGTGCTTAATAAAATTTCAAATGCATATGCCTCCAGCCCAGCTATTTCATTTCTGTTTTACAGAAATGTTGTCTATATCCGCAAATAAATGTATTAGAATCCTCATTACAGTATTGGCTCAAACATTTAAAAATAAAACTATATATTAATAAGGGATTAATAGGCAAATGGTTAGATAAATCACAAAAGAATCATATGGAAAGTTATGCAAATATATGCCAGAAGGAGGCAGATCAAATTTTTGGACATACAAAAATCTCACATACATAGTACAAGCTGTAAAACAATGTGCACAGAATGAGCCCACTTATACATTTTGATTATATATGTGTATATTGTGTAAATGTTTAGGAAAAAACTAGAAGGACATACTTCCAAAATTCAGCAGAGTTTACCTCCAGGAAGAGTAGTGAGAGTAAGTGAAAATAAAGACAGCTTTTAACAGTTTGTTCTATGTATTTTCTATTGTTGGAATCTTTTATTAGGTTGCACCTCTTTTACTAGATTGGGCTACGTGGAATTGTTGCTTATTCAAGTATTTTGACCTACCAAAACGGCAAATTCGTAAGATTCAATTTAAGAGAGTAAGAATTTTTTGTGTACTTGCTTTGTAATTTAAATAATAGATTAGAAAAGAAAAAACACAAACAGAATATACACATTGCCTTAGGGTAGAGTCAAACAAGGAGCATTAGGCAGGATTCTAAGGATTTAGGAGAGGCTCTCCAAAAAGAGAGCAGCTCGCAGTCATTTCTCAACTCAAACAGCTGCCCATCCAGCATGTTGTCCTTTTTTGCCATTTGTATGAGAGTTTTATAATCTTTTCAGCTTTAGAGAGACCACCTCCTGCCTTCTCCTTGACCCTTAGACCCTGGCTATTGAATGTGACGGTAGTCTCATAGCTACATATTTCTCTTTGGACACATCCTGACATTGTTACAGGTTAGAAATAAAAATTTCACATTTAAGAAGGAGCATTGGGAAATGTGATCGTCACTATTTCTACACTCCAATAGTAATTTTCTAAAATAATCCTGGGTTCTGTGGCAATTTACAGTAAAAACAATGACCCAGTCATCTTCTTCTTTTTTTTTTTTTATATTACCGAAAACCCCATTAGCAATCTTTTTTTAATAGACGGAGCCTTTTCCTGTAACCGCTGCAAACAATTTTATATCAATCCTTTTTTTTTCTAATTGAATATACAGTTGTTAAAAGCTGCATTTATTTAAAAAAAAAGCCATGCTTTTTTATGATCTTTGTGCTGATTTACTAAGAATACATCATTTTAATTTAAAAAAAATCTCTTCCAGTCTATTCAAAGATGGAAGGTATAATAATTCACTTTTTAAAATTTCAACAAAATAAATTTGAATGTCTGTAGGTTAGATAATAGTGTCAGATTGATGGTAACTTCCTGGTTTTGATTATTACACTGTGGTTTGTGAGAGCATGTTGTTGTTTTTAGGAAATACACACTGGGATATTTAGAGGTAAAGGGTTATTATATCGCTATTCTATTACTCTAAACATAGCAAGAAAACATTATACACATACACATGCAGAAAGAACACTACAAAATGAATGACAAAGCAAGTATAGTAACATGCTAACATCTGGTGTAAATGTGGGTGAAGTGTCAACAGGAATTTTTGTACTGTTTTGCAACTTTAAGTCTGAAATTACTTTAGAATGAAAATTTTTTAAAAACACCCCCCCACACACCAAGTGATTCATGGATTCAATAATAACAAATGCTACTGCCCCTAAGTGCTTCCATGCACAGGTAGCAGGCCAGGCCTTCATAGGACCATGTCTAATTCCAGTTCGCATAAAAGATATTATTATCCCTGTACTACTGATACTGAGTATGTGAGGGCCTCAGCCAGGAGTTCAGTGGTGCTCCCCTGTGCCTATGGTCAGCCCCATCTATTGGGTTAAGGGGATATTCTAAGCTTTCACCTCTCTCTTCAAGCCCCCTTCCTTCCTCATCCCCCCAACACCCTTATTCCCTCAGCACATTCCTTCGTTTTTTCATTATTTAGTTATTTCCTTTCTCTTCTATGTATTCCGAATCTCTTCTTCTCAACTGACTCCCCTCGGGCCTTATGCATGGTGAAGGTACTCATCTTATTTAAAAAGTCCTCCCTTAACTCTATTCCACCACTTGTCTTCCTTTCATAAGCAGGCTTTTTTAAAGAATAACCTACATCCCCATCCCACTTACCATTCACACCAAAGAGGGAGGACCTATGTCTATATTCTATTCTGTGATTTATTTTTGCCAATTTTTCTTTTGTATAGGCTTCTAGTGAACAGACAAAAATTGAATTAAGAAAAAGATAGGGATGGTGCCCACATGAAAGAAAAGACAGATTTTTCCCCTGGTATGTAAAAACACACAATGAATAAAATAAATTACTGCTGAATATGTATGTACAAAGCACTCTGTTTGGTATTAGCTACTAGACTTTTAAGAGGAAAATTCTTGTTCAGATTATGAACAAAAATATAAATTCTACCTACAGAAACAAAATGAATGTAAAGACAAAGATTCTTAAAGTAGTAGAATGATGTCAAACAAGCTTCCAGTTTTTTAGGTCAGATAATATACTGGCAACAAAGTATAAGAAATAAAAACTTCTGCCAGGTGAATCCAAGATCTAATTCTATTATCATCAAAGGATAATCAAGTAGCATCCCATTTAAAGAAGGCTTAAAACACAGGCCAGTTTGGAGTTTTGCTTATTCCTTTGGGCTCCGAGTATCCTGTGATCAGGAAGGACACCCAGTGGAACCACAATCTCGAGTTGAATGAGCCCCTCCCAATTGCCACCTCCCTCCAGAAGGGGTTTCTAATTAGTTTCTTCCCCATTTCCTGGGGGCCAAGGCACCCCTCCCCGCATCTGAACACTTCCCACTGTGTGAAGACAACTTGGAGATACATGAACAGAGGGAACATTCAGCATTGTTGAATGAAAGGACAAATGAATGAATTGTTTCTTTAGTGGCTAGCACATAGATGCAATTTTATGAATATTTCTTGAATGAAAGAACTCACAACCCAACAGACAGAACCCAGGGCAGAATTACTGGACCTGTACTTATAACCCCAACCCTTCCCCACTCACTACCCAGCTCACACTCTCCTCCTTTCTCAGGCTCATCCCATCGTTGGGAAATACTTGAGGACTCAGGGAAGGGTGAAGACCATAAATCCATCATGTTTCCCTCCCTCCAGGACTACTTCAGAGCCAAATACTGGTAAAAGCAAAGAACTTGGATAGCCAACTCAGAGGTGTTTGTGGGGATGACTGGCTCGGTGCCATGAAATAGCACTGCACAGTTTTCTTAGCTCTTACTTTCTATCTCGATTCATTTCTTCATTCATCCAACAAATAATTATTGAAAAAATTACTATGAGCAAGACACACCTTAGTCATTAGAGACAGAGCAATGGACAAGCCAACAAGGTCCCTACACTTATGGGGTTTACATGTTCATTCATTCAGGTGACAAGTATTACCTTGGAAGCTACTACATGCAGGCCTTTTACTGAGCACTGGGTATACAGTTCCACCTCCAGGAAATGTACATTCTAGTGGAGGAAAACCAGAAAATAATAAATAGGTAAATAATTTATATAGTAAATATGAGAAGATGATCAATCTTGGAGTGGGGGGAGGAGACCAAAACAGGAAAGGGGGATAGGGAGTCCAGGTAGGGGATGCAGTTTTAGATAGCATGGCCAAGGTAGATGGCACAGAGGAGCAAAGTCTTGCAGGAGGTGAGGAAGCAGGATAATGGGGGAAAGAGCACTCCAGGCAGAAGAAAGCAAATGTAAAAGCCTCAAGCTGGGAACACCGTTGGCATGTTCAAGAAACAGCACGGCGTTTGGTCTGTTTAAAGTAGGGCTAATGTGGAGGAGAGGGAATCATGCTGGGCTTTCTTGGCCATTTTAAGGCTTTGCCCTTTGCTCTGGCTGAGATAGGAAGCCATTGGAAGATTTCTAATAGAGGAATAGCATGATGTGACTCAGGTCAACAGGACCACTCTGGCTGCTGGGGCAAGAACAGGGTATATAGAATGGGAAGGAGATGGTATGGTTACTGTGGGGTTTTTACAGATAGGAGAAATATCGGCATGTTTATATGCAATGGTTATGCTCTAGTGGAAAGGGGGAATCTGATGCTACAAGAAACAGAAGGGATGATTGTTGGAGAACTGTTCTTGAGTAGGCAAGAGGAGAATGGCCCTAGTACCCAAGTGGTGGCGCTAGGAGCAAAGAGTATTATTAACTACGAGCCTGGGGGAAGGCAGAGTTTACGGACCCAGATGAACATTAGTGGGTAAATGTGGTGGTAGGAGCTTGAGCTCTTCCTTCCACATTTGCCTCAATATTTCAGTCAGATAGGAAGCAAGGTCATCAAATGAGAGTGAAGATGGAGCAAAAGGTATTGCAAATTAGGGGAGAAAATCACCATCCCTATATGAATGCCATCTTCAAGTAATTCCTTGAAAAACTTATAAAACTATATCCATAAAACTAAAATCTTGGCTATAGACTTTGTTCCAGAAAAAAAAAAAAAGACCAGGAAACATTTTTACACATACAGCATATGTAAAGCCATCTGAATACAACAACATGTACAAACGAAGTGACATGATTTGGAACATTTCCAAGTGACGTAATTTGGCACATTTCCACAAAGCAATGGAAATTGTAAGTCTATTGAGATTTGAATCAGGCAAATACCTCTTTATTACTGGAAGTAGTTTAAATTTAGGTCATTGCGTTAGGAGTGAAATACTATTGTGTAAAACACGTGTCCAGCGTTGACGCATGCCAACCAACGTGAAACACCGGTGAAGGGAGCATTATTGTAGGGTCTGTCTCACGCCCACACTGAATCCAGACACCAACTGCCTTCCTAACTGATTTCTATGTTGTACCTCTCCCAGACGTTGGGAATCTAGAATACCCAGGATTTTTTTTAACTCTCTCTTCTGTAATAGTAGCTCAGCTTACAGTTCTACTGCATGAAAACATCCTTAGACTATACTCATTTCCACTACTAGATTTTTACCCATTGAGTAAGACAACTTGATGGTACAACATGTAAATAGTTGAGGTGAATTAAAAACCCAAAATACATCATTCTATTAAATGTTTTTAAATTTGAAATACTTTAAAGCATTATGCCTTCCTTGGTGTCTTGGAGGCCTGTCCTCCAGTCCAACCTTTGACAACATTGTCCGGCTTACTGTGGCTAGTTGTTTTTGTGCCCGGCTGGGCTGTGTAGAGCTACTGTCAAGGGTAGATAGACATTGCTGTCCCCCACACAGAGAGCACTTAACCACAGCAGAGAGCACTTCACCAAGTGTGGCATGAGTGGGAGCCAGCAGTGCAAGGGGCAGGCAAGAGGCCACAGTCCTTGTTTTCAGCCTTCAGGTCTCTGTGGACTTACCCATGGCCTCATCTTGGAAGCCTTGGAGGTTTGCCCCCAGATGGAGATGTTAAGCCCTAGAATTTTTATCTGTATCCCATTTTTACTTTCACTTTTAACTCAGTGGATTTTCATCTTCTTAATTTATTGAGAAAATGGTTTAATTACATTGTTTTTATCATATTGTAATATATATATTAAAAATATTTTCTTTGGATATGATGGTTTTATCTTAGTGATCTTTAGCCTATTTCGTCCTTCCTTACTACCTAGTTTTTACATTTTAACATTTTTAGCTGTATTTAAAATCCTATATTTTATCTAATTTTCTAGTCACTTTTAATCCTTTTACTACTTTCTATGACAGCTATTATTTATGTTTTGTCTTTTTTTTTTTTTATTGCTTTATCTAGTTGTAGAATTCCTTCTGCTTTCTTACCATCCAGGTAAGAAGATGCCCTATTTCCTCCAGTTTTAACAACCACTCCCCATCCTCCTCCACACTCCCAAACTCCCAGCTAAAACCTTTAGCCCAGACAATTCAGGAGATTCAACAGCTACAATTCCTCCCTTGGACAACAAATTTCCTATTCTAGCTGCACCTACTTGCCCATCTGGAATGGTATTTGTTTCTCATGCTGTGCTCAGTAGTGTCCTTCTGTTAGAAGTTCTGCAATCTAGAATCCAGGGTCTCTCCCGCATAAAATCAATGCATGGGAAGAAGATCTGTGGAGGATTGCTGCACAACAGGAAGGGGAGGGAGGTGCCAGGATTCTTTCATATTGTCCCCAAACATTACAACAACTCTCCTAAGAAGCCATATCAAAGACTCAGGAAAACCTTCAAAATAGAAACTTTCTCAACTTGCCTGTAACTAATATGATTAATCTGTTTTCCAATTTCTATGTAAAAAATTATATTCTTAAATAGGTCTTCCATTCCCCTTATTTTGTTTTACATTTCAAGAAGTGAGCTATGGCAGGAATTATTCCTAATAAACATGTGCATTTTGTTTTGGTTTGGTTTTGCAGATAGATAGATAGGAGACTGATTGATTGATTACATTCAGCTGCTCTTTTGCTGGATCACTTGAAGACCAGGATCTTATGAAGCAGCTCGGGTGTGCCCCTAGCTGAACCCCAAAGCCCCACAAAAATGTGTAACCTGCTCATTCCCTGACTGAAAGCTTCATTCTCACATACAAGGCTGCTCAGTTCAGAGAGGGGGTTGAGGCAAGACACCTGCACTCCTCTGCTCAGTTCCCTCAAAGAAAGCAGGACGCCATTTTGGTTAGAGTTGAGTTTCTAAAAACAACCTGATAAATTATCAGGGCCTAGTCCATGTCTATGATTTCCCTAAACTAAGGAGAATTTTACAAGTTAATTTTTCTACTTATGTGCCCTGAAGAATGTGTTTAAACAAGAATCTCTCTCTCTCTCTCCCCCATCACCCCCCAGCCCTGCCAACCCATCCGTATATTTCCTTTCCTTGCAAAACTTCTTTTTGGACTTAGTGCCTCAGCCCATCTCTTACCAACATGGAACTTCTGTCTTCTCTGCTTCTCTACCTCCCTGGTTGCACAAACTCTTCTCAGCTGGCCAGCTCAGGGCATAGGGATTCCTACATGCCTGACCAACTTCTGCTGGTCTTAAAAGCCCGCATGATTTTCATCCAAGCCTTACGTACCTCAGCACAGATGAGCAAAGTGTAGCCAGATCTTATTCCCATACTCAACCAGCAGTGAAAGACCCATTCAGCACTGAGCTTTATGAGGCTTACACCCATGCCAGGAGCATTCCTTCTGGGAGCATGCCCCTCTCTGGCCCAGGAGGTCACCAGGAGCATTCTATCAAATAACAGATTTTTCTCCTAGGATGTAATAGGAGAGCATCCTACAACCAAATCTTTTTGCATGCTTTAATACATTATGCCACAGAGAAATCCAGATTTAGAAGACAACTTCTTTCATTTATAATAACTGAAGCCTTTTTAATTTTTTTAGAGACAAAAATGACAGAGAAAAGAAAATCAGCCTACCTAATTTAAAGCCATGTTAAAGGAACAGTCATTCAACCCGTTTATCCCCACCTGACTCTGATCTTTAATAAGGGGCACATGGTATTTCTCTCCTGCCAGGATACACATGGATTTTTCAGGTCCTTGGCCTCTAATAAATATGATATTCTTCTCTGAGGATTGCAATGTCAAGACTGGCAACAGTCTTGCTAAAGTCTTTCCTGAGACAGGTTGGACCAAAAGGATTGGTTTCATGTGGCCCGGGCCACCTATCTACAGAGAGTTATTTTAACCCAAATGAAAAATCCCCCATCAAATCTATAAATTTCACCAAATATTGCTGAATGGAAATTTCTGGAATGAGTCTAGTGTAAGTTTCATTTACTTCTCTATTTTCCAGATTATGGATTTTCTGATAGGTAGCCGGCCATTCCTTACATATTACTATCCTTGGGGTGACTATTTTAGTCCTTTTTGAAAATGACCATTTAAAATTTCTATAATATATAAAGAGCCCTTTTAAATAAGTAGGAAAAAGAAAAATATAAGTTAGCACAAAAATAAGCAATGAATACAAATAAACAGCTCAAAGAAAAGCAAACCTAAATGGCCAAGAACCATATAAAAATATGTTCAAATTCACTTATAGAGAAATGTAAAGTAGAATAACCATGAGGTATTTACATTCATCAAACTATAAAAGCTAAAAAAAGAGCTATAACACTTGTATTTGGGGAGATATAAGGGAAAATTACTAAAATATATGGAAAGTGAAATTTGAAATTTATTAGTCTTTATGGAAAGCAATCTGGAGATATCTATAAAAATTAAAATATATATACTCATCAACTCCTCCATCCCACTCCCAGGAATCTATCTTATGGAAATAAAAGTGCCAAAATATCCAGACACATGTAAGAGCCAGGAACTGAAAACAAAGTGAAAGTACATCAATGCGGGAGGTCGAGGGGGAGATAGAGATGGCTGAACACATCATGGCATGTCCATGGAATACCTCACAGTCTTTCCAAAGGATGAAATAAAACAATAGAAGATGATCTGGAGGAACATTGTGAGCTATTGTTAAAGGAGAAAAGTCAGATGCAAAAAAAAGTGTATATAACACAATCTTTTCTCATTTAAAAAATAATTTTAAAAAATCTTTATGTGATGGATAGGCAAAAATAATAGACCTGTATAGAGCTATATAAATGTGGATAAAAGCATTAAACAGGGGCTTCCTAGATATTAACAAAGGTCACTTGAAATGGGCAAGGATCAGAAATGGGATACTAAAGTCTAAACAGGTGGGATAACAGCTGTCCATGATAAAAACAGAATATATGATATGATCCTGTTCATGTAAAATTTATATATAAATTTATATATATATGCTTAATATATATGTATAACATATATTCAAAGTGTGTGTGTATATACCACAATATATACTTTTAAAAAGATGCATGAAAACAATGATCACCAAAAGGTTAACAGTGGTTATCTCAGGGTAGTAGAATTTTAGATAAACTTGGCTTTCTCATTTTATTTTACATGTTGCTTGAATTCTTTAAGATAAGCATATGCTACTTATAATTTACATAAATTTACTTATAGATTATATTTATAGATAATATATTTTTATATATTGAGAAATACATTTTGTATTATCTAATTTATATATTATATAAAATGTACATTTTATACAAAAATAAAGATATTTAATTGTGAAAAAGGCAACAACAAAATAAATAATTTAATAGGCCAATGAATGGCATAAAGGAAAAAAAAAGTCGCTTCGTCATAGCCCTTGCCTTAATATAGTGGTAATTCCAAACCTATTTGTACACATAATTGCACTATTAAAACTAGGAGTTTATTAAACTGAAATGTGAAGAATGTCCCTATTTCTATAGGAATCTTCTCTTTTTTTTAACTAGAAGAGCTTCTAAATCCCTGTTCCAATTGCCCTGCCTAGCTCCTACTGATGGATGTTAACCACCTATCCTTGCTGCAGGTGTTTAATGAGAACTGTTAGGCAGCAAGAATGAACCTGGCTTGGTTAACAAAAGGGAACACACAAAGATACGCAAGCTGACCTTGAGGAAACATGATCAACTTCCCAATCACTTGCCCCAAGGCCTCTCACTGGTGAAGTTAAAGGTGAAAAGCACCATAAGATGCAGAGAGGTTGAAGCAAGACAATTAACAAACAAATGAGCCAAACACCAGAGCAGAGCTGTCTCTGGGTCCTATAAATAAACTTGGGTTTACTGGAACATGTCTTTCTTTGCAACCTGAAAAAGTCAAACTAACACATATGGTCACTTGAGAAATAATTATATTTCATCTTTTTAAAAAATATTTTGTCAAATAAATGTAATAAATCAAGGTAAGAAGCCCTATGCCTGGTTTGTATAACTAATTATTAAGATATATTTATTATACAGTTTTCCACCATACAGTTTTCATAAAAGGTTTTGGAAGTACAAATCAAAATTAGTATCTGAAAAGTCCATTTCTTCCAGGTTTATGATTCTAAAATGATTTGGTATGCCTGGAGTTCTTTAAGTTTCATGGACTCTAAGCCTGCAGTCCCCAACCCCGGGGCTGGGGCCTGTTAGGAACTGAGTCGCACATCACCTTCTGAGCTCAGCACCCTCCCCACCCTGGTTGAAAAATTGTCTTCCATGAAACTTAGGAAAGGGGGGTGCACACAGCAGGAGGTGAGTAGTGGGTGAGTGGGTGAAGCTTCATCTGTATTTACAGCCACTCCTCATCGCTCGCATCACCGCCTGAGCTCGGCTCTGCCTCCCCCCTCCCACCCCCCACACCGGTGGAAAAACTTTCTTCCTTGAAACCAGTCTCTGATGCCAAAAAGGTGAGGGACCGCTGCTAAGCCATTCTCAAACTGCACCTGGCCTCTAGTCTTGTAATTCATCTGAATACACTTTGTAAATGAATAAAGTTTAAGGTGATTATCTTTTGTCATAGATCATTTAGTTCCTACTCCACCACTGATTTATATTACTCCTCTCATAAAGAAATCAGAAAAGAAAACTTTAAGACTAGGAAGTAAGAGCACTTGCTTGAGAACAAGGTGGTATTGTTTCCCTTCTTGTTCTTCCTGAAGACGCTCCTCAGGACGGGGTGGGTGGCAATTTAGTGCAGCCATCCTGAGGCCAGGGCAGGACTGCAAGAGTTAAAGTTAGGCAACCTTGGAAGGAAAATTATGGAATTAGGGTGGCTACTCTGCCAAGAGGAACATGGATAGTTAGGGTGGCCACTTTTAGAACGGAGGTCAGCACCCCATTATCTGGAAGAAAGTGAGAGGGCCAAGAGGTCAGCAGTGACTAGGAGAAGGACATAGGACAAAGGAGGTTTTGTCTGGAGATTGGCTGTCTGTGCCTTATTTCCAAGAGGGTTCTAATTCAATCTGAGCTAGCACAAGAAGCTGCACTGTCTGAGGCACCATGAGTAGCACTCAGAAGCTACTATGGGCTGTTTTCTGCAAAAGAGGAACATAAGACCTCAGCCAGCCTTTGTGAGGACATTGTAGGAAAGGGATCTCTGCCCAGTTAGCACTTGGAGTCCTCACACACTAAGACATTTGGTCACTTCAGAGCATGTGTAAACCACTGGATACCCAGCTGAGGCAGGGAAGGGGAAGCTCTCATGCTTGGATTTTGGAACCAGACAATGGTTCAGTGGAGCAACTCCAACAGGGAGAGAGTAGAGCAGGCATCTCATTACAACTGTTTACAACTTTTAATGCCCTGTCATTGCCCTTTCCTTCTGGAGGCAGGAAGTGGCTCTCAGCCAAGCTGCATGAGCTCAATATAGTCTCTGGTTATTTATGTTCACACAAAACCAGGGTAGAAACAAGTGGTCTCCTGACAAGTTAGATGATTACCTCCAGTGGTATGTATTCTGGCCCCAATTTCTTGCTAATTTATGCATTCATAATTTGAAATTATTTTAAATAACCTGGAATATATCCCCTACCACAGATAGTAAGCACATAAGTATCCTCCTGCATGATATTAAAATGGTTTTCTTATGAATCAGGGTATGGAGTCCCTGATGTCCATAAACAATTGGTCTTTGAGTCTATTGCCAGAAAGAGAGTCTCCATATAAATTATGCTAAAGCTAAAAGCATTGTTTTTATAGTCTCCAAAATTAAACTCCAAAGTTTAACATTAAATAACAAGTTGCTGTAAATTAATTTGATTTGTTTTCTAGAGGTACATTTTGCTATTAATTTATCTGGGAAATACCCCAGGAAAGCAAAAAAAAAAGCTCTGAAACCCATCTCTTCCTCCTCATCTCTGTGACCTTCTCGGTCTTTAATGTTTCTTGATTGGACAACTGCAACAGCATTTTAACAAATCTCTATGCCTGCCGTCTGTTTCATCCTGGCTACTTCCAGCAAACCCATTGTGCACACACAAATGTGTGATAATATGCAACTGTACACCAGGAATACGCAACAGTCTCACCGCAGGTGCTGGCTTTCATCCCTTGAATTTACCCAGGTCACCTCCTGTCCCATGTATTCTAATATGATGCTCTTTGCTCTTTTTTGACTCCAGTTCTGATGGTTCCCTCTGAACATTCTATTCCATTTCAACCCCAGCATCTCTGCCAAACGTAATCCTGACAGTCACCTAGTTCTATCATCCTAATCCTAGCACTTTGACCAGAGATACTTGTGACCCTTAAACACCCTTGCACAGTCCTTCAGCACCTATTGGTCTGCCAGGGGAAATTAGAAAGTGCCCAGTCTATGTCCCTCTAATCTATTCTCTTAATTGAAGCCAGAGTCATCTTTCTAAAATGAAATGCTTATACTGTCTCTCCTCTGATTAAACTTCTTCAGTGCTTCCTATAGCCTTCAAGATAAAGTCCAAATTCCTTTTTGGAAAACATGGCATATCAAGTTTTTCATGGTATTGCTCCAAATACCCTTTCTAGCCAACTCACTCACAACTCTCCCATTACCATAAGACATGACCTTTGTCTTAACCATTATGATACACAGTTGGCCTTTGAACAATAAAGGTGTTAAGGGAACTGACCCCTTGCATTAGTTGAAAATTCGTGAATAACTTTGGCTCTCCAGAAACTTAACTTCTAATAGGCTACTGTTGACCAAAGCCTTATGAATAATGTAAATAGTCAATTAACACATATTTTTATGTTATATGTATTATATACTGTATTCTTACAATAAAGTAAGCTAGACAAAAGAAAATATTGTTAAGAAACTCATAAGGAAGAGAAAATACACTTACTATGCATTAAGTGGAAGTAGATCATTATAAAGGTCTTCATCTTCATCATCTTAACATTGAGTAGGCTGAGGAGGAGGAGGAAGAGGAAGGGTTAGTCTTGCTGCCTCAAAGGTGGCAGAGACAGAAGAAAATCCATGTATAAGTGGACTTATGCAGCTCAAATCTGTGTTGTCAAGGGTCAACTGTACTTACATTTTTCCCAATGTACTATGATTTCCTACTTCTGAAATCCTCCCTTTCTGAGATGCTCTTTCCTACATTGTTTACCAAGTGAATTCTAACTCTGTCTTCAAAATTAACATAAACATATTCTTCTCCAGAAAATTTTCCTTTATTTCTCTAAGCAGGGCTTACTCTTTCATCCTTGATGGTGCTACAGTGCTTTTTACTAACCTTATTAGATATCACTGTAATCATTTGTTTTTAATGTTAGTCTTCCCACTAAATCACAAACTCTAAGGGAGAAGAATGTCTTTTATTAATCTTCTAATCTTTCTTTCCTGACATAGTATCTCATCCAGCATAATTGCTGAATGAAGGAACTAACAATCGAATGAATGAATATTAGAGTAGATCTAAAATACGTTCCTGGGAAATTTTTAATGTTACCTTTGGATTAATAACTCCACCAGAATTGAGCAATATCATTGATTTCTTGATGGTGCAAGAGAAGCAGAGGCATGTATTCTATAGTTTGGGACCAATATTAAGAGAGCAGTCACAGTTGTTTCTCCAGGACACAGGTGACACCTGCCCATTCTCCAGGAATTCTGAAATAGAAGTTGTGATAAGAAACAAATGAAGAAAAAGAAATTCAAGACATCAGTAGCTGTTGGATTTGCCAGGTAGAAAATAGAAATATTTGCTTTGATATCATATTCAAATATATGAGTTACCAGAAAAGAAATCACAGCCAACAAATACTGTATAAATTAGGAGAGAAGAAAAATTGTCTTATGGTCATTTAAAGCTGTGTAAGTGATGTTGTGATGTTATATACACTGGCAGGCAGACAGGATGTCAGCCAGGAAGATATGACATCATACAACTGTCATTGTTAGTAGAGTTTTACCAAGGTGTTCATAATTCTGCTGTTGTTATTATTGAATTAATATCTTTTACAATAATCCGGATGGAACTGGAGACCATTCTCCTAAGTGGAATATTGTTTTCTTTTTAATGAAAGGGAAAATAAAGTTTTTTTGGTGTGGCATCAGAGAATCAATAGAATTTTTAGAGCTGTTTTACAACTTTCTTAACTGATATGTATTCTTTAATGGTTCTACTAAATTTTTAGTTTTTTTTAATTCTGAAAAGTTGTATGAGGAGAAAGAACAGTTCCCTCCCCAGATCTCCATGTCTTATAGATGCTATACTTATGATTCTCTGATCCATTTCCATGTAGAGGTGTAAACCATCATCTAAGAGTGTACCAAAAGGTCTCATATATCAATAATAGGATGACAATCTGACCTCTACTGTTTTTATTTTTCAAAGCTTGTATCGATCTCAGCCAGCCACAGAGACCACTAATGCATCAGGCCCTGGACAGGGAAGGCAGCCTCAGCATTCCCTACCTCCTACCCAGCTCCTTTTAAAAGCCTTGCTGAGGGTAGTATTATTTAGAAATGATTTTCTATGACATGTAATCCCTCTGTTCTTCTAGGTAGTATGTTATAGCTTGAATCAAATCAAACTGTCAAATGAGATACCTATCAACAAAGGCTGCAAAAAATAGTCATAAAAATTTGCTATTTGATTTCATATTTAAAAACCATCATTTTCATTATTAACCATCCCTTACATAAAGTTTCAATTATAACATTTCTTTAAAATAAAAGTGAGAGGAAAAAAATACAGGACTAGGAAAGTCTTGGCTATCCTGAGAAAAATTGTGTGTGCTTCCTCCTTTCTAATAAGGATAAGTCAAAACTGTAGCCCAGAAGCCTACTAACTTCTCTGAATCCTCCAAGTTTTGTCCAGCCTTTATCAGGTAATATGGCCACTCCTGCCCTTACTTGCTGTATCTTGAGTTTTCTCCATCCCTTCTTGCTTTTCCTCTATTTTCCTTAGGCTTAAACCGTTTTTAGTGGTAAATTCTCAGTCTTACTCTTTTATTCATTCGTGCAACAAAAAGTATTGAGAGTCCACTACATATAAAGTGTTGTGCTATGTATCGGAGATTGTAAGAGAGAAACAATCACAGAGTTTACAATCTAAGTCTAAAGAACTAGATTATCTTTAGCTCTTTTACAAACTCATGATTTCTCTGTCAAAATTCCAGGTTCTTTGCAACACACTCAGCCCCCAGTATTGGTGCCTCTGGGACAAAGGCCCCTACAGACATTACTAGGCATGCCCATCAAGGACCTGAACAGCAGGGTAAGAAAAATCCACATTCCACCCATGTGCAACCGTCTGCGAAAGGGTAGATTCTGCCAGAGGCTATTTACTTTTGAGAATGTTCTACTTCCCCTGATATGCTCTTTGTCTACCTCTTCACTCCTTCTGTTCCCTGCATGCTCTGATCAATCAATACTAACTAAACTACCCCAGTTCCCTGATCAAACTCTGTCTTTCAGTTCTCCACTTTGCAATTGCTGTTCCCTCTTACCCTTCCTTTGCCAACTCTCCATCTGACATACTCCATCTGACATACTCCCATTTATTATTCAATCATGGCTTAAGGAACACTTTCTCCTTACTGCCTGCTGGCATTCTTCCTCCATTTCTCTTTTCCTCCTTCCCCAAAGTAATCCCTCCTTCTTTTGTACTGGAGTTGAATAGTGCAACAGTTTCTAGCTTGGTTTCCAAATTCGAATTAATCTGAGTTTATCTCCTGGCTCTACCACTTAGTCACTATGTGATCTTGAACAATTTACTCTTTCTGGGTCTCAGTTTCCTGATGTGCAAAAGGGAATAATAATAGTATCTATCCCATATGATTGTTAGAATTAAATGATATAAAGAATGTACAGTATTTAGAAGAGGTTCTGACACGTAGTAAGTAATTTTACCAACAATCATATGACATTGGGTTGTAATTATTTATTTAGGTTTACACTACCCCACTAGACTGGCAGTTCCTTAAGAGTAAGAACCTTGTAGGCCGGGCACGGTGGCTCACGCCTGTAATCCTAGCACTCTGGGAGGCCAAGGCGGGAGGATCGCTCAAGGTCAGGAGTTCAAAACCAGCCTGAGCAAGAGCCAGACCCCATCTCTACTAAAAATAGAAAGAAATTAATTGGCCAACTAAAAATATATAGAAAAAGTTAGCCGGGCATGGTGGCTTATGCCTGTAATCCCAGCTACTCGGGAGACTGAGGCAGAAGGATCACTCAATTGAGCCCAGGAGTTTGAGGTTGCTGTGAGCTAGGCTGATGCCATGGTACTCTAGCCTGGGCAACAGAGTGAGACTCTGTCTCAAAAAAAAAAAAGAGTAAGAACCATGTCTAATTCAACACAGGGCCCAGCATACAGCAAATATACAATAAGTTCTGAACTGAACCTAATAATGATATAAAATACGTATGTCATGATCCATTGCAATTCAATGCAATTCAAACATAAAGAATTTTAAATAACTTATATGGACAACTGTGCTGTGATTAGAGATTATCCTCTTTACATGCCCTTTTTAAAAATTCCTGTTCCTTTATTGCTTAACTTCAGTCATTCAACAGTTATCATCAGGTGTTTGCTATGTCCCAAGCAATGAGCTAGGTAGTGGCAATACCTTGGTAAACATTGGCAGCCCATACCTCTAGAAAAGAAACAGATATGGGGGGATGGACACGCTTGAAGCTCTCACTTGGGTGGGGCAAGGGCAATATATGTAACCTAAACATTTGTACCCCCATAATATGATGAAATAAAAAAGAGACAAACATATAAACCAGCTTATACAATAAAGTCCTGCTGGGGGTCATAATGAGGTAGCACAAAAAATGCCATGGAAAAATTTAGGAGAGGCAACTAATCAATTTTTGGAGTCAGAGAATGTAATCTGGATGAAATTAGGAGAACATGGTCTTTCAGAGGTGTACTCTTTACCCACTAAGGTAAAGAGTACTGATCAACCAGCTGCCCAGAGGCACCCTTTGTTCAGAGGCACCCTTCTGTTATTATTAATGACAAACTAGGGTACTCTAGAGATCAGTGCCTTAGGATCTTGGGCAAGCCTAGCTTCCTTACAGCATTACTCCCTGAAGGATATTCAGCCCTTACAAGTTGATATAGTTACAAATATATTGTAAAAACCATAGAATGCCCAGGTCCATGCTAACTGGGGCCTCCTAGGCCTCCTAGAATTTACTGCAATAAATCTTCCTGCCTTATGCAACCACACATGTCTTCCCGGAAGGATCCAGATTTTTTTCAAAACACCTGTTAGGATTATTCATCCACAAATTATTTTATTATGGTCCAAATGGCCTTAATTCTGTTTGCATGTAACCTGTGCTTTATATACAAAACATTCTGAGATAATCTCTAAATTCTTTCCTTAATAAAACATTTATTGGACATCTACTGAGCCACCATGATTATTATCCCTACCCTGAGGGTTATCATATCTTGACTTTTTAAATTATTTATTTCCTGTCTTAATTATTACACACTCAGTTTCCCCACATCTGTAGGTTTATTAATATAGTGAAGTAATTAGGGGAGAGTGTGAATACACTGAAGAATGCAAAAGTCAATAGAATCATCGCTCATCAGAGTTTTAAATGGTTTCTGGTCATAACTTCCAAGCTGTGTAGCAGGGATCCCTTCCTTTGAGCATCGTACTAGGGCAGTTCTCTTTAATTCATAATTTTTCCTTTCCATTGAACTACAGTACTTTGCCCCTCCTATCACCAATAGAATATAATTCTAGGTGTTGAGTGTGAGTTAATTGGTAAAAGTTAAGGACTCTGATTGTTAAGTAGAACTGAGTTTGGATTCTGGCTCTACCATTAACTAGCTGTGTGACCTTGGGCAAGTTACTTAAAGTCTCTGGACCTCATGTGAATAGACTTGTTATAAAGACTCTGTAAGATAACATATGTAAAAAGCTTTGATAGTTTTAATAATCAAGCATTGTTCTAAGTGCTTTACATGTATTAATTCATTTAGCCCTTACAAGATGTCCATCCCATAGGGGACTTAGGACTATATATTAAGTCACCATTTTATAGGGAGTCCATGCCTCCTCTACATGCCACATTCTGTCCCTCTCAAGTCACAAAGATAAAGGCCAGCTTTCTTACCAATGCCAGCCTTGAGGCACTGATTGCCCCAGACATCCAGCCCTCAAACCCTTCTGCATGGAGCCTTTAACATGCTCTCTGTGGCTGTTTCCCTGAGATAGGCAGCCTGCAGCATTTTGCACTAGCTGCAAACACGTCTCTGCATTTCAGTCCAACAGAGCTAGCTTTGCTGACTTTAAGGACGTGGTGCAAAGCACAGCTCTTTAGTTTCCAAATGAATGAAAATGACATATTGAAAGCGAGGCTGGCCACAGCATCTAGCTGGAAAACAATAATGACTCACAGGAAAGACAAAGACTGAGTAAGCACCAACGAAAGGCCACTCGTCCCTTCATTAACATCACTTGGAAAAATATGGTCTCACCGTGGAACAACCAAAAACATATGGACAAAAATCTCCCACGCTTTTGAGGAGAGTCTAATTTCTATCTGGCTTATAAATTTCCTAACTTCCAAATTAGCTACATTAGGAGTTGGGGGACAATATACAGGGACCATAGATATTAGAAATTTTTATATACAGCATGTATCTGTGTCATGACTAGCATTGCTAATCAATTGTGAAATGACTATTAGATAGCTTTGACAAGAGAGCTTGTTATTGCAGTCTAAATGCTGGACCACAAAAATATTCCACTGGTGACAAAAAGAGATTGAAGCTTATTTACTATCACCATATATTGTCAGAGATCTGGACAGAAATCTAAGCATATATATATAAGAATAAATAAAATATTTATTGTGCTACTCTTTCCTTGTTTAATATATTGTTATTACACACTTTTTAATGCTACCTAATTTTGGCATATCTTAAGTGAGACAGTATCTTATAACACATAAGCTTTTCTTTCAATCTAGTCATTTTTATGGATGATTATTCAATATATTAACAATTATATGTGTGCAATCAAAACCATGTCTTGATTTTTAATGGCAGTAAATGTTAAAATTTTGAACTATTAATAAAAATACTATTTACATAACATTTGTCAGAAAAAAATATTTAGATGAAAGGGTCTGATGAATCAGTATCCTCTTTACTTTCTTGGGGACTTCTCAGGAATTGAGAGCTAAAAAGGAAATGTCTAGGATGTTAGGAGTACTGTGCCACAATATCTTGTATTAACTAAATCAAGGATTTATTAACCAAAATCAAGCATTCTTAGAAGACAAACCTTATATATATTTTTAATGTTTTGGCTCCTCAGCATCTAAATCCCTTTGCTGTGCATGAGAAACCTAATGAGGCAGAGCCCACCTCCCGCTTTAGAAGCTGAACAAACCAGGTACTAGCTTACCCAGCCTCACCTGCAGCTCAGATGCTGACACATGGCCTCAACTCCTCTGATTGGAGGCACTCACCTCAGATTTTGAATCCAGAGCTGACCAAGAAGGAGGAACCTCATAGAGTTCATTCCAGCAAGGGGGCTAAGCAGGGACAGAAACTGCATTCATTTTGCAGAGGTGGCAGGCATAGCGATTTAGTGGCCACCTCTTGTGCCAGCATGAGGCTGCAGGTAAGATAAGCTGAGGTGTCTGTGCCTATCAGCAGAGGCATTGATATCTTCCTGGAATACTTCTGTTGCGTGATACTGGGCATAGTGCCCGGCTCTATAGCCTCCAAGCCTGGTTCTTCAGCACTTCTAGAGATTGTCAGATATCCAGTATCCTTGAACTAATTCTGTTGTATGAGAACAGAATTATGATTATTTAAATGTACTTACTTTTTAAAATATTGGACATATTATCCAGCTATAGATTATAACTTGAAAAATGGGGCAGTTTCTTCCAGGTTAAGAGGGAAGAGGGCGTAGACACACAAATTGTGCAATGGCAAGGCAATCGTCAGCCTTGTCATTGCAAAACATTTGATGTCACTTTGGAGCTTTCTCACTTTGGATTCCAGCATGTACTTTCCAGGAAGCAATGACTGAGTACTGACACGCAACGTGCATTTAACTGTTTCTTCTTACCCCTACAGTCCTCATACCACACTGTGGTTTCTGGCCTGTCCTTTCCCCACACTGACTGGCCCGCTCAGGGTGCTTGGCACTGGGAGTAACTCCCATCCATCGAGAATGTCTTTAAAATCCTAGGTCAACCTTTGTGTCCCACTGGATTTTCCCTCATTTTATTCATTCGCTTTCCACTTTCTTGTCAGAGTTCCTCAGTGCAACATTCTGCTTCTTTAAAGAGGATCCTTAACAATGTACTATATACCGTACTTAAAAATTGCTAACAGTATATTTTAAATATTCTCCCTAGAAAAAAATTATGTGAGGTAGTACATATGTTAATTAGCTTGATTTAGTCATTCCACAATGTGTCCATATATCAAAACACCATACTGCACACCATAAATATATATATTTCTTAATAAAATTAATTAATTAATTTTTAAAAGAGGAGCCTTGACTAGGCTACTCCGTTTCATCCTAATTCTTAGGAGATAAAATCATGGAAGTGAACTGTGTGCGTGTGTAAACTGTTCTTGCTGGAGTTGGCCAATATTATCTCGCACTAGCATTAAGGAATACCTTCTTCCTATACCTCTGAGAGAAGAGAAAGCCTTTTGTGAGAATTATATCTGTCCTATTTCCAGAGAGTAATGCTACTTTAAGCAGTATCTTAACAAAGTGTTTCGCAATTAACTTAATAATTCAATTAAAACTGTCTCTCTTACTAAGCAAAAGATTATTTGGGAGCTGGATGATTCAGGATGGTTATGGTTTACATGGTGCTTTCAAGACAAACACCAGTGACTTTATGAACACATCCATTTAATAAAGGAGAAACCAGGCATTAGAGAAATTCACTAACTTGACGAAAGCACAGAGCTGGTCCCACGTGGAACTGGATTACTGAGACTCAAAACCAGGCATTAGGTTTCAAACCTCATACTTTTCCTCAACATAACTATATCTCTCAACTAAAAGTGCAATCATGGTACCTGCCACATCCAGAGTCACTTTTAACGGAAACTGCTCCATCTTGAGCCCCTGCTGACAGAGCAGCTGTGCCCAACCACAGTGGTTTGGTCACACCCATCTCTGGCCTCCACAGATTGAACATGAGTGGGTAACTGACCCCAAAGGAAGACAATCCACAGGCTGGTCTGCACCCTGGGAGGTGGCCTGGCACAAAAAGTTTTGACTCAACAGGAGTGATCTGAGTCAGCCAGATTCTAGCCGAGTCTTGCTCCTTCTAACCAACAGACTCTTGTTGACTCAACCTTTCTGGAGACAGTGGTTCTATACACTATTCTGGTGAACTGATTGCATAGAATAACCCTGTTCAACTTTCTACTTTCTATTTCACCACTTTTATGTAAACAGGTCCTAACAGAACAAGATATCACAGGTTTGGAAGTTCCCAATCTCCTTAACCTCTGATAAGCACTTCTCTTCTTGAAATATTCATTCCTTGGATTCCCTGGATTCCCCACACAATCTTGGTCCTCTCTACTTTTTGGTGCCTCCTTCGTCTATGTGCTAGGCAGCATTCTGAATGCTTTACATAAATTATCTTATTTAAGGCTCACCACAACCCCATAAGGTAAACACTATTAGTACTTATTTTGCAGATGAAGAAAGTGAGGCACAGGGAGATATTGGTGGTTTAGATCAGGGGAATAGTAGGAGAGAAGAGGGTAGATTACAGATATATTTGGAAGACAACCAACAAGCCTGGCTGCTAGATTAGATGTGGAAGTGAGGGAAGGGAAGAATTTAAAAGGATGCTTAATAGGGTGAATCGTGCTGCCATTTGTTGAGCTTACTGATCATCTCTAATTGGATAACCACAAGCACCTCCAGTTCAAAATGGTTAAAACGGAATTTGACATTTTTTTCCACAAGACCTGCTTCTCTTTTTAATATTTTCTTTTTCAAAGATTGTCATCATTACTGTTATTAAGTGGCAGGTACTTTACAGAAAGAAATGCAAATGAAAAAAGCAGTTAAAAGCAAAGATCCTTCTACGTATTCAAATTGTTTTCTCTGACTTAATCATTTGTTTACTAGACTTTTACCTCTCCCATTTAGCCATAAGCTTCTCAGGAGCAGACCTTGTGTCTGTAATCATAGTTAACATTTATTGAATTCTTTCCAAAGGTCAGGGCTTGTGCTAAGCACTTTGGCTGCATCACCCATGTAATTCTCTCAACAGCCTATGAGGCATGGTGGTTAAGAGCAGGGCTTAGGCTGGGAGCGGTGGCTCGTATCTGTAATCCAAGCGCTTTGGGAGGCTGAGGTGGGAGGACTGCTTGAGGCCAGGAGAGTTTAAGACCAGCCTGAGCAAGAGCAAGATCCCATCTTTACAAAAAATAGAAAAATTAACCAGGCATGATGGCTCATGCCTATAGTCCCAGCTACTCAAGAGGCTGAGACAGGAGGAACACTTGAGCCCAAGTTGGAGGTTGCAGTGAGCTATGATGATGCCACTGCATTTCTAGCCTATGCAACAGAGTAAGTCCCTGTCTCAAAAAAAAAAAAAAAAAAAAGAAAGAAAGAAAGAAAAGAAAAGAAAAGAAAAGGAAAAGAAAGAAAAGAAAAGAAAAGCAGGTGTTGGACTGCCTGGGTTCCAATTCCGGCTCTCTCATACGATTTGGGGGAAGTTACTCAACTCTTCTGTGCCTTGGTTATCTCATGGGACTCTGAGAGCCTACAGCAGAGACATGTAACCCAGATAGATGAGATCAAAGAAGGCTTTCTAGAATGGAATGAAATGTTGTGCTAAATCTTTGTTCACAGATCTATCAGGGGAAAGGTGTTGTAGGCAGAGACAGCAGCCTATGTAAAGCCCCAGAAGAAAACCAAAGCATAGGACTTTTTGATAACTGCCAGTGCAGTTTAGCAAGAGCAGGAAAGGGTCACAAACTCAAATGCTGATAAGCACCAGGCAGGTAAGGTAAATAAGTGAGGCTGGCCAGGGGTAAGAGAATGGGAAGAAGTGAAGTTTAGGGCAAACTGGCGAGCACGTGACCCACCTGAAGGGGCCTCATCTACTCGGGTCACACTCCTTCCCTCCTTCACTCAGCCCCTGTACACTGCCTATACTAACTGGAGGCTCCTTCACTTGCTGTTTGCTCCTGCTGGAAACTGCTTCACATGGCTGGCTCCTGAACATCATTTCAGCTCAAATGGGCCTTCTCTAATCTAATCTAAAAGATGCCTTCTCTAATCACTGCCCACATGCCGGCCCTGAACCTGACAGTACTCCACTCTAATTTATTTCTTCAGAGCACTTACTATTATGTGAAATTATTTTGTTCACTTGTGTATGAGTGTATTTCGTGCCTTTGTTTAATTGTATATTGGGCATATACATAAGCTCTATTGGAGCAGGAAACTTTCCCAGCATCAACAACAATGGCTGACATACAATAAAAGCCCAATAAAGCCCATTTATTCATTTTGAAGAAATAAATGATGATTTTATTGTGCACCTACTTAGTGCCAGGTACTATGGGCTTCGGAGATAGATTTGGCAGCCATCAGAATGTAGGTAGTAGCTAATGACAAGAAATTGTCCATTTCCTTCCCATTTTCCAGTTTGTGTGCATTGAGGTTTTTGTAGTATTCATAAATTATATCTT
>VBSM01001265.1:66569838-66649651 GCA_008086735.1 Cheirogaleus medius
AACTCCTGACCTTGAGCGATCCGCCCGCCCTGGCCTCCCAGAGTGCTAGGATTATAGGTGTGAGCCACCTCACCTGGCCTGTTTGCTCATTTTAACCTTTCCAATTTAAATGTTCCTTTGTTTCTTGTTTTCTATTACATGTATTTATGTAATAAATTTTTCTTTTGAGTGTCAGTTGGCTATGTCTTGCAGGTTATAATTTTATTGTCATTTGTTTCTAAATAGTCTGTGATTTATTTATTTACTTATTTTAACTACAGGGTTATTTGGAAAAGAGTTTTGATTTGCAGATTCTGAGATTTTTACGGGTTTTGTTAGTTTGCTTGTTTTTGGCTATCCACCTTCTGCTAACTTCTAAGTTTTACGTACATGGTCAGAGTTTATTTTTACTTCGTAGGTTTTAGTTTTTCCTCAATACTTAAAAAGGTTATTCTAGCACAAATGTCTGTATATAAGCTTTGAAGTCAAGCAGCTCATAGTGAAATATTAATATAATGCGAGTACTTGACATAATGATCATTTTTGTTGTTTTTGTTTCAATACCTATATGTGCCCTGGAGTGTCACACCATCATCATTTAAGGCCTGTGGATAAAAGAAATAAATCTTGTGTTTTGTCAGGGCTTTACATCTTCTTTATGTAAGGACAGGATGGTGTAACTTTCAAAATAAGTGGATTTCTTAGTTTATTTAAGAAATATTGGACTTCTTTAAATGGGATTTCCCTACTGGTAGATCCCATACCTCTTGGCCCTGGTGTGCGCCCTTCTATGGATTTTCTAGGATTTCTTGGAGGTTGGAAGTTGAGCCAGCCGCTGTGGCTTCTCCATGGTCCCCACTGTGCTCTCTTTAGCAGTTTAAAAGTATTTCAGGGAGCATCTTCTGAATACTCCCTACCCTCACTCCCAAGATTTTAAAGCTTTGGAAATAAAATTTACTTCTGTTTCCTGTTCTGCTTATGGGTGGGATGAATAAACTGGCCATAGCAATAGTGGGATTATAGAAATTATTCCATATTCTTGAGAATGGAGAGAGGTGGCAATTCTAGTGATTGCTGCAAGTAAGAAAATTAACAGCCTGCTAAGGCATCAAATCGCTGCCTTTTTTATTTCCCATTAAGTGCTCTACTTTTCAGTGTTCTTTAAGGTCTTCTGATTACATTAGTGAGAAAGCCTCTGACTAGTTCTAATATCTTTAAAACCTCCCTTTTGAATAAGAACATCAGCAAGGAACAAGAAGCAGCTGTTTGAAGTAAAATTCTGATTCCACAAATTAGAATGATTTTTCATACTAAGAGAGCGATGAGCTTCAGAGTATACGTAGTATATGTTTAAATAATGATTTTTTTCAAAAAAATTAGGTATTGGCTCATAAGAAAAACCTTCACAAAAATCAATTTTGTGAATTTGGTTGAGGTAGGAAATTTTACTGCTGGCCTGGATGGCTGGCAAGTTATGTACCAGGTTGGCAACTGCAGCTTGGCTTCGAGATCATTCCATGCTGTGTTAGCACCTGAGTGAAGATGTGGCAGGTGTATAAAGCACTTTGGAACTCCAGAGTGACAGCCAGATGCCAGAATGTTTATTTGGCTAAACAGCCAGGACTGGGTGCTGAGTCTTGGGCCTGAGTATTTCTCAAAATAATAGGTAGATCATAAATGTTTATTTCCTACTTTGATAACAAATGAATGTTTAACTTTTATGTGCATTTTGATATATTGGGTACTTATTTGATGATATACACCCCATGTAACTAGGACAGTTCAACATTGATTTACATGTGATTAAAATCCTGAGATAAATTTTATTTATAAACCTATAGTATATAAAATTCTCATTCTCCTCAATGTGTGATGGCCTCTTACTCAACTTTTTGTGCGCTCTCTTAAAAAGATAATCAGAATTAGAAGGTAAAATAAAATGATAAGTTACTTATTTTAACAATACTGGTTCTAAAAATTGAGTCATTTGTTTAATTGCCAACTCTTTGCTTCCCCAGCAGCTTTTTATTTACCAAACACAAGGGGTTAAAAATTTCTTCCAAGAGTGTGAAATGGAGTAAGCTGATTCCATGCCTACCACGTCCCCTTCTTTCAGAGCATGTGTGTACACACACACACACACAGCATGTGTGTGCACACAAACACATGCACACAGAGGAGGAAAGGTGCAGGTCCAGAGATCAGGAGTATACTAAGATTCTTATATTTAACAATATTTCCTCAATCTTTTTATCTAAGTAGCCATTTGTTTAACAAGCTATCCTCATAATATCACTTCCTCAAGAATCCTTCAGACATAGATATTTAATTACTTTAATCAGATAAGTATCTTAACACCTTCACTGATCTTTCTTTTAGAATTTTGACTTTTAGAGGGAAGGAGAATAGAAAGATCAACTAGAATGGGAGTGTTCAGACTGTCAAATGGCAGCATTAAGTGCTGGGGGGATTAAAGAAGGGATAGAAAAGGAGACAGAAGAGCAACAAAAATTAATCTCCTGCTCCTGATAACCAGCAGTTCCCTGCCAGAGGCCCTTACCTGCCTTCCGTTTCTGCTCCCCTTCAGTCCTGGCCCACTGGGTCTCGGGGAGTCTGGAAGGACTGCAGAGTCGAGGGCTGTAGACTGGTTAGTTTTAGCAGAGAATTACAGGATAAAGGAAAGCCAGTGGTTGCCTGACCCAAATCTGTTATTTCCCCCTCTTCACTGCTATTCCTCCTTTTTTTTTTCTCTTAAGTTATTGTTCTTTCAGTTATTCTCATTCATCTTTTCATTCATTAATACACAGATGTGCATGCACGTACCTTTCATCTCTCCTGTCTCACTGAATCTGTTCTCATGGTTTAAAGTTCATATCCCAAAAAGAGAAAAAGAAGAAGAAAAAGAAAGACTCTTTCTTTTGAAACTGTTCCTATTCCTCCTTACCACCCCCTAAAAATATCTTTCTATATCTTATTCTTTTCCTGCCAAACATATGCTAATCATCTCTTCTCTAGCACATACTTATCTCTTAACCAGGAGTTTTTAAACTGTGTTCTGTGCTTCCCCAAAGAGTCGACAGATAGAATTTGGAGATTCTGAGATGTTGGATGGGAAAAAAAATTACATCTTTATTACTCACATTAGCTATTTGAAATTTAGCATTTCCTTCAATTATGGATGCAAACAACAAACCCAATATTAATAGCAATATTCAGCCATGAAAATGACAGATGTTTCCCTATCATGTTACGGTTGAAGCAAATACCCTGAAATATCATTTGCACTTTTAACTACTTCATAATCATGATAATTATTAGCTTTGCTGCTAAATCTTGTTTTTTTAATGTGTTCATAAAAAAGGCATATTTTAGTATATCACAATTTTTAATATTTTGAGGACTACAATATAATTGGATTCCTTTGCAGTACAATCCTTGTTTCGTACATTTAAAAGCATTACTTTGAAAAGAGGTCTGTAGACTTCATTAGACTGAGAAAGGGGTCCATGGCACAAAAAACATGGTGAAGAATAATTGCCTGTTCATTCCACCTCTCTTCATTCTGCAGAAATAGCTCCCTCAGTGCCATTAGCAGTCTTTACCCAAGTCCTCTTGTCAGTCATTCTGTGATGTATTTTTATCATTTGATGCCATCATTTTTTTTTCATTATTCCTTCTTCTCCTTCCTCTTTTGTCTTTAATATCAAATCCTGACCCATTGGCTCTATCTTAGAAAATATCTCACATTTGTTTCTCCATTTTTTTCTGCATAACTTTAGATATTGGTCACCTTTTGCTTGATCTATTATAAAACCTTCCTACCTTGTCGCCTTTGAGTTTCTTGCCTCCCCAAACTAATACAGTTAAGGTTATCATCCAAAAATATAGCTAGAAACACTTCATTCACGTTCTCAGAAACCTTCAGTGGCTCCTATTATTGCCTTTCTAAAATGTGGGTAGAAGTGCACTATTCCCTTTTCAAAACGTTTAGTAATCCCCATTACCAAAGTTGAAACTCCTTATTAGAGTATGCAAGACTTTCCATGAAATAGCCACATCCTGACTTTCTAGCTTCTACAGCAGTGTTAATCACACAGTGCTCTGTTTTATTATCTCTCACACCCGTAGGCCTTTGATTTTGTTGTTCCCTAGACAACAGTCCTTTTTTCCCTGCCTTGCCCTACTCCCCTCCTTCCATGTACCATGGATACATATACCACAGTGTATGTAGAAATATGTCATTGCTGGCATTCTCTACTCAACTTATATGTCTCCTCTCAGACCTTCCTGAATCTGAGGCAATGTCTTTGTCTCTTGTAGTCCATGACATATCTCTTTTAATAGCATTGATTTTGGCATGCCTTGTATTATACAGAATGTTCATTTATCTGGCTTCCTTAATAAATGTTATACTCCTTAAGAGTAGCAACCGTATTCATTTTTGTAACTTCCCTCTTTCACTTAGCATTATTGCTTTCTCATAGTAAACATTCAAATAAATGTTTGTTTTGTTTTGGTTTGGTTTGGTTTGTTGTTGGGTTTTTTTGGGTTTTTTTTTGAGACAGAGTCTTGCGCTGTTGCCATGCTAGAGTGCAGTATCATCATCATAGCTCACTGCAACCTCAAACTCCTTGGCTCAAGTGATCCTCCTGCCTTAGCCTCCTGAGTAGCTGGGACTACAGGTGCGTGCTACCACACCCAGCTAATTTTTTCTATTTTTGGTAGAAACAAGGTGCTGCTCTTGCTTAGGCTGGTCTTGAACTCCTGACCTCAAGCAATCCTCCAGCCTGGGCCTACCAGAGTGTTAGGATTACAGGTGTGAGCTACCGTGCCCAGCCAAATAAATGTATCTTGAGTGAATAAATGAATTGCTTGAATACTGGCTTAACCTTTCATTGAGTTTGACTGGATCATCATAGACCATGCTGCTATTTTCCTGCCCCTCATCAATGTATTACTTTAAAAATATATTATTTGTACAGAATTTTGAAATAAAAGTTGATCAGCTAGCTAATGTCTATAAAATGCCATAAGAACTAAGATACTCAAGTAATACTACTATCAATAAAATAAATTCCTTATTCATGGGGATCTTTTTTTACATAAATGATTTCGTTAAATAACAATTACCTTAGAAGGAAAATTATTATGGCTTTAACTTTTCAATAGTTAATTTATAGATCTTTGGAGAAAGCTAACTCTGAAAAGTGTAGCAATTTATTACTTTAGGAAAATTCTGTTGCTAGAAATTAAAATGTTAATGAAATTATATTATGGGAGAGGTAAGAAGGGATGGGTGCTTAGTTTGTCTACAGCCATTTATAATAATTTTTCCCTATCCACCATTTATATTGTTGAACTAAAATAAATGTTTTCTCGTTTTCTAGAAGAAAATCCTTGTTTCCTTTCAGGTGCCTGTTATATTTTCTTCTAATTATACTTCCATTGTCTCCCTCTTCCCTTCACTCTTGCCCAATGTGTTTCTTCTAAATCACTGGTTTCCAACCATCTTTACATTCATGTTGCTTACCAGTTTCTAACATTATTTTCTAATTATCCTCACTAGCCAAAGTATTCCTTGGCACTTTTAATCTTCAGAGGTTTTTCTCATTTTCTTTTCCCTTTGAAAAACATTTTTTAAATTATTTTATTTATTATACAAAATTCATATGGTAGAATGTCATGAACAAAGGAATAGAGTAGGGCATTTGAACTTCCAAGTCATTTGATTTTCTTGTTCTATAAACGTGGTAAGAGCTAGTGGGACACAATTATAGCCTTTGTCTGCATTATTTTTCCCTCTATATTAATAAGGAGAGAACTAATATAAAATAATGAAAATCAGTTTTTCTCTTTTTTTATGCTGTAATTTCATTTAGCATAAACTTTGTGAAAGATACATCTTAGCATTTACTGTGCAGCAGACATGGTTGCCAGTTATTAAGTATATTAATTAATTTTATCCTCATAACAACCCTATGCTATTCGTGGTGTTATTATCCCCATTTTATAGTTGAGGAAACAAACACAGAGAGGTTAAGTAATTTGTCCAGATTACTTGGTTAGTTTTGGGGAGAAGGCATGGTATGAGATCAGTTCCTATATCCATAAATTATAAAATCACCCTCTTGCTCATCCTCTTCTCTTTGCACTTTATGCTGGAGTAAACTGTACCCTGGAATTTATAGTAAGCATTCAGTGACAAGTTTCAGAATACCAGTAAATCCGATCTCTAGAAATAACGGTGCCTGTATAGGAAAAGGTGGTCCAGTCCCGTCTAGCTCCCTTTGCATTGGCCAGTTGGTTTGCCATTAAGAAAAAGTCTTGGATGGAATACTATACCCCTTTTAAGTCAGAAATGTGATTATAGTATTATATATTAATATATATCATATATACCTGGAAAACCCAAGAGCCTCAGTGAAACACTAATAGAAATATTAAGAGTTACCTGAGATACCTAGTTCACTAAAGTTTTATATACAAGAGTAAGTATTTTTTTAGTTACCAACAATAACCAATTAGAAAATTATAATGGGGGAAGAAAAACCTCCACAGCTGCCAGAACCAAAAACACAATATTGTAAGACAAACTTAATAAGAAATGTATAAGTACCCCATAAAGAATGTAGGGAACCCTACTGAAAGATATAGAAAATTTCAATAAATTATTCTTGATTGAACAATATAGTAAATCAGCAGTGCTTTTAAAGCAACTATTACTGCAGCACAATCTCCATCAAACTCTCAACAGCTTTTTGGTTCACACTTGTCAAAACAACTCTGAAGTGTATCTGGAAGCATGTACATGCAAAAATAGCCAGGATAAAAATATAAAAATGAGGTGAAAAAATGTAATGATAGAAGACTTGCACATGCTGAGTACCCAATAGATTATAAATCTACAGTTGTTAATATGTAGTATAGGCACAGAAATAGAAAAAGATCAGTGGAATACAGTTGGAAGTGTAGAAGTAAGCCCAAGTTTGTAAGACATTAGTGTAAAATAGGATCATCACTCCTCTCTTCAAAACTGTTCTGTTGCTTTCCCATCTCAGAATAAAAGCCAATTCCTTACTGTGACCTAAAATCTTGCTACTTAAAGTGGGGTCCATGGGCCAACAGCAATAGCATCACCTAGAAATTGTTAGAATGTGGAATCTCAGACTCCACCCCAGACATCCTGAATCAGAACCTTTAAGACTTTCATATGATTCAAATACAGCTTAGGTGTGAGAAGCATTGCCCTTCAGTGCGCTACATGATCTGGCTTCCCTTGACCTTAGCTTTCTGGCCTCACCTTCTGACTCCTCCCCTTGCTCACTTGCTGCCAGTCAGACTGCTCACCTTGCTGTTCCATGAGTGCACCATGTACACTCTCATTTCAATCCTTTGTTACCTGTTTGTCTTAAATACCTTAGACTGGGCAATTTATAAATAATAGAACTTAATTGCTCACAGTTCTGGAGTCCGGGAAGTCCAAGATCAAGGTGTTGGCAACCTCAATGTCTGGTGAAGGACCATTCCTCACTGATGGCGCCTTCCTTGTTGCTGCATCCTCACATGATAGAAGTGGGATAAGGGAGCTCACTTCAGCCTCTTTTATAAGGGTATTGATCCCATTCATGAGGGTGGAGTTCTCATGACTTAATCACTTTCCCAAAGGCCCTGCCTCCTAATTACTATCACATTGGATGGTAGATTCCAATATATGAATTTTGCAGGGACAACAATATTCAGACCATAGCCCTGTTGTTACACAATTCCTTTCACTTTGTTTAGGTATCTGGACAAATATCACCTTATTAGAGAAGCCTTCCCTGATTCAAAGTTACTTACCATCACCTTACATGTGTTCATTGTATATTCTCTCCCCTGCCCCTCCACACACTACACCATAACCTTGGTGAGAGAAGGGGTCTTGCTTTGTTTTTGCTGTATTCGCAGTACATGGCACCTAGGAGGTGCCAATTTGCTGAATGAAACTGGTATTAAAAATTAGAGATAAGGTCTGCAAGAGCTCTGAAGAGGGAGAAATTTCAGTTCATTCTTGTTATTCATTGTAGCTATGTTCTACAAAGTTGCCATGACAATGAGTTAGTGAATACTGACCCATTGCTCCTAGAGGCAATACATACAGGGTTAGGTTTCTGCAAGCCCCTGGTCACAACATTTTCATCAACCCACAAATATATAACCTTATTTTATGTGTGTTTCTATTTAAAGACACCTTCATTAACATTGAACTGATGGCCAATAGCACTATAACTCATACCTGAACAAAGCTTATCTAACACTTATATTTTCTCCATAAGGCATCTTGCTTTCTCACTCTTAAGAACACTAGCTAGCATTTTAGCTATGCTCAGGGGCATTTTAAACAACAAATTCACCTGTGAAAAAGCAGAAAAATGGGGAAAATGTAGCACTAAATAGACCAAAAAAAAAAATGGACACTTTTTTTTACAGAAAGCTGAAACACCAAAGCAGACCTTCACCTTGTTTAATGTCAGCTAAACATGTGCCTTGGGCAATTCAAATTTTTTGCTACTCTGCCCATGTCCATGGAATGACCTCGGAAGTGCTACCAGTATTAATTTGGAGGTTACAAATAAAATTAGTGAGTAGGCAAATCTGCAAATTCAAAATCCACAAATAATGAGGATCAACTGCACATCATTCTTTCAGTAAATGTTTATTGAGTTTCTACTATGTGCCATGCTGGCAAGATATGTACCACTTAAACATTTATCAATCCTTAGCCATATGCCAGGCCCTGTGCAAAACTCAAATAATTCAAAGATGAATTTAATGGTGTTCCAAGAATCGTTTCATGGCAGTGTTGGTTATTTAGCTGAATCTTCAGTAGTAATGGGTAGGATTTTAACACATGAAACTGGAGAAAAGTATTTTGGAAGAAACTCTTAAGTCAGTGTTCTCAAACTTGGCTATATCTGAGACTCACCAGGGAGCTTTTAAAAAGCCTATGTCCAGGCTTCACCCAGACTGATAAAATTAAAATCTCTAGCGGTGGGACCCCAGCATGAGTATATTTTAAATCTCTTGCGATGATTTTAATGCAACCAAAATTGAGAGAACTGCTACTTTAAATATCTGCATTTGGCTAGAGTATAGGTTATATGAGGGAAGTAAGCAGATAAATCTGGAAAATAGATTTTGGTCCAGGTACTGAAATGCTATCATTTATTTAGCACATTTTTATTCAGCACCTACTGTGTGCCAGGTACTCTTCTACATGGTGGAGCTACTTCTGAAAACAGAACACAAGAATCCCTGCCCTGTTAGAGTTAACAATCGAATTGCATTGGCAGCTGTTCAGGATGATTCATATTGTAGATTTAACTTATTATAGTATATGATGATTTGTATTTAGAAAGAATCTTGTCCTAAAGGCTCAGAATTCTTAAATTAATGTCTAAAATATTACATCACCTTTTGATATGAATAGAATGCTAAAGAAAAATTTTGTTACAAACTTTTGTGCTGATTTCACTGAATGTTTTCTAAACCAGCCATTCTTTTTTTTTTTTTAGCCTCTCAGTATTTTTCAATTTCTTGTATACCAGAACACGTATCTAAAATCAGTAGTATACAGTTACTTAAAATTAGTAGTATGAGGCCATTGGAAGTATTAACATAAACTTTTCATTTTTTCATCTTACAAGAATTAATAGAGAAGGAACTATGTTCTATATAGATTCTTAATAAGAATTTATATTTAGATCAAACTTAAAATTAACAAAGTACTTTTATTGCGTCATAGTGGTTTGTAGTTCCTTTTGGATTATTTGCTGGCATGTTTATTTTTTCCTGAGTTCCCTTACAAGCATTTGATATACTGTTTACTGTCTCTTTTAGAGTATAAGAACAGACAGATCTAATGATGGAGCCCTCTTTTAATTCTGATGCAATTATTCTTTGTAACCTGTCTGTCAATTTCATTTTTAAGAATGCTTTGAGTCAAGCAGTTTTGAATTAGTTGCCTAAGTAAATTATTTAACATTTAAAGAAGAACAATACATGCATGTATCCTCATTTGGTACAGCAACCTAAAGCCATGATGTGCAAATGAGCAGCACATACCACTTGAGGAACGTCAGAGAGAGTGGCTCAGAAGGAGAGAGGGGGTGAGTTCCAACCAGGCTTCGATGATGATGTTGTAAATATTATCATTACTACCGTGTTTCCCCGAAAATAAGACAGGGTCTTTTATTTATTTTTCCTTAAGAAGACACCCTAGGGCTTATTTTCAGGGGATGTGTTATTTTTTTTAAGTACGGTACAACAATCTACATTTATTCAAATATAGTTAAGTCGTCTTCTTCTGGAACATCATCATAACTCTCCAAACCCTGAATTCCATCCTGAATTTCTTGCGACTCTATTTCCTTTAGAACCATTGGCCCCAATCTCTCATGCCGAGCAATGGAGCTCTCATGGGGCAGATGAGAAGGGCTGCTCTTCTTTACCGCTCTGTGAGGAAATGCATGGGTTGTGCAGATACGCTGCATAGCCACGCCCATCACTAGGTCTTATTTTTGGGGTAGGGCTTATATTGCGCAAATGCTTAGAAATCCTGTTAGGGCTTATTTTATGGGTAGGTCTTATTTTCGGGGAAACACGGTATAAGTGATGTGGTGTCATTTAACTACTATCAGTTATTTTATCATTCTAAGAATGTCTTATACATTTTATTTTATATAAAAATTTCACATTTTTGGTCACCTTTTCCTCATCATTTTTGTTATACTTACTAAGAGTGTGTTTTGTTAACATGGATGATATCATGTGCTTTCTGCTTCTTTTAAAATCATATACAGTGGTCCTCCCTTTTCCTCGGGGGTTACGTTCTGAGACCCCCAAAGAATGCCTGGAACCATGGATAGTACTAAACCCTGTATATACAAATGATCCCTAACTTAGGATGATTTGACTTATGATTTTTTGACATTATGAAGGTGTGAAAGTGTTATGAATTCAGAAGGAACTGTACTTCAAGTACCCATACAACTATTCTGTTTTTCACTTTGAGCACAGTATTCAATTTTGCATGAGATAGTCAACACTTTATTATAAAGCAGGCTTTGTATTAGATGATTTTACTCAAATGTAGGCTAATGTAAGTGGTATTCTGAGGTGTATTAAATGCATTTTATGACATTTTTATCTAAAGATGAGTTATCAGGACATAATTCCATCATAAGTTTAGGAGTATCTGTACTGTTTTTTCTTCATCTGATAACTGAGTTGGCTACTGAGTGATTAACAGGTAGGTAGTGTCTACGGCACAGATATGATGGAAAAGGGATGATTCACATCCCCGGCATGACAGAGTGGGCCAGTGCAAGATTTCATCATGTTACATGGAATGGCTTTTCCTTTTAATATTTTCAGACCAAATTTACCTCGAGTAACTGAAACTGCAGAAAGTGAAACTGTAGCTAAGGAATACTGCATGTCCTTTTTTTCTCTTGAGTTTTCTCTCCCCTACTTCCCCATACATTAGCTGCTTTAGTAACCTATCGCATCAACATTTTGGTTGTCATTTGTATGCCCTGAACTTTTCCAGAATTTCTCATTCCTGGAGTATTTACAGGTTTTGTAGGAATTGAAGATCATCTTTTTAAAGACTTATTTGCCTAATAAATTAAAAAAAAAAAACACTAAATGGGAGACTAATCACTAGAAAATAGTTGAATACAGTCTCAGGCTATGGGTTATATTGTCATTTAAAATGAATGTAGAAGAGTTTCTTTGTTTTTAGACTACTGGAAAGGAATGTTGTTTTTGTGGATTTATTTTGTATTTGTCTCTGTAGCCTAAATGGAATGAGGATTATCTACTCTTAATGACTTGATACTGAAAGACTTTTATAAACCTTAAGAATTTTTACTTTAAGGAGCATTATCTTCCTTCTTTGTTACTGAAATCTTTTTCTTCTTTTTTTTAACTTTATCCCTTCATATATATTATAAAAGTGATCTGAGTAGAGTTAATTTATGTAGTCTTTATTATCTCTTATTTTTCTTAATAGTCCTTTTAACAAAACTATTTATTTTTGAGTATTGTTAGGGTTTGAAGGATCTTTTTCCTGCCTGACTTCTGAACCAATTGAGAAATAGACAAAGGAGCCAGGCAGGTGGAGATCAAAATAGCAACTCTTTTTATCCATAGAACTACTGGAGAGAACATTACTTAAGAGAACAACCAAAGGGCTTAGTAACACTGAACTCCAGAATTAGAAAAATTTAGCCATCCAGTCTCAGGTCATGCCAGAGAGCAAAGCAACCCAGTGCTCTCTGTTTATGGGCAGATCTGGAAGCGAAACATGCAGTGGGAGGGGCTGGACTTCGCTTATACAAGTCCTCTTCATACACTTGCCCATCAGATGAGTCTTCCTCAGGTGGGGATGCACAGGCTGCAGTGGTACTCCAGTGGATGTCGCTCTAGTGGGAAAGTTAATCCAGAGGAGACTGCAGGAAAAGACCTGTCATCCCTGGGAGGCCAGAGCTTCCTTGATGTACCAGGACTACAGGAATCTTGCCTCTAGCTGAGGGCTCTTTGATAAATTCATCCTGTCACACAGAGAAATAAAGACTAGCATTTTTGTTCATAGGGATGCCTGCATTCAAATTTGCAGGGGCTTGTTTTGTACTGGTCATATTTCTCACTGGAGGATCTTCTACAGTAAGCACACTGCTGCATGCAGTATAGGTTGTACCATGTGAATTATGGAAGAGTGAATGGTGCTACTGTCAAGAAGCTTACATCCTGGTTCATAATAAGTGCTCAATTGTGCAGTACAGACTATTCATGTTATAGAAATTCAAAGGAGTTGGCAATCAGTAAAAACTTTACTAGTCCAACAAGGTATTAATATTATGGAAAAAAGGAGCTTCGAGCTAGGCTTACAATGACAGATGTGATCTGGATAGGTGAGGCAGTGCAAGACAACACTTAAACTGAAAAGACAAGTATTTCAGCATCTGTGATTTCTCTCTTGCTCCCCTTCACCTTAAGTGAAATAGGAAATCAGATTACAGGACCAGAGGAGGCCCAGGTTGTAGACAAAGCCCTGAAAACAAAGCAGAGGACCAGAGACTTATGATTTGCAGCTGAGTTGTTGTTGTTGTTGTGTTGTTTTTAACATACAAGTGTTGTCATTGAAAATTACTTTGGCGTGGAGGTACCTGGGGGTATTCAAGGAAGGAGATAAATTAAGAAACAAAAGTAATCTAAGCCTGAGGGAATGAGTGCTTAGCCTAGGGAATGAGAAAGTTGAGAAGAGAAAATTAATCAGGAATTGATTAACTGGATCTTGAGGATATTTTAAATGAATGAAGCAATTGAGAAATAGAAAAAGATGACTGTGAAGTTTCAAGAATGCCCTATTGGGACAATGATAGGGTCCTTTAAAGGAAACTGGGAATTGAGATACAATATAGTTCATCGATATGAAAACTGAAGCCAAGCAATGCATATGTTCTCCAAGAGTGATATAAATTTATTTCGTTTTTACACATGTCAAAAATGAATCAGAAACATAGGTTTTCCTTTTGATTTAATGTTACAACTCTTAATTTTGTTTTGCTCACCTTTTAAAAGTTTATTTCTTCACTATTTCCAGATTCTTTCTTTTTAAAAGTTGTTTTGATGAACTTTATGGGAACCATACAGAATCTCCCTCTAATGTATTTAATGCCCTTCTGGAGTATCTGATGTTCTGTCCACCTAGCATTTTCTCCGCCTCTGTTTTTTAGTACCACCCCCCTTAAGGGATCCCCCAACACCTCCTCATGGTTCTGGTAGAGCTGCCAGTCATGGCCCCACATATATCTGGCTACAGTAATTGGGCAAAGGGGTGAGTACATGACCTAAACTGCTGATCAGATTTTCTGTTTCAGGAATTTGAACCTTGAATTGAGGCCACAAGGTCAGAGAACAGATAGTGCTGAGTCATCAGATGGAGGTAGTCTAGAAGCTCTGCCACTGAAACCCTGGGTCAATCTAAGTCTCTGACCTTCCAAAGGCTTGAGTGTTAACTTCTTCCTTCCTTTGATCCTGTGAGCTCCTCCATTGTTCTTCCAATAAATTTCTCAAGCCCTGTTTTAAAAGTCCATTTTTATTGATAATAAAGAAAGGATTAGATTGATATGCATCCATTATGTCAAATTCTTTTTCTCTTTATTTTTTAATTAATTAATTTATTGTTTAGGAGATGTGATTTTGCTCTGTCACCCAGGGTAGAGTGCAGTGGCGCAATCCTAGCTCACTGTACCCTTGAACCCCTGGGCTCATGAGATCCTCCTACCTCAGCCTTCCCGGTAGCTGGGACTACAGGCATGCACCACCATGGCCCAGCTAATTTTTAAATTTTTTGTAAAGACAGGATCTTGCTATGTTGCCCAAGCTAGTGGTCTCAAACTCCTGGCCTCAAGCAATCCTCCCACTTTGGCCTGGAAAAGTGCTGGGATTACAGGCGTGAGCCACTGCACCTGGCCTCTTTTTCCCTTTTAACTTTTATTTACCTATTGGTAATTGCTTAGTGTTCTTTTAGGAACAAATATGATTTCCACTAAAAAATGATTTCTGATACATTTCTTATTTCTGTGTATGGATAGGAAAAGTAGTTTGCTGTCTTACTGTTAAAACACCACCATAGTTTATGGCCATGGGTGATAATTTTATCCTCCTTCTCATCAGCCCCATTTCCACTACTATGTTTAATGTTAACTATGAGAAATGGCAGACATGGCTGTGTCATGGAGGAAGTGTGAGCAGAAAATGTGTTTGAGCTTTTTTCATTTGCCCTGCATGTTCCAATAGTGTCACTTTCATTGATTTTTTTTTGTTGTCTTCCTTATTATGTTATTAGCATACTTTTTTCTACCTAATATTAATACTTCAGTTTATAAGCTTTATTTTATATAAAATTGTATTTGATGATTTATTTTAAAATATGATCCTAGTCATGGTTGAGATCTCTTTTACAGTTAATGTTAAATGTAAAGGTATGTTTTTCTAGAATGTACTTTGGGTGGATTATATTCACTACTTCTTCCAAATATGCGCTAATGTTGGGACTTTCAGGGTCTGCTTCTTCCCTGAAAAATGGCATGGTTTTCATTGGCAGAAAGGAATTAGAAGAATGTCTAACTCTTTCTACAGGACATTCTGGAATTTGGCGTGTTAGAGATGATGTTTATCAGGTTTTCGATGCCCTATGACTTCCTTTTAACTGGTACTATGGAGATCTACAGCAATCTATTTGTCTTTAATTCACAGAGGCAATATTCTTAGCATTGTTTTGTGGTTTAAAGTTAGTCTTGAACACTTTTTAAATAATACTATGAAGAGTAATTTTATATATGAAATATCTCATGGGTTCCTAACTATAATAACTCTCAGATATTATAAATCAGATATTAGAGCTAATGCCTGATTGATTGCTTTTGCTCCATTTTTTCACACTATGTGTATGAATTAGCTTTTTTTGTTGGATGATTGGTTCTTTTTTTTTTAACTCTCAAAAATAATAACAGCCTTTGGTTAAAATTTTAACCATTCAACCTTTTGGGGACAATTGGGAAAATCTGATAATAATCTTACTTCCATCTGGTTATTGTTAGGATCAGAAGAGATTATATATTAAAGGAGGGCAAATCCATATTAAGAGAAAGGTATCAGGAAGTTGGCTTGGACCACCTCTGGCAAAGGGAATTGATTCTAAACTCCCCAGCATCAAAGCCTACTTTTTTCACATTCATGTCTTAGGAAAAGTACAAGTCTCTTTCAAATAGTTGAAGTTCCAAATGTTAGACCCACCTTTGGCACTGACATATTTTAGTATAGTACTTCTAAAACTACACTGTCTTTTCTGTCTTAAGTGTGCACTGTGCTTAGTCATTTATTGCAGTGACCTACACTGAGCCCAGTACAGCTGTTTGTATTTGCCCTGCAGTGGGAAGTGGACTGGGGCCACGTGATTAAGAAAGCCAGACTGGGGCGTCTTTTCACTTACAGATGTTTTAATGTGCTTAACATTATCCAATACTAGCAACCGAGATACTCTAAATACCACAGCAGGATCTGATTAGCTTTTTCAGATCACTGCCTTTATTTGCTGTTTGCAAAAAAGCTTAATCCAGTGCTAGAGATCAGGCTTCCTGCTGAGCTCTTGGGTAGTTTTCTCTCATTCTTTGTGTTCACAGTGGCAGGCATTAGTGAGAAGATTCCTCCTCCTCCTGAATTAAAGGTATAAAGTAGTAACTATAGTAGCAAAGGATAAAGAGAAGGAAAAAAACCCAAGGGAAAAAGGAAGACTGTTGACTCATACTAAGTAGTTTCCTTTTTATATAAAAAAGAAAAAGTTTTTAATATGAATTCATAAATACTGACCTCATTGTCTCTTCAATCAGTGCATAGCTATTAAATTTTATTAGGTTTTAGTTGTAACTACTTTGCATGGATATATGTTATGTTTTTCATTTTTATCACATTTAATCAAATTCAGTTTTACTAGAATTATATTTACTAGCCATAGCAGTGGCCTTGATTTCTCTCTTATTCTTTTCAGGATTGTTAGTTACCCTTTTTACTTGTGAGATTTCAAAAAGAACTACCACTACCACCACCAGAAATAAAACCAAAAAAAAAGATAAATTCTAACTTTCTTCATTTCTGTGACATCCATTTGCTCACCCAAGATGAGAAATTTGAATTCTGTGTAATTCACATTGTGATTTACAATAAACTATAATGGTAGAGATGCTTTTTCTTGCTTTTAATGGGCTTATGAAATTAGACCATAGCCTTAACTATTTCAGTAACATTACTATAACCCTTGGCAGAAAAAGAACAGTTGTTACTTTAGAAATTGGTTCGACATTCAGAACCTAGTAATTATATTTAGCTCAAAAATATTTTCACAGATTTTTCAGTTTTCTAACCTTTTTGGAATAGCATATTTCAATTAGATATTAAGCTCTTTTGAGGAAAAACTTCTATAAACAAATGATGATCTATAATGTCATACTTTATATTTTAGTTTTCTTTCTAGAAACAATAATTTTTGGGTGTTTAATAGGCATAAGGAATGTTTTTAGTGCAATAACTAAAAAAATCTTAACTATATAGAATGGATCTTCCCCTTATTTTGTAAATAGAGGAGATCTCATTTGCATTTGAGTGGGCACAGTGAGGACAGGGCCAGGAGTCCCAAACCAGTGTTACTTTTTTCTAAGTATTCACAAATGATCCTAATTGCGTGTAGCCTCTGTATTTGTGTATGAAGAAGAGATTGATTTAGATTGTGTGGGGTGCTTTAAGTTTTATATCTTTGGAGTTCATGATCATGTAACAAAAAAGTCTAGGCTCTGCATAAATCAGCCTATATCAGAAAATTGTTTGTTAAGAGCAGCTCTTTGCCTTCCCTCTTTTAATTTGCACTGGAATGAAAAGGGAATGTGTGTCGGGGGGTGTGTATGTGTGTGTTCTACATCACATAAGTAAATAGGACAGCTATAGATTTTCTTTAGTATGGAAATATGCTTACAATGCTGTGTAGTGTTTACATTTTGATTGTATTTTTATCATAATCAGAGGCCACTCAAGGTATAACTTAGCCCACAAAAGCAAGTAGTCCATAGTATTATATTATAAATTGTATAATCTGAAACTTTGAAATAAATCAAGGTTAACAAGCTTCCTCACCAAGGGCACTTATTTTTGTATACTTTATATCATTCAAAAATATCACAATATTTCCTTATAATGTTAACTTGTTCCTGAACTGAAATTTATATTACATCTTATACATTTCATGAACTACAAATACTTTTAACAGGTAAAATATGTTGTATGTTAAAACATAATAAAGGACTTTGCTTCTGTTTAGTTACATGATTAACTAGTATCTCATACTAAAAGAATTTTACACTGATATTTGAGTGTAAGATAGGGTATTCTGATGATTTTAGGTTGAAGTAAAATAGTTTTGTCTAATCATACAGTTTAGATGACTCATTGGGGATAGAGTTGAACCAAACTTTTATCTTACTAAGTTTCACTTCTAGTTAACTTACTTTTTGAAATCAATTCTATTTATAATCCATTCAACCTTTTTCTTTTGCAATCTTATTTTAATCATCTCTTTTTTTTAGTTTTATTATCTTGCAACAAATTAACACTTAAAAATACAGTTTTTCCACTATTTCCAGGGAAATAGTTTTACTATAACCTTCTGTCTCATTTCACCAGTAACTCATTTATTAAAGAAAGGAATTGCTGCAATAGTTAATTGCTACTTGGACACACCCCATTTTCTTTATTTAACAAAAACAAAAAGCTAATAGATTAGAGTATAGCCTCAACTTTTTGGAAACATGCAACTTTTACTGCTTTAAAATATAATTGGTTTCTTTGTTTCATGCACTAAAAACACGGAGGAAAAGCTGAAGTCTGCCCAAGCCAGGTGTTTCTTGTTGGCAGCCTGCTCCCTAATGACTCTGCTCTCATGGAGCAGCTGCCTACTAGTCAGCTTTGTATGGCCTATTGTTGCTGCACACCCCTCGTTAATACACATGCTGCCCGGGGCAGACCCAGAGAATGACATCAACTTGCTTATCTTAGAAACCTACGAACCTGACGAAGGGTGCTGAGGTTGTCTTGCATCTGCCTGGCCAACTAATTGTGAGCTTTCTGGCCTATGATTGGCTGTTATTCCACTCGGTAATAGGTTAAGCAAAGACATTGCTATTCCATCTGTTCAACCATTCATTGTTCTTCTTGCCTGCCTGGAAGTCTGCAGCTAAAATTGTGTTAAGGAGTTTACTGTGAAGCTGCTACAGAAACCAGTGTCTTTGTATTTTCCTGCTAACGTGAGTATCTGTGCTACTTAATGCCTTGGAAGTTAAACTTTGCTAAATATTCAGAGTATGAATTTGAACTCTGTAAAAGATAGAAAGCACCTCAAATGAAAGCTTACAAATTATTACATAGTGCCAACCTACCAGAAAATTCAGTTCTTTCTGTAAAATATGTCTGTGAAGCAGGTTTTTACATTTTTGTATTCTGGAGTTATATAAATAATTGCTTATAGCTTCAAGAACATTTGTAAGGCATTAAACATGGCATGTAATCATTTGGAGCTTAAGGACAACTTATAAAAAATTCTGATATTTTAATAAACAGTGATTTAGATTTTATCTTGTCAAATTCTCAGGTTTCTTAAGATGTCACTGTCATAATGCTGTTAAAATGATGGTAAAATTTAATATAGATTTTTCCATTGTCTTAGAAGTCTAGCTAGAGGAGATGGACTGATATAGGTAGATATTTCAGCTATAGGTAGATGATGATTAAGCATTCAGTTGCTTTGTCAGCAATTTGAATATTCATGTACAGTTTCTAATTTCTTTTCTCCCTCCTGTTTTTTCCTTTGCATTAGTTTCAGATATTAGACTGAAGATGTCATTGCAAGAACTATTGCTTTCAAGAGTTCTGTAATGGGGAAGGGAAGAGACAAAGACTTAACATCTATCAGTTGGGAGGGAAAGAAAGAGCATAAAGGGTTAAAAAGAGGTTTTCATTTCTACCACATGCCCTATTGTGTGAACATATGCATAAGTCTATTGAAAGTTTTCAGAAGATGGGCAGGCCACCAGTTGCTGGTCTCCTGCAGTTCCAGTAGACATCTGTTGCCCCAGAGCATTAACCAATCTGTTCAAAGGGACATCCTTCCTTTGTTAGCTAGAGGGATGCAGACAACAGCACTCACTCAAATACAATGGTAATTAAATACACAGAGACTACAGCAGTAGGTATTTATTACATATTCATTATTTTATTTTCATTGTTCTCATAGTATTACCATTTGGATAACAACCAGAACCCACTTTTATGGCATTGTAACTTTACATTACAAACAAATAAATCGGTTTAACAAGTTTATGGTCTAATATTCCTGATTAATAGGAGGCTCTCTAGAATATAAAAAAAATTTTACATCATTTGATATGAAGAATTATCCAAGTTATCTAATGAGAACTTTCAGAAAATCTCTTCACTAAATGGAAGAATTTTAGTGTATGTGATAAATTTCTAGTGAATAGCTATTATATCATAAACCTGCATTCAGCTAATATAAAGTTTCTTTTGGCAGTTAAAAGAATTAGTTACACTTCATCATCTACAAAATTAACATGAAGATTTAGTTCTTTTTTCAACAAATAATACTATTTAATTCTTAGCTTGCTCTTAGCAAGAAAAATTGATTTTCCAGTATAGTATGTGGAGGGAATCTATAGATCTGTAATTGTAGAAAGCTGTTTTTAGATCATTATATTTTTGCCCAATACCTTTTGTGTGTCAGGAGTATGGTATGTAAGGCCACTTATCATGGATTCCTGATATAAAGTTTAAAAGTTAAGCTGTATTTCTTGGAATTTTTTGATAACTATGGGACTATAAACTGACCTACTTTGTAAAACTTGACTATGCTACTTTTTGTGAAATGAGGAAAATTACCATTGTTTAATATTTAGTTGTTTTAAATTTAAGATGGTTTGTATAAGTTTGCATTTGAGTAAATGCAAAACTTAAAAGTCTAATAAATGGTTTAAAAATGAGAAGAAAAGTATTGTCTACCTTACGTGTGATAGTACATTTTGTCATGTGACAGGCGTTGTTTCTATCTTCTTGAAAATTATGTTGATCGTTTTGAAGGTGCTGAACAGAAATAAAGATCATATACCATTCTTTTTCTGAAGTTTCTCATAATAAATTATTTCTCATAATTCCTGTGAGTTTTACATATTTCATTACATGAACAAATACTGCAGTCTATGAAAATATTTTATGTTTTTAAATCTTTAGCATTCAACTTTTTATTGATGATTTCAAGATTTTGCCAAATTCTGGGTTGTTTTTAAGTACTATATAAAGTCAGGGCAATCCTTTACTAATTACAAGTGGGTAAAGAAGCATTCTAGAAATTAAAGTTTTAAAAACTGAATGTTTACGATTTACGTCAATACAAATCAGGTTATTTCAAATTTGTATTATGTGATAGAGAATATATATGTGGCCTGCCTAGAAATTGAACTCAGTTGTCCTTATTTGTACTGTTTCTTATTTAATCTCTTGCTTTATAGGAACTAAAAATCATTTTTAACTACTTGTTTAGTACAAGATGACATTCTCTGCCCTAACCAATGAAATCTAGGAGATGAAGAGATGCCTGTCAGTATGCAAAAAGTTCAACCAGAATACTTTAAAACAAAAATTATTTTGCCTAACAAGACTGAATGTTCATTTTTAAAAAGTAGGTCAAGCATACATTTACCCTTAGCATTAAAAATCAACCTAATTATTATAAACTTTTTATTTAAATATTATGTGCAAATTACATAAATTTTCACAAGTTAAAGGTGTGTGGCGTTCACTAAATACATTGGTGTATAATTGAGTTTTGTGTAGTTTAATATAAAAAACAAACAACTGATAATCCCAGTTTTTTCTCCCTCTTCTGATTATAGCCATATCAAATTATATAATAGAACAGACCTAGGTAGTGTCATCAACACATTTTTAAAATATTAGAAATACAGAAATATTTAAATAGTTTTTTAGAGTGATTAATTTTCTGTTTAAAAACTTTACAGTGTCTGATTTTGTTTCTTTGAAAAATGTAAAAATTAAGAATAATTTCACTTATCTTTTAAGCAAAACATTTCATTCTAATGTTCCCCTCTGACTGTATTTTTTGAAGTATTCATCCTGATGTAGTTAAAAAACAAAAACAAAAAAACCCCACTACTGCTCAATATTAAAATAATATTTCCTAGTTCAGTTCAGAGATTTGGTCAGCAAGTCATTATCTTGAAGAATTATCTCACAACAGCACTTATGCAAAACCCAAACTTTTCAGGGGAGATCAAAAATGTTGCCCATTAAACGTACTTCCTGCAGTCAGAGCAGATTGTGGGGTTTACAGAACAATGATGTCGGAGCTTCCAGATTGGTTTGGCAGCTGCATTGTTCTCGGAGGGTAAACCAGACGCACTTAAGTCCCAGTCTCTTTTATAGGCTTTTGTTCATACCAAATTATTCTTTCACTGTGCTAGCATTCATGATGGCATGTTAAAGGAGTGCAGCTTAGCAACCAGCTTCTGGTTGCCAGGCAGCCCAGCTTCCAATAGATTTTCCTTGTTTAAGATACTTTTGGTGGGAGCTCTACGAAGGCCACAGTGTGGATTTTTCTTTTAACTGTATCCCTTTATTAGGATGCTGTTGTGATTTGTTACTTGCATTATGGTGTTAGTATATTACAGTTGTTAATAAATCACAGGGTGTACAGATTTGCTTTCAAAATCTCTTCAATTCTAAGTAATTGGTCTCATGCATATCATATTAATAGGTAAAAAATTGAAATGTATACAGCTTCATATTGAGGCAATGAATATAGAGCTCTCCTAAGGGATATTTCTTTTTTATCAGTTGTACAATCAGGAGCTAGGAGAGTTTGATGTTTCTTTAAAACTAATGAATGCTATCTTATTAATAGAACAATGATATTAAAGTTGTCTGTCTTCTCAGGGAATAACCTCCTGAAGAAACTCCTATAGAAGTGTGTAGGAGTTCTACACAGAAGGAATTTTAAGTGTATTATCAAGCTAGAGATTTCATGTTCTCTTCTCTAGTATTTACCATAGTTAATAAAATTTATTTCATTACGTTGAAATACTTGACTCTAGTAAGTTTACCATATATGCTTTCAAATTTGTGACTTCTCAGAAAATCACTTAGCATTTTCTTTTAACATTTGTATAATAGCTCTTTTCTAGTGTAAATATGATGTTGAAGAGCTCTAGAATAAAATGTTTTCCCACTTTTTTTCCTAAGGTTATTTAAATAAGTGTTTTATGACAGTCTCAAATTAAGCTACCACTGGTTTGCTAATGTTATATCTTAGTAGAACACTGGATTTGCCTTAATAAGTAAACCACTGATATGGATATAGTCCTTACAATGAAGCACAAGAGAAAGTAGCCTTATTTTTCTATCCTGTCCCTAGTAGAGAAATAACATTTATTTCCAATAGACTTTAAGGAAGAATAGTAAAACAGTAAAAGCATTTTAAACAGTAAAAGCATTCCTATGGAAGAAAACAGGAGAAAAGATGACTTTTTAACCAAATGCAAATTAATGGCTAATTAATCTGATGTAAGACAGAAATATTTTCTGACATAAAATTCAGGAAACTGAGATAACATTATTTATTTAATGTACTTAATTACTTGCTGCTAATTTTATATGATATATTTAATTTTTCTGCTTTCCATAAATGCACATAGAATAAAACAACTTTTATTGTTTTACTGGATTGAAATAGACTATAGCGTCCCTGGTGCTTAATAAGGGTAGCATAATGTTAAAAATGATAACGTGTTACCGTGTTCCATAGTCATGAAATCATGATTATTATGGCAAAACTTTATCCATCTCTAAGTGGAATTTAATTCACTTTGTAATTATCTAATCCCTTGCTACCCATTTTAGAATATGTGCTCTTTCATTGCAGTATCATTCTTTTTGAAACTTTAGATTGTTGTTAAACATCCAAATTAATGACAGTTTTTCAAGTATGATGATGTTTTCCTTTTCTTTCTACATGGCTTTCTCTTTAAAATAATTTTTACAGATTTTTATGAATTCTATTATAGAAAATATAAATAACCTGTCACGGAATATCTAAAACATGCTGTTTGATAATAGTCTGTGTGTCACTCCAGAATTATAACTCTTTCTAAAAGTAGAAAAATCTCTTCCGTCAAGATTTTCGAGAAGAAGCATGATTAAGTGGGGAAAGCATGTGTTTTAGAGTCAGAGGAAACTAGGTTAAAAAATCCAGTTCAGCTACTTATTTACTTTGTTGCCTTGGAGCAATTACATGACCTTTCTAATTCATAACTTCTTCATCTGCAAAATGGGGCATGATACTATCTTGGCAAGGGTGTTGTGAGGGAGGAGAAGATGTAGATAAAATACACAGTAGGTATTCAGTTTAGTAATTCGGTTTAGGTATTCAGTTTAGTAATTCTTTTTTGACACTTCTCTGTTGAGACAAATCAAACCATAAATATGAAATTGTAAATGTTTTACATTTTTCTCTAGGAATACAGGGTGCTTTGCATTCAGGAATACAGAAAAAACAACAAAGTGGAGTCAAGTACACTTAACAGCTTCATGGGCCTGAAGGATCACCTGGGGCACGACCTCGGCCACCTGTATGTGGAGAACACTGATCCACAGTTAAGTGCAGCTGTACCTTGGTCAACGGTAGATAAACCAACAATGGATACAGTTAATGCTGGGAAGGATGAAAAAGAAGTGTCTGAAGAGAATGCAAGCTCTGGTGACTCTGAAGGAAGCACAAATTCTGATCATGAGTCAGAACAATTGAGTAGCATTTCAGTAGAGCCATGTTTATTAACCAAGACTCACAGACAACTATGTAGGTCTCCCTGTTTAGAGCCTCACATACTCAAGCGCAATGAAATTTTGCAAGACTTTAAACCTGAAGAGTCCCAGACTACATCCAAGGAAGGGAAGAAACCCCCTGACGTGGTACGAGAATACCAAACAAAACTGGAGTTTGCACTTAAGTTAGGTTATTCTGAAGAACAGGTTCAGCTCGTGCTAAACAAACTTGGTACAGATGCTTTAATCAATGATATTTTGGGAGAACTTGTCAAACTTGGAAATAAAAGCGAGGCTGATCAAACAGTTAGTACTATTAACAGTATAATGCGGGAAACATCTTCCCTGGAATCTCAGCGGTCTGAATCTCCAATGCAAGAGATCGTAACAGATGATGGTGAAAATCTGAGACCAATAGTTATTGATGGCAGCAATGTGGCAATGAGGTAAGTGGAAAAATCTTTGCTGAAAATTATTACCAACTGATCTTTAAAAGTTATTTCTAATGTGGCTGTTTTCCTTTCACAGTTATTAAGGTCAACATTATTCTGTATCCCAATATTAGCTTTAGAAAGCATTGGTTTCCTCTCTCTCTCCTTTCAGGGCACACAGCCATCTTCACCTCATTTGTACCTCTGTAGAGACCCCCATTTCTCAGAGATGTCTCTTTTTTTCTCATCTGGCTAAATTACTATGGTATAAAAATTAGTGTGTGTTCCTGGTTTAGTGTTAATCACTAGTTTGAAATGAAGAACTTGAATATGATAATATTCAACATTTTGGAATATAGTCAAATAGTCCATTTCTATATGGAGTTGAAACAACCATAGGAAAAAACCCTAATTCTTCTAGACATAAACTATTGTTTTATTAATCTGAGAACAAATCAAAGCTATCATTTGAAGTGTTTTGCTCCATTCAAATGCAATTCAAAAATAATTCTTTAGGAGCTAGGGGGAAAAAGAAACAAAAGCCAAACCTCCAAAGAAATTTTGTTTTTTGATGAATTTTGGTGGCTCAAAATTTAAAGCACAACCAAATTCAATCCGTATATAATTAACTGCCACAGTGTTCAGAGCACTGTGAGGATTAAAAGATATATGTATGAAAGTATCAGTTCTTTTTCTGGAGAGCTTAGAGTTTCATATATTGTTTCTCAGAAGGTGATCTGAGGATACCTAGCACAGAATCATCTGGGAACCTTGTTAAAAATGCTGATTCTATAGCAGTGCTGTTCAGTGGAAATACAATGCAAACCACATATGTCATATTAAATTTTCTAGTACCTACATTAAAAAGTAAAAAGGAACACGTAAAATTAATGTGAATAGTATATTTTATTTAAGCTAATATATCCAAAATGTCATTCTTACATGTAATCAATTTAAAAAAGCTATTAAGGAGATTCTGCTTTATTCTTTTGATAATTAAGTTTTTGAAATCTGCTGTACATTTTACCTTTAGTACAACCCAAGTCAGAATAGCTACATTTCAAGTGCTCAGGAGCCATATGTGGCTATTGGCTACCATTTGGGCAATGTAGTTCTCGAGCCCCACATAGACCTACCAAGTGAAATTCAAAGTGTAGCCCAGGCATCCTTTTGTAAGAAGTATTCCTTTTAATACTGATGTGAACTGAAATTTGAGAACTATTGTTTTTAGTAGGTGATAGCAAGTTCTTCCACATACAAGTATGAGGACCAACATGTAATCATCCAAATAGCCTTTTCAGATGGAGGCAGTATTATCTTGCATTTATAAGCAAATGAGACATGATTTAAATTACTTCCAAGGCAAAACATAATTTTAACCCAAATATGACTGACTTCAAAGTCTATACTTTTCATCATATAATAAAAGGGGAAAAATTAACTTGAAAAGATTCAAGCTGGATCTTACAAGGCCTTGAATGCTAAGCTAGAGAATTTTAATGTGGCTCTGTCATACAAGGATGCTTGAGGGGTTTAAGGAAAGGAGTGTCAAGAGTAGAGTTGTGCCTTATGCTGATAATTTCGCAGTGATGTATAGGAGGTAGGAGATCAATTTGGAGCAAACAACTGTATCATAGATATATGCCTATGGCTTTGAGAAGACCTACAATAAGATTATCTCTCTATTTGATTTTTCCCAAACTTGTCTCCAAAATGATTTTTTTCTTGTAATAATCCATAACTACTTTATGATTGCCTAGTGATAATATGTAAGGCTAAAAGCCATGAAATGGCCAAAGGAAAGAGTAGTGAGGGAAGGTCATAGGTTCTTGAGGAATACCTACAATCATGGCTATATATCGGAATTACCAGAGGAATTCTTAAAAAAAATACATCTTCCAGCATTCTACTCTTGTGGAATATAGAATTAGTCTCTATCTGCATGTACCATTAGATTAAATTCACTTATTTCCTTAAATGAATCCAGTGCTTTTTAAATTTCCCTGTGGTTTTAGGTTCAGATGACTTGTCATGTCGTTAAGAAAGTACAATCTTGTGAGCCATTGGAGGTGGGAGTATAAATTGTTAGTGTTAGAGCCCTTTGATTCCTAAAAGTGTTTGATTTCTTCATTATGCTTCCGTGACTTAGTCAACTGACTTCATTACAATTAACTAGTGACTTAGTCAACTGACTTCGTTACAGTTAACTAAATCTCCATATCCTATTTTAGCTTCTGCCAAAATTTATAAAAAATGAGAATGGTGAAAGAAAAACCCAGAGCCTCGTCGTTACCTCTACATCATGCTGTAGCACAGATTCTCCTGCTTAGTGTTGGAATGGAAGCTGGCACGCCAGACCTCTGTTCTTTATAAGAACAGACTACTAAAACTTCCTCCCTCCACCCCTCATCATTGCAAATCCTCCCTCTTGGTCAGAAAACGCAGGTTCCTGGAGTTAGATTAAATCTCCTGATTGGTGGGTAGGCTTTATTGGTGCATATTTCTGCAGAGCATTAGGATAACTATTTTGTTCACTAATAATCTCAAGTGAACCACTTTTGGCCAGAGGGATTCATGCTTGTAATGCCACTCTATTTGTGACAGGGAAACACTAGAAGAATTTAAAGGGAAAAGTGGCATAGTAAAATTTGCCTTTAGAAGAGATCGCTCTTATAGAGAAATTTAAAGAATGGATTTGAGCACTAAAATTGGAGACAAGGAGACGTACTTATGTTTGAAAATATATGCAATGGTTAAATTGTGGACAACTCCTGGAAAAGTATGTACTAGGAATGTCATTGTTTTTGTATACCAGTCAAATGGTACAGAATAGAGAAATAAACTAGCCATATACTTGTGAGTTTATACTCAGCCCCCCAAAAAGACTCATATTGGAGAGCAACTGGTGTTAGTACAAATCCAAATGTTAACTGGGATGTAGAAAAATACTCCAGGTAATTTATTGAAGTAATTTTCTTAATGTTTGAACAGAAATCAGATAAAGATTATAGAGTCAGAATATGAACAGAGAAAATGCATTAGGTTGTGATAACTTCCCTTTATATCAAGAACAACAAGCTAAGCCCATGTATTTATAAAATACAAGCAGAATTTAGCAATCTGTGCAATCAGGATTTAAGCTTCTGATTAATCTTGTAAAAAGTTCAAGGCCTTTCATGTATCTTATCTGCTTTGTGAAGTTATATGAACTTGAGAGTTCTTTTCAATGTAAATTTGAATGTCGAAGGCCCTCTGACCTAGGCTCTAAAATTTGCCTTCAGTTGTTTGGTTGGTTTGCTATCCTGTTGCCTGTTTACCATTTAAGTACAGCACTGATTTATAGTTAATAAAATCATCCTGGACACCTAGCTCAAGTGTTTGGTTTAAACTACAAGAGACTAAAAATTGCCAGCTTTCATTCAAAATTGTTTTACTATGCTACTTTTCCCTTGCTTAAATTCTTCTGGTATTTTGCTGCCTCTAACAGAGAGGCAATGAAAGCATGGATCCCACTAGCCAAAAGAGGTTCACCTCAGATTATTAGCAAACAAAACATTTATCCTGATGCTCTGCAGAAACGTGCACCACTAAGGCCTACTCATCAGTCAGGAGATTTAATCTAACATTCAAATTATGTACCGTAGACCTGCGTGATCCAATATGGTAACCACTAGCCATGTGGGGCTATTGAACTCTTGAAATATGTCTAGTCCAAATTGAGATATGATATAAATGTAAAAAAAACTAGATTTCCAAGACTTAGTACAAAAATATGTAAACATTTCAATAACTTTTTGTTGATTACATGTTGAAATAATTTGATATATTGAGTTAAATGAAATACATACTAAAATTAATGTCAACTCCTTTTTAATTTTTTTAATGTGCTATGCTGGATAACTTAAAACTATATATGTGGTTCACATTATATTTCTATTAGACAACCTCTCAGTGGAATGTTTCATAAGCCCCAATTTACTAGAAGTAATATTAATTAAAGGATAGCTTAAATTCCCTCTAGGTGAGTGCTATAGGTATTACTTACAGGTTAGTTGGCAGTGAGTGCCCCATTTCTCTTATTGTTTGTAAAGAAAATCCTTACAAGACCGCATAAAGAATCAAGGAATCAGAGTTTGTTGTTGTTTAATTATATTAGTGTGGAGTCTGTCAAAGACAAACAAATATTACTTATATTATGTTACATCTCTTTATAATTCTAAGTACATAATTCCAGTTGTCGTCAATATTATATATTCTAATAGACCAGTGGACAATAAACTTTCTTATTATCTCGGGTATGCTAACCTGAGAAACAGCAACCTTAGTAATCCTGTTGTATATAAATAAAGTTAATCGCAGCTAACTAGTGTTACCAATTATAAGAAATGGGTAAAAAAAAAAGAAGTAATTTGAGTCCATGTTTTCTGCTTTTGTTAATAAGACCTTTTTACATCTACTAAATACATCTTCATCATCTTCAGACAAATGACCCACTTGGATCTAGATTATCTAGATGTGCTTCCTATTCTTAATTTCGCCTCAAATTATAAACCTTATAAGGTAAAGGAAATCTTTCTCCTTTCCTTTTTCCTTATCCTTTTCCAATTCTCAAAGCTACCTCTTGTGATTATACTGCTATTATGTTCATAACCAACTGGAGGGTAGTAATTATTTTATATTAGACTTCTATAGTAATTTTGGTGATGAATATTTTTGTTGTCCTAAATTGGTGCTTTTTCAGACTTTTACTTTCCTTTCAAGCAGTACAATCCTGCAAATCTTGCATGAAAGCCCAGTATTTAAAACAAGCAAAAGCAGAGTTCTGTTTGAATTGGGGAGTATATGCACAGCTATTTCCCACTTAAAAATTCTCTTGCTTACTCCTCAGAATGTCATCGTGCCATGCCATGGAGTTTCTGTTTGGAATACAACTTGATAAATGCTGATTTTAGTGATTTTAGTTTTCTGGTGGTATGTTTAGTGTTTAGCATCCTGAGAATGAGGTTTAACTTCAGAGTGATTTTGGTGAAACTGGAAAAGAGATATCACAGACAATAAAGTTGAGTAGTTATAAGAATAACAAAATAGGCATACATAAAAAAACAGTTATGAGCCTTCAATACAAAAGAAAAATCTCTAGATGCCCATGATCAGCAACATGAAATTAACTATAGGTTTTCCAGTGCAATATGTAATTTAATTGGACTACAATGATAGAAGTATAGTGTCCTCTTACTTCCATATTTTCATATTGAAGCTGATAGCCAGCTATAGTTCTCTCTGCTTAAGGAACATAGGATAGATATAAGAGAATTTCTTTTTAACAATCATTAAACATCGAAAATTGCATTAGTGAAGAAGATCTTAAAGCCATTTTTTGAAAGAGTTCTTTAAAATTAAAATCTATTTTCATATGTCCAAGATGGTTTATGTTAGTCAGGCCTAAAAATTGAAGAAAAAGAATAAAAATAAAATTTAGTCCACTAAATATTTGAAGAACACCTAGACTTTATATCAATAATTTAGTATTCTATAAATATTTATTAATATCATTATATTACTATTCTATGATTAACATCCAGTATATCCTGACTTTATCTAATATAATTAAGCTAACTATTAACATATTTAAACTTAAAGGACTTTTGTACTAAAGATTCAAATACAGTTTGCTAGCTTAAAAAGATAATTTTGTATTTTTCATCCTAGGCACTTTACTGAGAAATTCTCTAACTTATGTCCTTATCGTGATAGGTGGCTTAATATAATGCCCCATTAAAGTCATAAAAGTCTTATCATCATACTTGAATCTTCCAGTAGAGAGTATCATATACAGGTACATCTTGGAATATAGCAAACTTACATGTCAAATTATTTATTTAAATAAAAGATGATATGTAAAGGATTATAGAAAAGCAGTTGGTTGGCTTTTTGAGTCCCCTGATAACCTTGATCTTCTTTTGGTTTCTTTTTAAAACTAAAACTGGTTAGTGATCTCTACATACGAAACGTATTGCTCTAAAACTCAGTTTACTGTTTATGATGAGACTAAAACTATTAAATAAAGATTTACTTTACTGGTTCCATTTACATTCTCAAGCAAGCTTTTTTTCTATTTCCTAAACATTAGAACTAAGGAGACATACAAAAGTAAAGGAACTAATATTTATTGAACCTTCTAAGTGCCAGGCACTTTGCTAGGTTTTTTACATATATTATGTTGTTCAGTTCTCACAATATTATAAGGTAGGTTATCCCCATTTTAAATATGAGAAATTCAGGTTCAGAATAAGAACATGCCCAAGGTCACACAGAAAAGCGTGATAAAGAAAGACTGAAAACTCATGTCTAATTCCAGAGGCTATGTTATTTTCAATATCAGCCTACTTTTGAAAAGCTATCTCTATTTGGAGTTCTAAACTGTGCCATTCTAAGTACAATTTTTATAATTAGATTTTAATCCGTTATGAAAGACTTTTTAAGGATAGCTTTTCTTTGATCATATAAGTAATATACTTGTTATGCAAATTTTAGAAAATGAAGAAGAAAAATCACCTATAATTTCCAAGGTGCTTTACAAGCATTATATAATATGCAAACTGTAGTAAAATCAAATTTGAGGAAATAAAAAGATAGCTGAAAAGAGACTTTGTTTTTTATTACCTTCAATGCCATATATAATATTAAAAAGAGGCAGTCTCCTTTAATAGATGCCTTCATTCCCTTTGTAGATTTCTCCATGTTTTTCAATTACTTCTCATGTCTATCACTAGAAGATAACAGTTATATTTCTAAAATAACCCTTCCTGTTCTTGGTTAACCTAGTTAATGGTATTGCTATATACACCTGAAGAAAATGTAATGTGTGAAATTATATTTTTTAGATATGGCAGATGGAGTGGTTGGCCTGTCATCCCTCTCTTTTAGGTCCCAGATTGGGGCAAATCACATTAAAATATGTGGTCTTCTGAATTTTTCTCTGTGTTACAAAATATACCTTAATAGTCTATTTACCATCATAAATGGCTAGTTTAATGGCATTAATTAAGCAAGTGTACTTTAATTCTCCAGTGGCAATTATATATGGTGTTGTAGGATATAGCAAGCATCATATTATTTTGACTTCTTATGGAAATGCCCTTCTGTTGAGGACAGAAAAGTAGAATTTATATGCTTTTCAGATATATTGCTGTAATAAATATGAATAAATTAAGGATAATCTTGATAGAGCTGTGAGACAAAGTGAACTTACAGAATAATGAAAAGTTATGGTAGTGAAAGTCTTATGCAGTATATGTTTGTGAATCAAGATAATTCGTGTTCCTTTTAGCTCCCCTTGGTTTCCAATTTTCTAGTTCATAGGGAGTTGCATTTGTGTGAAACCGTGAGTAGGCATCCCTGGATGGAAGTAATGGGACTTCAGTTAATCCAGTCCAATCCTTAGTAGTCCTTTCCACAGCTTGGTCTGCAAATTAATTTCATCCTATTGTCTTATATAAGCTCTGAAAAAAATTACACAAATTTGTTGGGGAAATTTCAATGACTCTAATAAATCAGCAATTCACTTCCCATGTGATATTTTATTTGCCATTGATTAGAAAGCTTCTATTCTTCCAAATTTAGCCCATAGCATGGAAGACCCCCAACATATACTATCAGTATAAATGAGCACATATTTACCACGTCCGGTGCCTTGGCCCCCAGAAGCTTCAAAAATGCTCTACTTAGAATACAGAATATGGTAGCCCTTAGTTTACACAGCAGGTACCTTCCCAACAGATTAACAGCATTAAGAAACAAGAGACAGGTGTGTTCCTTTAACATAGGAATCTATTTGCTCAGGACTCTCAGAGGAGAAAAAAAAGTATAAGATTGTCAAGAGAAACCCACAATTTGTTTTTCTAGGTCAGAATGAAACAAGAAAGAAATTGCAGAATTCATGGCTTTAATCTCCACAAGACAGGACAGGAAAAGATTAAAGCAAGAAGCCCTGCAAACATATGAGGTTCTCCCATTCCCAGTGCTGAGGCTTTTCCATTATGACAATTTTGCTCATTAGTTTGCACCATTTGCCAGTTATTTCCTGTCTTATTTCCTGAGGGGAAGAGTGTCTGGAGCTGCCAGTCAAGCTTTATAGGTGGGTCGGATCCCTTGCATCTTCCTCAGTCTCTCCCAGCATCCCTTTTTCAGTGTCCTGGCTTCTTGCAGTAGTGGCCCATTGGCTTTTCATTCGAGGTCTTCTCTTATCCCAGGAAGGGATTTGCTCCCTTTGTAAATAATTCTAACTGGACAGGTAACACTACCATCTTAAGTTTCTTTGTCTTCTTTATCTTTCTCCATTTTTTTTTTTTTTCCAAAACTGGGTTGGTGTTGCCAATACTTGATTGAGAAACTTGTCTGTCCTTAACATCCAAATACCTTTTCTCTTACTCATGCTTGGATTCTCAATACTAAGGCTGCCATAAAAGTGAAAAGTACTAAGGATCTATTCTGATCTGCCCCTAAACCTGTCCTCGTTAATTTAGAAAATGCCTCAGTGGACCACTGGTAAAAATCAACAGGGCACGTATCCAGCAACAGCATTGCAGCTTCCCCCAGGTTACCCGCTGTGGAAAGATTGCATCTGCCATCAGCAGTGCACACAGTGGGTTCCCAGGGCACAAGGAGAAGCCTGAGTTGTGTGAGGGGGTAGTCAGCTTCCTGGCATTCCCTTAAGAGGGGAACTATTTATAATTTGCCCCTGTGCAAAGTCAGCCAGAGGCAGCATTTCATGCAGCAGCCTGCATATGTCCTCACACACAGGACGGCAGACTGAAAACATGCTGCAGAACACTGTGGCAAGTTTTTCCAGATCTTTTTGGATCACTGGAAAATAACTCTTAAGGTGAGTAAAATCAGCTGGGAAAAAGGGCATATGCAACCCCTAGCATCTCGGATGTGCCCGGCAGTTCTCCATCACTTATTATAAAAGGCATTTGAGTCACTGGAGCACCAAAGGGGTATAGCTGATTTTCTTTACACTGAGATGAAAAATAAGTTGGTTTGTATGGCACTCTAGTTTTAGTCTCATTTTGCTGTTTATTATCCTGATTCCTTTTGTTTCCTCTCTCATCCAAGTTACCAGGGCAGCCACTTGCCAACCTAGTGCCTTAATTCTAGGACAGTCTCTTTATCCAAATTCACAGATTCTTTGTTCCTTCCTCTTCATCATTCCTGCTTCCTTAAGTGCGTTTTGCCTGTTCAGTTCGGGGAAGTTTCGGAGATGGAATCCATAGTAGAATATTCTAATAAGGCTAGCAATTCTTCCCTTTCCAAGGGGAGGTTATCCCCAGATCCTGTAGCCATTAGGAATCATCCATCCATCCAAAATGTCATTGCCCCATGCTTCTAGGTCCCAGATTGAGGCAAAGAAGGGTAATGGGAAGTAGAAAAAGCAGGAGCAACCACAGAGAAGGATCAAGAACCTGGAGAAAGAGAAAGGAGCTTTCAGTTATTTAATCTTTTCCTCCAGTTTCTTAATTCATCTGTTGTGGCCATCCAGCTTTCTGAGATACAAAGATACCAAGAATTCTTTTATTTTGAGTGGAGTTTTTCAAGAAGCTCTGTAAATATACCTATCTGTCTACTTTAAATGAACCTTCCTTTGACCATTGCAAAGCAGGATTTTTGTAAGTATACCTATTCCAAATGTAATAGAGTGAAATAGGCTTTTATTTTTAAGAAAGAGACCTACTGACAACATGCGGGGATTCTCATATTTTTCTACCATTGAAGTCAGGGGCAAGTCAGATGGGACCTTCAAGCCCATGTTACCCATTTTGCTCAACAGTAACTCAAAATTTGTAGTGAGGGTTGGAATTTTCCCTGGGAACCCAATCCCACTGAGCCAAAGTAATTGGAGGGAGACTTTTTAGCAAACATTCAGGGTCTGTTACCTAATCAAAGGTGACCACAAATCCTCCAACAAATTCACTGAGCAAAAGGACTCATTCAGGGTATACCCAAGCATCCTTATTGCCAAATTGTTGAGATAAAAAAGACATTGAGACCCAAAGGAACATGCTAATCCCTAAATATAGAATTAGCCTTTTACTACTGAGAAAAAAAAAACCCTGAATACATGCAGATAAAAAGTGGCTACAAAGTTATGGTGAATGTATTCTCTATTTATATGGAATTAAAGATACAGTCCTTTTTTAGTAAATAGTCAACTGTTCATTTGCATTAGTAGCTATGTTGCACTTATCTGGTGTCCTGTTTTTCACAATTTCTTATCAGGCTAACTCTGATTTTATAATCCTTTGTCAGTGCCTCCTGCAGTTACCCCTGTATATTCTGTCTAGCACATATGATTAGTCACATCCTTCAATGTGCCTCAGGAAGGTTTGATTAAGTTCACTCTCCTAAAATCTCTCCTAGTCTGTCCAAGTCCCATGCGCAGTTTGGAGCCACCTGGTAGTTGCCTGCTCAGGTTTAAATATTACTAGGGATGATTCTGAGTCTTGGTGGCTGACAGGAAGAACCAAGACAATAGCAACCATTCTAGGGATTTCCAAGTTAGCATTCGTTTTTTGGCCTGATTATGGATAGATTAGCTGGGAAAGTCCTGGTGATTCAGGGACTCCCCCTGCACATGCCTTTCCCTCCCCAAGTAGAAGGGAAGAACATTAGCCTGCCCCCATGTGTGATCTAAAGCTGGGGAGAGGATGAAAGCCAACTGTTAATTGCATTAAATAATTTCAAGTTCCTATGGGGTTTTACTGTACCTGGATGCAGAATTACTATGTTGTAGAGAAAGCACGCCTTCAACTTTATAAAGTATTGCCAAATTGCTCTCCCAAATAGTTATACCAATTTACACTCCCACCTATAATGTATGAGTTCCTACTTTCACATATTCTTGGCAACATCTGGTGTTTGCAGACTTTATTTTTACCAATCTGATGAGTGTGAAGTAGTGTCTCATTTTGGCTTTAATTTGCATTTCTCTACTATTGAGCATCTTTTCATATGTTCATTGGTCATTTGAGTTTCCTCTTCTGTGAATTGATTGTTCATATCTTTTGCCTTAAAAAAAAAAACTGGCTACCCTTTTTGATATATAAGAGTACTTTCCTAACTTCTTGATTGGTTTTATATATTGCAAATATCTTCTCCTAGTCTATGACATTATTTTTGTCATGAAGTCTTTTTGCATAATGAACTTTTATGTGCTCCAATACATCAATCTGTGCCTTGATAGCATGTACTTCCATGTCGTAAGTATTTCCCTATCCTGATGTGTCTCCTCTAATTTCTTCTAAAAATTTTAAAATTTTTCTTTTCATATTTAAATATTTTATCTACCTACAATTTATTTTTTATATATAGTATGAGATAAAAATGCAATTTAATTTTTTTCATATAAATAACCAATTGCCCTAGCACCATTTGTTGAATATAGTCCATCTTTTCCTCATTGACTTGTAATGTCACTTTATTCTTGCCTTTTGTTTTTCCATATTAATTTTAGGATCACCTTCCCAAGTTCCATGAAAAAGCCTTTGAGGAATTTGATTGGAATTGCAATGCACTTACAGATTAATTGCAGTACACTTAATAGATTAGAGAACGGTTGCCATCTTTATAAATTGAGTCTTACTATCCATTAACAATGATATATTTTTCCTTTTACTTAGGTCTTCTCTTTAATACATGTTTTCAATTTTAATTTTTTCTATAAAGCTCTGCATAATCTTTTTTAAAAGATTTAGTTTTTGTTGCTGTTACAAATTGGATCTTTTTAAAATTAAAATTGTAAATTGATTTTGCTTGTGTAGCAACACTAAATTTTGAACAAGAACCTTATATCAGCAATGTAATAATAGATTGTGGTCAAAGAATATTGTGTGTATAGTTCAGATTTCTAATATTTGTTGAAATCTGTTCTATGGCCTAGTACATAGCCAATTTTACAAAGTTTCCATGTGGTTTTGAAAATATTTTTCCATTTAATTTATGCAGGATTTGTGTATGTCCATTAGATCAAGCTTGTCATTGATTGTTCAAATCATCTATTTTATTAAATGTTTTCTACTTCTTATGTCAATTAGTATGGTTGTAGATTTGTTTATTTCTTCTAGTAATCCTGTAATCTTTTGCATAACTAATATGGAGACTGAGCTTAAAATCACTATAGCTTCCTGTGAATTGTTCCCTTGTTACTATTATATAATAACTTTTTTATCCCTAATAATGATTTTGCCTTAAAATATATTCTTTTTCGTGGTATTAATAGAAACATACCAGTTTTCTTTTATTTTCTGGGTTGCCAGGTATAGCAATTAAGGATGCGTTCAGCTGCAAATAACAGAAAACTTGACTATAATTGCTTAAACACGGAGGATTCTTTTTTTCTCAGATAACAAGATTGGAGATAGATGTGGGTCCATCTGCTTAGGAACTCAGGCTCTTTATATGTTTCTATTTACCATTCACAGTGTGCCACTTTTCAGCCTCGTTCTTGTTTTCTCCCTATGAGGCTTTGTAGAGGGAGAGGATAATGAGAACAACCCTTATTATCAGAATTGCATGGTACAGTATCCTGTTTTAGCATCTATAGAATCATTGTCCCATGATGGTAAATGGTTTGCTGTTAACACACATTTTATGAAAGTAAAAGTTCTTTAATTAGGAGATGGAATCTTTTATTTCTAGAGTGAGTGATGTGACAGTTACCTTTACCAAATGAAATCACCAGGAAGGAAATGCTTAGGCATGCCCTCCTTTATTTAGAGACAGAAGTAATTAAGTGCTCAACTTTCAGTAAACCAAATATTATTAGTTTACTAGCAAAGCATAATATAATAGATTTCAAAGTTTTAATGCAAAGTAAAAATATAGTACAGTTTTAGCAAGTTGAGTTTTTGTATTTAGGAATACATGGTATATATGTTCTCTCTAGAGATACCATTTTCTACAGTTTTTCAGAAGACTGATTAAATTTCAGTGTTTTCCATGAAACTTAACATCACTTTGTGCCTTTTGCTGGAGCATTGGCCAGGCTATCAGATAGCCCTTCTTACCTAAAAAATGACCTCAAATTCTCCCTTTCCTTATCCCGCTTTGTGAAACTTCTAGTGCATCTGATTTCACCTCTAATCTTGCCCTGGACCAGTAGGACAGGTCTGTGAAACCATAAATAGGCTGTGTGTTTTTATTTGGAGCCTTCAACATCTACAAAGCAAATTGCTCTATTTCTGTTTTGTACTAAAAATTATTAGCATTATATGGTTCTAGTGCTTCCTAGGGGACCCTAGAACAGCATATTGATATGCCTAATGTTTGATTTATGCTAAAAGTTAACAAAGCATTTACCTACATTATTTCATTCAGCCCTTCTTAGTACCAAGACGAAAAAATATCTGTCTCCATTATAGATAACAAATGGAGCCTTCAGAGCTCAAACTATAAAAGAACATAAGTATTCAAAGCAGAACTTTTGAATAAGGTTGTTTTTTTTTATTTTAAAGTATTATGGGGGTACAAATGTTTTTTCTTACAAGGATTGCTTTTTTAATGTTTGAGTCAGGGTTGTAAGTGTGCCCATCACCCAGATAGTGTTCATTGTACCCATTAGGTAGGTTTTTGCCCACCTCGTTCTTCTCCCTACCCACCCCCCACTGATTGATTTCCATTGAGTTATACTTCCCTCTGTGCACATGGTGTGCTCGTCAGTTAGTTCCAATTTAATAGTAGATGTGATGTTTGTTTTTCTATTCTGTAGATACTTCACTTAGGATAATGGTCTCAAGTTCCATCCATATTGTTGCAAAAGGCATTAAGTCATCCTTCTTCGTAGCTGAGTAATATTCCAAAGTATACACATACTACATTTTGTTAATCCGCTCATAAATTGATGAGCATCTGGGTTGATTCCACATCTTTGCAGTTGTGAATTGTGCTGCAATAAACATTCATGTGCAAGTGTCTTTTTGATAAAATGACTTTGTTTCCTTTGGGAAAATACACAGTAGTGGGATTGCTGGATCAAATGTTAGGTCTACTTTTATTTCTTTGAGTAATCTCCATACTGTTTTTCCATAGAGGTTGTACTAATTTGCAATCCCACCAACAGTGTATAAGCATTCCTTTCTCTCTGCCATCATCTATTGTTTCTGGACTTTTTAATAAAAGCCATTATAACTGGCGTATTGGAATTATTAGGTTAAAGTGTATAAGCAGAGCCTAGGGCTAGGTAAATACTTATTGAATGACTACACTCTTAGTTGGCCATTTTCTTTTAAGCACTAAGACTGCTAATCCAATTTTGAATGCCCTTTTGTCATCATTAATCCTTGTCCAACACAATATTGTAGAACAGAAACTAGGTGTCTTTTCACTGCAGGATATGGAAAGTGTTGCTTGTATGAGATTAAGCATTGTGAACATGTTTTTTCTTTCAGTGAGAGTGTAGTATGTTGCTTTATATTGGCCACCTAATAAATCGAGTGCATTACTTAGTCATTAGATTGAAATACATGGATAAGAACTCTTGAGAAGAAAGTTTTTAGAAACTCAGAAGTATTCCATCCCACTATTTTTACAGATTTTTTTCTCTGTGACTTCTTTACATTTGACTAAAATTACTCTTGCTATGGTTGAAGCCCTTTCTTTCCCCCCCCCAACCCCGCATCCTCATCAAAAAGAGCTTGTATCTTTCTGATTAATCTTTACAACGTTACATTTGAAAACTCACTTTTCTTTTTCTCTACAAAATAATCATCTCAATTTTCTTATTTTTTTTCACACAGATCTTGATTTTTAACTACGTTATCATAATGTTTCTCTGACCTCTAAAGCTCCATCTTAAATTTGACATTGCTTGTTACTCTTGTAATTATGTGATCATTTCAGTTTATAAACTTGAATTAATTAAATTGAATTTAGTTTTTTTGTGTGTTTTAAGTATCCTAAAATAATCTTTCAGCCATGGAAACAAAGAAGTATTTTCCTGCCGAGGAATAAAATTAGCAGTGGATTGGTTTTTGGAAAGAGGCCACAAAGATGTTACAGTCTTTGTTCCTGCTTGGAGAAAAGAACAATCCCGGCCTGATGCTCTCATCACAGGTAAGCTCATTGCAGGTAGCTGTTTGTTCTTAGCTTTCTCATAACACCTGTGCAGATATCTGCACTGTCAAGTATTCGAAATCTATTTCTGTTTGCTCAATCTGTATGACTACCACATTCTTTTGGGTGGAATGTGAAAGTTGTTTTCGGCTTTGAAAACTATATTACTGTGTTAACTAAACATTAATCCTTGCTACATAAACCAGGTTTGGTTTTTTGTCATTTTTGTGGTAACTTTGACTTTAAATTTTATGAAATTCTGACCTTTAGAGACATGCTAGGAGTCAGGAGACCTAGATTCAAATTCTGGCTTTGCCATTCACTAGCCATGAAGACTATGAACAACACAATGAACCTCTTTGAACTCCAATTTTCTCATATGCTGTATGAAATTAGACTAGGTGGAACTAATACTTAGTCTTTATTAACCTGGAACTAGAGATCATTCTTCTAAGTGAAATGTCACAAGAATGGAAAAACAAACGCCACATGTACTCACCATTAAATTGGAACTAATTGATCAACACTTAAATATGCACATATGGAAATAACACTCATTGGAAATTAAGCAGGTGTTGGGGGAAGGGATGGGTAAATCCACATGTAACGGGTACAGTGCACTCTGTCTTGGGAATGGGCACACTTATAACTTTGACTTAAGTGGTACAAAAGCAATTTATGTAATCAAAACATTTGTACCCCTGTAATATTCCTAAAAAAAATAGACTAGGTGGCAGTCAGCCTCTAATGACAGTTCAAAAAAAGATTTGTAAGACCCTGGGGTACACTATTAGTCAAGTATAAGGAAATGGCTTGATCCCAATAAAATATTTATGTTATTAATATTATAAATTATATATTTTATATATAATAATTTATAAACATAATTATAGATATAAATTATTAAATCATTGTTAATTTAGCACAAGAATGGATAGGCAAGTAATGGTGAGTCCTAAGCCATGGACTCAGAACCTAGTCTATATAAACTGTAAAGCAGAGAGGTATATATAATTCAACCAGTAGTACCAAAATACTAGGTAACGCTTTTAAAAAAGTATACTTGTTTAGTTCCTCATCTTATACCATATAACAATAAATTCCAGATAGTTGAAGAATTATTGTCAAAAGTCAAACCATTAAAGACTACAAATAGTTTTTTGAATGGGGGAAGACCTTTCTAAATTTAAAAAATTTTGAAAAATTACAAAGGAAAAAGATATGATTACATCAAAATTTAAGCTTCTGCATTTTGAGAAACTTTGTTAAAAATGAAAATCTACCAGTTGCCTAAGAAAAATATGCAACAAATAAAGAATCCATATACTTAACATAAAGATCTCAGATGATAAAACAAACACAAAGCTTTATCCAGTATATAAATGGTAAAATGATAGGAATACACAACTTCCAAAATAACAAGTGTCAAGTAAGTGGGGAAAAAAATGCAGCCTCATTTGTAAAGAAATGCAGATCTGAACAACTATTATTTTTCACCCATCAAGCTAGTAGATTACAAAATTGACAATACTCAGTGCCCTGAGGGGGTTACTCATAGACTGCTGTCAAAATTGTTGCAACCTGTCAAGAAAACAGTCGGTCTTAAAATGTTAATACTCTTGGATCTACTGGTTCCTCTTCTAGAAATAGTCCCAAGAAAATGAGCAGAAATACAGGTGAATATTTTTGACCAGAGACATGTAGCGCAATATTATTATTTAGAATAGAAAAAAATGGAAACAAAATATACATTCATTGGAAGAATGGTTCAGTAAATCAGGATATATTGATATGATAAATATGCATTAAACTATTTAGGCAGAATTTTTAATGATTTGAGGAAATGCTCTTTTACATAAAAGGCAAATTTTATTGTGTGTGTATATACAGACACATAGACGTGTGTGTATATATATATCAACAAGGGACAGAACAAAATACACAGAAAATGACTAGAAGGGACTATGCCAGAATGTTAATAGTAATTACCTCTGAGCTATGGCTTTATGAAGTCTTTATTTCTCCCTTCTTCTTAGTACTTTTTCTGTTCTAATTTTCTGCAGAGAACTTATAATGCTTTGATAATTGTGGGGGAGATAAAGTAAATGAAAAAAAGAAAAAACAGTATTTAAGCATGTAAAGGTCTTGAAAGCTTCTTGTGCATGGAAAGAATATGAGAGCAAGAATAAGGGAAAATGATAATACACAGTGTGAACTGTGGCTGAGTTTAGTTTATTTTGTCTCCATATGCAGTTTATTTTGTAAAATGCCAGAACTAACGTCAGAGGCCTTTAGGTGTTATTGCCCCAGGGTAATAATTCTCTTGACTAAAACCCTCAACCAGATGGTACCTGGTAAATTGAATAGTCCAGTACTCTTTCACTGCACCGAAAAAGAAACTTGGTAAGAAATATTTTAAAGTTGTCAGTGCCATAGATTCAGACTAGCGCTTTTGCCAGTCTTCCATTTTTTTTAACAAATATTAATAAGCATTAGCTATGTATCAAGTACTGTGCTAGGAACTAGGGATTCAGTTATTTACTTGTTTTTCTGTACCCATTATTTATTTACGTTAGGATTATTTATATGTCATCCTAACTAGTGCCTTTTCAACCTCATTAGCAGTTAAAGAAATGCAAATTAAGCAAGATGATGATGACTATTAGGCCACCACACTTAATCCACCAGTCACTTTGGAGAGGATCAAGGCATATCATATATGAGTAAACACCCTCACAAGTAGTAAAGTACCATAGATTATTCATGAATAAACTAGAAGACTCCAGAGTGTGTAAGTAGTTCATTTATTCGTTCCATGGACATCCATTGAGCATCTACTGACATGCCTCAGGGCCTGGGTGTTGATGGATACGAAGATAAATGACATGATGACTGACCCCACAGTGTTTATCAGGGATGCACATAAAATTATAATGTGACAAAGCGTATCATAGAGACTAGGGTTTTGATTTTGTACTGGTTTTCTCTGATTTTTAAAAGAGATCAGTAATTATATCTGTTAAACAAAATTAAAGAGCACATTAAGTGATAAAATGGTAGGAATAAAGAGCTATTGAGAGCTGTTTACTGAGAGCTTACCACGTACTTTGCTAGGTGCTTTTTTACCAGCTAACCCAGTTACTTCTCATAGCTTATCAATGACATTTGAAAACTGGAAGAAACAGGCTCAACAAGATTATGATTACCAGATGTGGAAAGTGGCAGAACCTGATTTTTATCAATGATTTGCCGATTCTAACACCAACATTTCTTCCACCATGCTCTGTTGCTTTTCTAAACCAGAGTTCTGGTCCTAATGACCTCCTTTGTCAGGAGCATCATCAGTCCATACGCTAGTGGTTGAGCTGAGCGGCATCACTCTTCCATTCCCTCTTACTGCACACCCAGCTCATACTTCTGCTCTGCCAATTACAACCCTTGCTCACCTAGCTTACATGTTCGTCCAATGCAGTAAGACTGAAGCCTCTTTGAGGAAAGGTCATTCTTAATCTTGGTGACCCCTGACACCTAGCACAATACATACCACAGAGGAGGCATGTAGTAATTGTCTGTTGAAGAAATGGATTGAAAAAAAAAAAAGATTAGTAACTCTACTTAATAAGCACTGAGAAGTAGTGAGCTTTTTTTAAAAAAATCATGACATCTTTAGGTAACTGGCACTCTATGCCAGAATTTACAATGGTGGGAAAATAGGGGATGGAGGAGCAAAAGTAGGAAGAAGCAATGGTTAAAAGAGAATTTTTATCATTAATCAAAATATGAACTTTAGCACCTTTTTTTTTCTTTTGAGACAGAGTCTCACTCTGTTCCCTGGGCTATAGTGCCGAGGCGTCAGCCTAGCTCACAGCAACCTCGAACTCCTGGGCCGGAGTTATCCTTCTGCCTCAGCCTCCCGAGTAGCTGGGACTACAGGCATGCGCCACCATGCCCGGCTAATTTTTTCTATATATTTTTAGTTGGCAGATTAATTTCTTTCTATTTTTAGTAGAGATGGGGGTCTCGCTCTGGTTTCGAACTCCTGACCTTGAGCGATCCGCCCACCTCGGCCTCCCAGAGTGCTAGGATTACAGGCGTGAGCCACCGCGCCCGGCCTTCTATACATTTTTAGTTGTCCAGCTAATTTCTTTCTATTTTTAGTAGAGGCGGGGTCTCACTCTTGCTCAGGCTGGTCTTGAACTCCTGACCTTGAGTGATCCTCACGCCTTGGCCTCTTAGATTGCTAGGATTATAAGCATGAGCCACCACGCCCGGCTCTAGCACCTTTTTTTTAAACCACAGAACAAGTCAGTAGAGTTACAAAGTGCTGTAAGAGTATGCCCACCAAAGACAAAGATGAGCACTCTACCTATCCTTTGTCTATCTACTGCTGTCTTCTCCACCTAATGACCTCTGATCTCTTGCTCAGTCCAACCCCACAAGCATGCTGGTGTTTGTTATCACATGCTTCATAGGTATAGTACCGGTAGCCACATCCATAACACCACTCTGACCTCACTGCCTCTGTTTTCTTTAAATCTTCTGCATTCCAAGATTTTTCCCTTTACTACCTCAACTACTTCTTTTCAAACTCTCCCACCATCATATCCACTAGGTAGAAGAAAGTAACTACAAAACCCACAAACAAACTTGGGAGGAAAAATTCTGTTGCTCACTCCTGAGCGCCACACAGCTGCTTTGTTAAAATGTCATTGTTGTAGGAGCGTGGAAGACACTGTGTTCATCATGGTCATTCTGGTGGCTCCAGCTCTTAAGCAAAAGCTTCATTTAATGAAAATCAGTATTTGCTCAGTCATGTTTGTTTTATGCTGTTTATTTTTTAAACTATTTTAAAATCCTTTATTATTGAAATTCCTGAAGAAAAAATGTTATTAGGAGTTATAAATTATGCACATTTATAAACCATAAATCATAATCCCTAATTAAATGATCACATATATCCAGTTCACATTATAAAAGGTCACATTGTATTAAAGTTGTCATGTGTGTTAGGTATGTATTTATTTCTGAAATTCTACCCTTATTATTCTTTCAGATCAGGAAATTTTACGTAAATTAGAGAAGGAGAAGATCCTGGTGTTCACGCCGTCCCGGCGAGTCCAGGGGAGGCGAGTGGTGTGCTATGACGACAGGTTCATCGTGAAGCTGGCTTTTGAGTCAGATGGTATAATTGTGTCCAATGATAACTACAGGGATTTGGCTAATGAAAAACCAGAATGGAAGAAGTTCATAGATGAACGATTATTAATGTATTCGTTTGTTAACGACAAGTAAGTAAAACCATTTACTTGCCAGTGATATTGCTTCCCTGAAAATGTTAGCTAACTATCCCTGGCGGCTGCTACAGAATCCTTCTCTTTTTGCCACTGACCAGACCTAAGACAAGTTTTTTCCAACAACTGCTTTCCCCACTAATTTTCAATGAGAGACAGAAAAACTGTAGAATGGTGCTACAGGAGGCCCTATGTGAGTGGCAGACCCCTGCCCTTCCCTGTAAGTCACTAGCAGAGCATGTGAGGCAGAGGACGTCTTCAAGACTCCCCAAGGATTCTATGATAACTGAAAGAGGGAGAATTCCCATCTTCACCCTCAAAAAAAAACTGCCTTTCGAAATCAATTTAGAGCATTGATAACTTACTAAATATAGTCATATGTCACTTAATGACGAGGATAAGTTCTGAGAAATGCATCCTTAGGCAGTTTTGTTGTTGTGTGAACATCATAGATTGCACTTGTGCACTTGTTTAAGGTTTGTTGTTTGTTGTGCACTAGGTTTGTTTAAACCTACATGGTCTAGCCTACTGCACACCTAGTCCACATGGTATAGGCTACAAACCTGTACAGCATGTTACTATAATGACTGATGTAGGCAATTGTAAGACACTGGTGAGTATTTGTGTATCTAAACATATCTAAACATGGACAAGGTACAGTAAAAATACACATAAAAGGTAAAACATGGTACTCTTGTCTAGGAGTACTTACCATTCATACCATGAATGGAGCTTGTAGGACTGGAAGTTGCTCTGGGTGTCAGCCAGTGGGTGGTGATTAAATGTGAAGGCCTAGGACTTTACTGTACACTACTGTAGAAACAGTGTGTAATTGTATGTGCTAGATTTTTGTAAGATTGGCAGGTAGTAAGTTTATTTACACCAGTATCACCATAAACATGAGTAATGTGTTGTGCTGTGACATTACTAGCAATTTTTCAGCTCTGTTATAACCTTAGTGACCGAAATGATGTTATGCGGCACAGGACTGTACATGATTTTTTAAAGTTGTTATACCAGTGTAAGACTCTAGTCATGATCAGAGTCTGCAAGTTCATGAATGAACAAATGACATGAACAAGTATGTCTCATGAGAATTAAAGTCATTTATAAATGTGTAGGAAAAGTTCACCTGTTGCTAATCAAAAATGCAAACTAATCTAAAAAGAATATATTTTCTTACCCATTTAATTCACGAAAATATTTTCATGTTATGCTATTAAAGATGCATGTGAACTGATAAACAGTTTGGCACAGGTTGGCAGAAGCCTCAAAAACATGTGTACTCTGTCAACCCAATAATCTTATTTCTTGGAATATATAATGAGGAATAAAGAAAAACCAGATATGTTCATTTCATATTGTCTATAATTGCAAGAATTCAAGGGCAACTAAATGTACAATAGAGAAATCGATCTAATTGTGCTACATCTCCTATTGGAATATTATTCAGCTGTTCAGAATTATTATTAGGAAAGCTGTTAAGAAATATGGAAAAATATTTTTATGTTAAAAAGACAAAATTATATTTATGTTTGATTAAAGCCATGTAAAATGGTGTGTGCATATGGAAAATGACTTTAAGCCAACACAGACACGGAAAATAATTGTTTTAAGATTGAGATTAAGTGACTTTGTCTTCTATTTATTAATGTTTAATGTTGCCATATTGTTTTTGTAATAATAAACTGTTTGCAAAGTGTTACTACTAGGCCATCTTGACACTCTTGTTAGAGTTCATACTTTATTTCTATTATTCATGTTTTATAGGTAAATACTTGGGTTTATTTCAAGTTCAAATAGTAATGTAACAAGAAGTAGAATTCTTCAATCATAACTTCTTTTTGTTATGCATGCCATAAATTCTTTTTTCCTCCACTGAACAGTCAATCCTAAATAATAAGTTTACTTCCTTAAGACTTTTTCTGTCTCAGCTGAGAAGCACATAAGTACAGTGGGAAGAGAATACACTTTGGAGTCAGACATAATTGAATCTTGACTGCAACATGTGATATTAGATAAAAATTGCTGAATGCATCTGAACCTAAGTTAGAAAAGTTTATCAATCTGTAAAATGGAGCTAATGCTTCGTGGGATTATTGTTAGGACAGAAGGCAATAGTATGTGTAAAGTGTCTGGCATAATAAGTGTTGGGGAAGTCTTTGTCTTCCCATAGCATTCCACCACCTCTCCCTTCTCTTCCTTAGCTGCCCCCTCACTCCCAGTGTTCCCACTACCCACACGACCCATGTTTATAAACCTCTCCTAAAATGTCACTGCAATAGTTTTCTAAAATCCTTGCAAAATCCCAAGACTGAGAGGAAGGAAGAATTAATTAGAACATGCTAAACTCAAACTTAACTTGAATTAAAACAAATACAATTTTGGTTTTAAACAGTTTAATTTTGTTTTTATTAAGGAAAGTGAACTTCATGTACTGATATTTTTATCCTATAAATGGTGAATCAAAACGCTTAGATTAAAATTTCAAAAAACTACCTTAGAGTAAATAAATCTTTGTACTCTGTTTTTAGAATTAAATGACTGACCTCCTGCTTAGGTGTCATTTTTTATTATCTCTCTGACAGGTTCATGCCTCCTGACGACCCTCTTGGCAGACACGGCCCCAGTCTGGATAATTTTCTGAGGAAGAAACCTATTGTTCCTGAACACAAAAAGCAACCTTGTCCATATGGTAACTTTCTTTGTGAATATTTAGTATCTGCCTTTAGAACACGATATAGTGTTAAAACTTTTGTTAATAAAAATAAACATTTATAATTCTGAATGGCATGGTATACAGTTCTTTGCTTGTAATTAAATTTAAGAAAGTGTCTTAGCCATGAAAACGAATTATTTTTACCTATTTGGGTTCAAAACAAATGCATTTCCCTGAATTAAAACATAGTTCAAAATACATAGTTAATTCTATATGAAGTTAGTTTTCAGGTGCATAAAAATTTGGAATTCTTCCGTCTAGATACAAATCAGATGAGCATGGTTTTATCACATTACAACAGTACATGTTGCTCTTCAAAACAAAATTTCCTACCTGATTATTAAGTCCTACTGAAAGAGAAGAGGCAAGTATGAGTTGAGAATATGGGGTATTAGCCAAAAACGCTGGAAGTGATTATTAATCATTTGGCCAACTTTCTTGCTGTACTTTATAGTAAGGAAGTAAGTAGACTAAAAAGTAACATTTCTCAAGAGTAAAGAACAGAGTAATGCTTAGCATATCTCCCATTTCTGCCTTTGTTTCTTTCACAAGTTAAAGCAATAGTGCCAAACTGAATGTTTTTTTTTCAGGATCTGATGTTATATTCCTTTACCTAATTAATTTTACTTTTCGTAGGAAAGAAGTGTACCTATGGACACAAGTGCAAATATTACCATCCCGAAAGGGGCAGTCAGCCTCAGCGGTCGGTGGCTGATGAACTTCGTGCCATGTCTAGAAATACAGCAGCCAAAACTGCAAATGAAGGAGGACTGGTGAAAAGCAACAGTGTTCCTTGTAGCACTAAGGCTGATGGCACTTCTGATGTGAAACGAGGTGCTCCAAAGAGGCAATCAGATCCAAGCATAAGGACTCAAGTCTACCAAGACCTAGAAGAAAAGCTTCCCACCAAAAACAAATTGGAAACCAGGTCTGTACCTTCCTTAGTTAGTATACCGGCTACTTCTACTGCAAAACCCCAAAGCACTACATCTTTAAGCAATGGCCTTCCATCTGGAGTTCATTTCCCACCTCAGGATCAAAGACCACAGGGACAATATCCTCCAATGATGATGGCAACCAAAAATCATGGAACGCCAATGCCTTATGAACAGTATCCAAAATGCGACTCGCCTGTTGACATTGGATATTACTCCATGTTGAATGCATATTCAAATCTGAGTATCTCAGGCCCACGAAGTCCTGAAAGGCGTTTCTCGTTAGACACAGATTATAGAATAAGTTCTGTAGCTTCTGACTGCAGCAGTGAAGGGAGCATGAGCTGCGGGAGCAGTGACTCCTATGTGGGGTACAATGACCGGTCCTATGTCAGCTCGCCCGACCCGCAGCTAGAAGAGAATTTGAAGTGTCAACACATGCACCCTCACAGCCGCCTTAATTCCCAACCCTTCCTGCAGAATTTCCATGACCCCTTAACCAGAGTGCAAAGTTACAGTCACGAAGAACCAAAGTTCCATCACAAGCCTCCTCTTCCACACTTGGCTATGCATCTACAGCACCCCGCTGTGGGCGCCCGGTCCAGCTGTCCCGGTGATTACCCCTCTCCGCCAAGCTCAGCACACTCTAAGGCACCACACCTAGGCAGGTCCCTAGTGGCCACTAGAATAGACAGCATTTCTGATTCTCGCCTCTATGACAGTTCTCCTTCAAGACAAAGGAAGCCTTATTCCCGCCAGGAAGGGATGGGGAGCTGGGATAGGCCAAGTTACGGGATGGATGCGTATGGATATCGGCAGACTTACTCCTTGCCTGATAACTCCACACAGCCATGTTACGAGCAGTTCACCTTCCAGAGCCTACCTGAACAGCAAGAGCCGACTTGGCGGATTCCGTACTGTGGGATGCCGCAAGATCCTCCAAGGTACCAAGATAACCGAGAAAAGATTTATATCAACTTGTGCAACATCTTCCCACCTGACCTTGTGAGAATTGTCATGAAAAGGAATCCTCACATGACAGACGCCCAGCAGCTCGCTGCAGCCATTTTAGTGGAGAAATCACAGCTGGGTTATTGAAAGATGATGCATCTTTGTGGTGTTTAGTAGTTTTTTGTTCAGCTCAAATGCTGAGGGAGGTTTGCTACAATAGCACATGTGATCTCCTTCTCAGCAAGGAGGTCATATAGTATCCATTTATGTGAAATACTGTATCATGGAATCTGTATGTATAGCCCCACATGGTGGAAGTATCACGGGATTGCTTTACATTTAAACTTTTTTTTTTAACATTTCCTTTTTAAAGCTATATCCTTGGCTGGAAATTTTTCCAGTTTGATTTAATAGATGTATCTGTGATCTTTGATAATAATCTTTGGTGCATCAGGGGTTTATATGCAGCACTTTTTATCCTTGTTTCATGTTTTATTAACTTGGTGTTTGTCTATCAATTGCAAGCAATTACAGTACCTTCAGAATGTGGAGCATTTGACTAGACCTAGCAAACTATTTTTTCAAGCCAAGCTTAATTAGACTCTTTTACAGCTTTTTAAGTTATTTTTATTTGGGGAAGGTGGGCTTCTTTGTGCTATAATCATTATTTATAGAAACAAAGATATACTACAGCACTGACTTTATATTTTAAACAAAATGTAAGTTACCAGTTTTTGTTGAAATGGGTAACAGTATATATTAGAATGATCTACAGTATGGCACTTTTCATTGTGTTATTTTTGTTTGGATTTTTTTTCTGTTAAGAAATTAGTTAATTTAATATGGTCGATTTAAAAGAAAGCAGATGCAATCAATGGAAAAATTGTTTCCATTTTTTTTTTATGTATAAGGCAAAAGCCGTAACTACTACAGGTTAGAGTTTTGTTATCCAGCTATGATGTGCTTCTAGACAGCAGAAATGGAATTGAATTCCTAGATTTCCATTAACCTGTATTTTTAATATATCTGTCTTTTTGTTTTGGGGCACAATACTGGATAAAATAACCCTTTCACAGTACTTGCCTGATTTTAATGAATCTAATTATTCTCAATGCAACTTTTATATTTAATAGACTCTTTAGCTTTCCTGCTGTTTATCAAGGCTGGCCTGAGATGGTTTTATGTGTTGAGCATATGCAACATTTATTGATACTGCACTATAAAAATGGTGATGGAGGAGTTGTGAATGGTAACTTAAAATTTTTGTAAGATATTGTATATTTTCCATTTTCCTGAAGGTAGTTTTTTTGGGGGGGAGGGGAGGGCCTGTTATATTATTAAGGCCAGATTCTTGCCACAAATAGTGTAGTTTTAGATACAGACTAAAGTCTGTTCTAGTATTAGTAAGGGATATTTCTGGTTTCAAAGTCATGGGTTTTGCTAGTTACAAATGCATTTATGTGGATTAGAAGACAGATTTTGCAGTCAGTGGCAGACAGTTGTGTGATTGACAGAACTTGACCGTTGCCTCCAGATTTTGGGTTTTACTCAGTGTAATAGACACATTCAGATCTGTTTCAGTAGTCTGCCTAGACGCTCTGGTTATTCTGATTATTCTACATGCTACAGTTTGAAGTAAAGCCCTGAAAAACCAGAAAGTACCTTTTACTGTTGATACAAATTGTATCTTTTTAACTATAAGAACTATTTTGATTTGTAGATCTAGTTAAAACACAAGTGTGTAACTATGATTAGACTTTTGGGCAACATTTTATCCCTTATTTAAATACAGATTTTTAAAGTAAAATTGAGGTCTAGAATAGGTTAGAAAATAAAAGTAACAATTTAGGTAAATAAAAGTGTCTGTCTTAGTTTTATATAATATATTAAAACATATTAAATAAGTTTATTGGCATTTTCTTTCTCCTAAAACTTATCTAGTGTGAACTTAAAATAAAGGTAAAATGCTGCCTGAAAATAATGTCCAAGCACCTTTGACTAGGATAACATTTTCACTACTTGTGTGACACCGTGTGTTGCATGAAGTAGGATTTGGGTATACAGTAAATGCTTCTAAAAGGCATTGTGCATATTGACATATCCAATAATCTGAACCGTGTTCAGCAAACTTAATTCAGGAGAGTGGTGTTCTACACAGTTATTGCTGTTGTATTTGAAATGAATTTGGTGCTCATCTGTACCCAGAAATAATACAGATGATGCCACACAAACCATTCTGAGTGGTGCCTGAGAGCAACCCTACTCACTTGTGAAATTGTTCTCCTTGATTTTGTTGGTCACTATTTATAGAACAAGTTTAAATGTAGAGGCTAACCCAGTGCCAAAAATAAGATTACAAGTGTGTGATACCTCTTACTTTAGTTATGTTCTAAGACTTTTTTAGTATGAAATCACTTTTAAATTATACATGTAGGTTTTGCTTCCATTTTCTTCACTTTAGCATTTTAAGTATTTGAAGGTCTGCCAAACTTTACTAAATTTATTTAAATGAAATCGTAGGTGAAATGTATATGACATTTTTAATTTGACCTTCTAGTGTTTTTAGATGACTATTTGTCATTGTTTCATGGATTTTTTAAACTATGGAAAAATAGTGTAGCCAGCTGCCACCTATCCTGAAGTGAATAGCTCTGAACTACCCATACTGAAATCCTTCAGTGTGATTAATTATGAGTTTTTTAAAAATAGCAGTTTTCTGATGTCAAGAGGACAATTTGTCCCCTTTATTTTGAAGCACCAATGTTGCTTCCAGAGCTTAAGAATGAGATAATTGGCAGACAAATTTAGCATTTGTACAGCAAATCTGTATTTATCTAAAGCAATAAATAAAAGGAGTCCATCATTAAATTAAATCCATAACTGGTAACAAACCTTCATTTTAGCCAAAAATTTCTCCTTAATCAAATCTTTTACCAGACTTGCTAATAAATAGCCAAAAAGAGGTGTGTTAATAAGTGAAATTGCCAGACGTGGTCAACTGACAGACAAAAAAGGATTCAGACTGCAATATTTTGCCCCTGAATAATTTGACAGTTGACTGTACTTTTATACAATAATTAGCCAGTCTGTTGTCTCTGTGTCTTAGTCCAGAGGGAATGGTACCCAACTGGCCAAATCCTGGCCCTTAGTATTTCTTCCTTTACTGCATGTGATCCAGATGTTTTCAGTCTCGTTTTTATGATCTCTTTCTTTATCCTGATAGAGTTTGTCATTGACCTAAACATTTGGAAGAAACACACACCAGTATAAAATATTTGATACTGGTGGAAACTTTGAACTTTGTGTTTTTATGAAAATTCATTTATGAGAATATGTAATATAACTAAAAAGAGTATTTTATATATATATATACATGTGCATATTTGTTATGAGGTATTACAAATGGGGGAGGGGTGCTTTTGATGGCTAACTTTTCCCTGATTGAACTATGTTTCTTTGAGTTGTAGATGACCAAGTCTGGGGTCTGGATGGCCAATAATATTTAGAACTACTTGAATGGAAAGCAGTTCTTCACTGGTTTTATTCTTGGTATTTTTAAAGAATTATTTTGATAATTTTAATAGAATGTGTAATTTTAAAATACACAAAAAAACTTAAGGTAGTATTGATTATACAAATTATTATTTAACATGTCTTTTATGGGTGTATGTATATGTATATACAGTAATATATTTATAAAACAAATATACTTTATGTTATAGCTGTTCATGACAGGGGGGAGGATGGGATGGTATGTCTGTGTGTGTGTGTGTGTGCGTGTGTTTTGGAAACAAGCTGTTTTCCCTCTGATTTAATAGTATTCCTCTAAAGTATATTTGGTTTTCATTATTCTTTTTTCTATCGAACTCCGTTAATCAAAATAGAATAAGATGTGCAGTTTTATGGCCTTTCTTTTGATGTGTGGCTGATCCATTTTATTATCATCTAACTCCTGGAGAATTCCTGAGTGACCCCAAATCAAACAGGTTATGGCTACAGATAACGCTTCTGTTCCAAGTATATTAAAGATGAAAACTCAGCCAAAATGTTAAGTTTCCAAGGTATACACCAACAAACAAAATGAAGTATTAAAAAAAATGGATTTCACACATGCATGAGAATAACAGAAAGCAGAGTGTTAATAAAAGAAACAAAACACACATTATTATAGATCCATTTAGGACAATCCCCTAGGATGGGGATTGACAGACTTTTTCTGTAGAGGATCAGAGAGTAAGTAATTCAGGCTTGGAGAATCTTATGGTCTTAAAAACCACTTACCTCTGCCTCCATAGCATAAAAGCAGCCACAGATAATATGTAAATGCACCAGTATGGCTGTGATCCAATAAAAGTTTATTTACAGAAACAGACAGCAGGCCAGATTTGGCCTGTGGGCCATACTTTTCTGATCCTTGCCCTAGAGGGACAAAAATGGGCATTTTAAGTAGTAAATCTTGCTGTATGTTAATAGAAGAAATAATAACTGTATTTCAGTTGGCATTCAAAGAAAATCTGATAGTTATTGATATCCTTCAAAAGAGGATCGTGAGACAGTCATACTAAAGCATCTTAATTCACTTATGTCTGTTTTACCTGGTGACACTCATTATTTATTAGAGATATTTCTTGTGTTTAACCACCCAAAAAAAAACCATTCTGTAAAAAGATGTTTTAATAAATATTGAAATTTTTTCATGAACTTTTCATTTCTGTTGATAAATGGGAATCCTTTACTGACCTTTTGTTTTTTCCTCGTGAACCAAAAAATCTGTTGTATTTTGAAAATTGGCATATAATTAACCACAAAAATTTTAAAGACTGAATTTATCAGTTACATTTTTCTATTGGTTTGGCTTCTAATAAATGACAGATCTACCCTCTTAAAAAATGGTTTTAAAGAAGATAAATATATTGTAATTTCACATTCTATAGCTTTATTCTGTAAGATTAAAAATTGTGACTAGTATAATTGTAGCTATAATGTGAATGTATTTGTTACATTGTGACTCTTTATAAGAAACAAAGTGTATCCCTGCTTTCTCCATCCAGATCTTTAGTATAGATTTTTTAGATGCCTTGGAACTGTCCGTGGTGAATGATAATCTTAATATGATCATGTGTAATTTTTAATTCATTGAAAGTACACACTGCTGAGCACGTTTATTCATGGCGGTTTATAGATGGTATCACATCAATAACATCACTTTCATAAGAACATTAAATAGTTGTGAACCTCACTATCCACTTAAGTATTATACTTTCTTTTAAAATTGGAATGCAACTCTAGTTTTAAACAATGCTTATTGTTTTAAATATTACTTAATTTTTTCTTTAATGCTTTCTGTTAACTTGCTAATTACTCCTGTTACAGTAATACTGTTATGTATTAGAAGTGGCTTTTTCCCTAAAATCCTTAGTCTTTCAGATTTAAAGACAATTTAAGGTTTTGACCATTTGGCAGTAGAAAATATCTGTGCATGTTGCCATTTAGTTTTATGAAATCTGTGAAGTTTCACTCCTTAAACCATGTACCAAATTTGCCAATTTTCTGTCCAGGTATTTCAGATGAATAACAAAATGTTGTCCATTAACGCTTTTGCCACCTCTCTTAAAGCAGCTATGTCCCAAGGAAAAAAGACATTAAAGAGAAATGGTTTGTTTTTATAAAGAATATGTTTTAGGTTTCCTTCCGTTGTTTGCAATTATAAATTTCCTTTCAAATATGAAATGTCGTCAAACATGCAAACTTCTGCAGAGACATAGCAGTTCATTGCAAGTATGCCAGATTATTGATTTTATTTTTTTCCCCAAAACCATAGTTATATGCTGATAGTAGAATTTCTGATTTGATCCTGCAAACTTTTCTTACAGGAAAAGTAAGGCAAAGAATACTTTTAGACCAACCATCTGAAAAACTGACATGATCCTATTTATCCTCTGTCTGTTCTGTGCGTTTCTGTAATGGAATTTTTATAATTCTAAAAGCAGTATTTTAGACCTACTGGAAATCCATATCGAAACAGCTATGTGATTCTGCCACTGAGAAAAAATATTAAAAAATTCGTTTTTCTTATGATGGTTTGTTTTTGTTTCACGAAGGAATTGACCTCATATGGCAGCATAGATGCTAAATAAATAAACGCATCATCCTTCTCTAGGTGCCTGCATTCAGTGGTTAATAACATCATGAGCATTCGGTAGGATAAGCGCATGTTCAGTATCAATGTGTGAGAGCTGTACTTTATTCCTGTGGAAATTGAATTAAATGTCAAAGACAACGAGTCATAACTTAAGACATCGTGAGAGTGTTTTTTTCCTAATGTGTCATTAAGGTGTTTGTTTCTGGTGGTTTTGAAGTATCATCAGGTGTCTGGCTAGGACAGAGTGATTGTTGACAGGGACCTCATCCAGTGAGTTTATAAAAAATGCTAGCTGGCATGGGTGTCCTCTTTCTTGATTATGAGAGCTGCCCTATTATTTAAAAGTGTTGAAAAGATTCGTCTTGGTGGGATGGTATGTACTAGGATTGTCCACTGACTTTGAGCACTGATGTGAGTGACACCCCAACAGTGCTGGGGTACAGAGAAAGAGGATTGGCACATTGCCCTTCAGAGTTCACCTTCTTGTGGTCAGGCTGGAATCTACCGGGCAACATAGTCCATAGGAATAAGGATTTAAAAAAAAAAAATAGATTGAACAGATCTTAATGAACAGAAATGGAAATTTTTACCCCTTTGATAATTGAGGCTAAAAACTTGGATCACTGTGAGGAAGTGTTCTGCTTTCGAGAAATACCTGCACAGATTGGGAGAGATTGCAGACAGCTGTCAGGTACTCAAGGGTTGTGTTTGAATCCCAGTCTGCACGTATTACTATGGTAACTATGTACACACATATATATGACACACAATATGTAGAACTTGGTCAAATCTTTCAGAGTCTTTTTCAAATGTAGTTGTGAAATGGTGTGAATGACCATCTCATAGGCTTATTGTCACCAAGTATATGACAGTGATGGTGATGGTGGGCATGAGACTAATTCAAGGACAGATGCAGATGAACACAATGCTACTACATACACCCCATTCTTGCTGCAGTAAAACAGGAATCTTTTCTTAATCCCTTCTGTTCTAGAAAGCAGTGTTTTCCTGACCCAATTTTTCTCATAATCTTCTGTCAGCAAAAATACTCTATGTCAGATGTGGTCACAGTATTGAAGTGTTCTAATGATCTTCATGATTTAGCATGCTCATGTGCTGTGTCAGAGTATAAAACCCACTTTATGTCAGAGAGCAGTTTTTCTTCCTACATTGCTTTTTAGACCTTTGCTTTTCTTCTTATTTTTCCCTAAAATTGCTATTCATTGTCAGGTATTTTTTTTTCCACCTAATTATCTTAAACTATTTAACTGGGATTTAGACTATTTTGGCCGTGTCAGCAGATATGATTATTGGTGTTTTGTTGTTGGCAGAGGACTCAGGGCTAGGAGGGAGGGGCTGCTCAGGAGCTTGGGCAGGCTGCATTCAGTTAGGCCGCCATGGCAACTGAAGCTAGGACTTCATTTCTCCTCCACCTAATACCATTGGCTAAAAAGAAAGGGTTAATACACAGTGATGAATTAAGTAATGTTTGGGAAGGGGAGAGTTGTAAAAAGCAACTATAGTGGTGAATTGTTCAAAACAACCCTAAGCCTAACCCTAATTGAAACTGCAATTCTACATGTTATTTCCACAGTCCAGTAATTTATTTTAAATTTGAGTAATTTCAAATTCCACAAAACAAAACTGAAGAACAGCAATGTTTTGTTTGAATTTCTCTCTTCTGTACACTCAGTGATCTAAAACACCACAATATCCAACATACACAAACCTCAGGGAAGGGTTAGTACACACAAGATTGGAATCACGGTGCTCTTTGTTCCTGAATGGAATGGCCCCACAGAAAAAGCGCAGGATACAGCACAACATGAGAGCACCTGTTACATATGAGGTGAGCATTAGTTAAAAGCATGAACTTGTTAGCATTTGTACCTCAGCCTCTGCTGCCATTTTAGAGTTAATTGTTTTCACTTCTCTTTTTAAAGGTTTAAAAGGATTTTTTTAATTTAACATTTTAAAGGTTTCCTTTTTTAAAGATAACCTTTTAAAAAATGTATTCCTCTGCAGGTACAGTCGTCACCCTTGGGTTAAGAGTGAGAACCCCAGCTCCACATAACCTAGATGTAACAGATTGGCAAATTACTAAAATGGTAGTAATTGCCCCATCTCCTAAGGTTGTTAAGATTAAATGAGTTGAAACAAGTAAAACCCTTTGAACATGCCAATCCATAGAGTGTGTTCAATAAGTGACAGCCATTGTGTAAATAACTACGGGGTATTTAAGTACATAATAATTTTCAGATGTTCTCATTAGAGCCTTCCCTATCTATATTCTTATGCTGTGGAAGAGTTTGAATTGTAACAATTGATGTAATTTGATACATTCAATGATGAGGTCTGTTTCAGGAGGGACATATTTAACCTTCAAAGAGTCCTTGGAACCCATTTCCTTGCTACCCCCATCACTTGCTCTTCGTGGATTCAGGGTTTTCTCCATGTATCATAATAGGGAAATAAGTGGAATAACAAATAATGATTCCAGATTCCAGAATGTCTAAGTAGTTTCCGGACTGCATTACTAACATCTCTGAACTCCACTTTCACTCTTGAAGGTGACACTCAGCAAACCTGTCGGCACCTCTTCTCCCCACCCTGCGCGCGCGCACACACACACACACACACACACGCCCTGACCTAAGTGAAAGGGGAGGTCCGTCCCTTACTGTAAGACTCTAGGGAGCCCTCTGGACAGAACAATTGGCACTCTGTGGCCTCAGGTAGATGCACATTTCTGGGGAGGTGTCAGGTGACACTGGGTGATTGCTTTTCTCCTTAAGCATTTCCTCCTAGTTTATAACTGCTGCTCTCAAAGTCGGAGGGAGAGGACAGGGCTGCTAGGAAGACCACGCACACTTGAGGGTCCAGTACTATGTATTTACATAAGTTAAATTAAAATCCTATGAAGCCAGCATTGTCCCTATTTTAGAAATGTGAAAACTAATACTCAGGTTAAAGCACTTGCTCAAAGGCAACCCCATGGTTTGAATCCCTCTCTACATGCTCCCGAAATTCTTTTTCTCACTTCTCTGTGCTGCAGGGCAGTACAAGCTATGGACCCGTCCTTGGTATGAGTTATTCTACTAAAGTGTAGATCTGAGGAATGAAAAACCCGTGATATTAGAACTGCACATACTTAAACATGCTATGACTTTAGGGAAAATGTGAATTAGAGCTTGTCTGTAGACCCCCGCACCTTTAACACTCTGCTTTCATGTATAGAGAGTTAACACAAAGATGTCACTTGGACTAGAGGAAAAGGTTTCCCAGAGACCTACCTGCCTGTCCTGAGGCTTGTGATGATGGGCCTGGCGCAGGACTCAAGCCAGCTGACCAGGGCTCAGTGTTCAGGGCCCGCTGCCTCTGACAAGCAAGACTGCCTGGTTCTGTGTCTAAAAGAGGTTATTCTAGAGTCTGGGCTCCTGTCCCCTCTCCTTAGCATTCTTTGTAGTTGGAGAGAATAAAAGGCAGTACATTTATTTCTAATGTTTCCAATCATGCACAGAGCCTTTCTAGGGTGTCTTTAGAGAAGGCCCATTTAGCTTTCAGACTCTTGACAATGCCCACTACAAACACAACACCTTTTATGTTGAAGTGACTGCCATTTGCATCTCCCCACGCTTTCCAGTTATACAAATTCAGCATGAGATTAGAAATAGGAAAATTTAATTAGGTGACCAAACAGATTCCCTTCCCAGTTCCCCAGGAGAACTCAATGAGGGAGAGAATCCTGAAAGAATGGGAAATAACATGTTTCAATGCACTTCCCGCTCTTGTCCAGAGGCCTGGGCGGGTGGGTCTCAGTGCACAGAGGGTCCCCCGACAGCTCCATGTGGGGGGGCTACCAGGGGCGAGGCTTTCAGTCTCAGCCTTCAAAGCTTTTCTGTCTCCCTCTCCACTTTCCAAGGATGTAATTATTATTCATTTGAATAATTGTTTCAAATATGCATGTGAAAAGATTAAGGGAGATGGCAAATACAATTTGGTAACTACATGAAAGCTATTCAATAAACTCCAGAGGAGATTTATGGGTTTGTTATGCATGTTGCCAAATTAACAAGCTGGGGACAAAGTGCACTGTGCCATGGTGAATGCCATACATGTTAAGACACTGCAGATTATAAAAGGAGGAGCTGAGCAAGATGCATGTTCTAGTACAAGCTCAGCTTCATTGCCTGTGTGAGCAAAGTGGGGAGGAGACCGGTGGGAGAGGCGAGAGTGGGGGACTGACCTCTGGAGGCCCCTGGCCAAGGGGGTGCGGGTGAGGCTGCACCAGGGCCCGGCTCCTACACACCCCAGGGCCCACGGGGCAGGAGCCCTCCTAGCCCCACCTTCCCAGCCCCATCATCTCCTCCCACTCTGAGTCATCCCGAAAGTCAGCATTCTCGACTCTGCGACTCTGCCTCCGCCTCTGCCCAGCCAGAGGTCACCTGAGGACATCGAGATCACCCTGTTGTCAGTGGCTGTAGGCAGAGGGGAAAAGAGGAAGATGGCAACTGGCTTTGAGAGATCCCCCTCCATCTCTCTAACAAGAATTTAATACACAGACTTTTGATACCACTTTCCAGATTGGTAGCAGGAAATGCCAAGTGGCGACAGGGGTGACACAGGGAAATATTTTAATCTAGCCCCAGCTCCAGTTATAATGTTGGGAAAAAAAAGTACAAGGATTGAGCAACTGCGGGCTCTGGAGGCCCGAGCAGGAAAGCAGGAAGTTAGAGGAGTGTCAGGCAGCAGCTCGGACTCCTCAGGCTGAGGGCGGTGGGCACATTTCCTAACTCAGCCTGTCTTGCTGGTCTGTTAGTTCATCTGCCCAGTAGCAACATCACCAGCTGCCTTTCTGAGTCCTCTTTGCTAACCTGAAGGAATGAGCAAGACTTTGCCACAGCCTGCTGGACACTCACCTGCCGGGGGTCACAGCAAACCACCTGCCCAAAAGACCCTCCAAGAGACCCAGAGTTTCTGAGGCCAAGCGTGTCCTCCAAATAAAAGAAATGCATTTCCAGAGACACTGGCTGTAAAGCAGAATGCCTTGGGGCAGAGTATAAAAAGCTAATGGCAAGGAGAGCTGCTCACATAGACCCACCCAATGACAGGAAGGGTGAGACTCCAGCTACTGCCCGGCTTAGGCTTGGCAGTGCTACGTCCTGCAGGGGGAAGGCGAGGTTGTGGGGTGCAGGGGAAGTGTGTGGACGTGGCATTCCCCAGTTGCCAGGCTGGTGCCCCCACTGCCACTCTGTACAACCTTGAGCAGGTCCTTGATCTTGAAGCTCAGCTACTGTCCTCTGTTGTGAAAGGGAATCTTTGTACCCACCTCACAGGGTTGTCAACATAGTTAAATAAGATGCTGGTATAGAATGTCCAGCACCAGGGCCTGGGACACAATGGGTGCCAAAAGGCAGGAATTGCCCTCCCTGATGCCTGCGCTTTGCCCCCAGTTCTTCGCTCTCCCTCGCAGGTGCATACAGCCGCCCCCCAGTTCTGCATTCAGGCTCCTGATAGATCCCACATTCATCACCCTCTGTCCCTCCTCATTGCTCTGGCTGGGCCTTAGCCTGGCCCAGGAGCTCTATTTACAGCAACCACTTCCTACCCAGTCTCCCTATGTCTCCCTTCCTCCAACCCTTCCAGCCTGTAGCTAGACTTGAGTTAACCTTCTCATGATGCTCTTCTTAGAAGCCTTGGACCCCACCTCACACACACACCACCCCTGTGATCAGGCCAGCATGTCTGACTGTAATATTCAAAGCTCCCCCATCACAGTGACATCCGAAGTACACCATCTGCCCTTCACACCCACCATGGACTCTACACCCTGCTCCCTCTAGGAGTCTGCTTGGCAAGCACTGGCATTCCTCCAGGCTCCTCCACCCGGGACAACCTCCATCTCTGCTTCACCAGCAAAGACAAGATCCTTAGCCCCACATCAGTGTCACCCTCCACATCCACCTCTCTCCTGCCTTCCTAACAGAAGCAAGGTCCTTCTTCCAGTGCAGAACTCAGAGAGGTCCTGAGGGGTCCATTACCTTTCCCAGCCTCCTTGTAGCCAAGAGGGCACAAATGACTAGTTCTGACCCTGAAACAGGGGCAGAAGAGACAAGTGTCACTCCCGCACCAAGGTGGTGAAACTCCCCGTGCTCCAGCCTCTCTCTCCTCCCTGCCCTGGTGCCTAAGAGGCCACCTTCACATTCCCCGTGATGCAGGGAAATCCAGGTCCCCTAGGCACGGTGAGGAGCAAGGTGCCCCCAAATGCACACAGCGAGGAATGGGCCTTCCAGGTGTGGGCGTTGTGGGGGGCAGGGCCCTGCCTGCTCTGACTGATGGACATGGACAGAGGGGAGGATCCAAAGCACTTCCCATGGGGGTGGGGTGGGAACGTCCAGCTGCTGACAATGCCCAAGGGGACTGCTTTGATGGGGCCACCACACTGTGTGGGGAAGCTGGAAGACTTGTTCAGAAGGCAGCAGGCAGCCGGATGACAGAGGCCAGAGAGAAGTAGGATGTGGCCGGCAACAAGGCTGATTGCATGAAAGCCATTTTGGGGAATGCATGAGTTTGTTGAGTAAAAGAAACTAGACACTCAAGGGTACATGCTGAATGACTTCATTTCCATAAAGTACTAACCAGGTAAAACATATCTACCCTGTTAGAATTCAGGATAGTGCCTAGAGAGCGCCCAGCGCCTTAGCAAAGCACCAAGGGACTTCAGGGATGGACACTCTGTTCTGGTCTCCACTGATTCCACGGGTACCTTCCGTGAGTTTGTGAAGATTCATCACGCTGTGTGTTCCCTAACCTGCAAATGTTTGTACTTTCTATTTCATTGAAAAGTTATTAAAATCCACCAGCTCCATCATTATTAGAAATCCCCAGTTACATGCTTATTTGTGCACAGAGCTCTACAAAGTTTTATCAGAGGAGAACTGCACACGTCTCAGACTCTGTTTTTTTAATAAAATCGCCTTTTCAGGGCTGATGTACAGCTGGCGTTGACTCATCTTGTGTTCCACACAGAGCTGAAATGAGTGTAATCCATAACCATTTGTTTCTCCCCAAGGCTGTGGGCTAGAAGAGGATATTGATTTGTAAGAGTTACTCATACTGACCCAGGAATGTTTGCCGGCTCCAGGTTAGCGAAGGGCTGACTCAGACAGCCTTGAGAACATTTCGTTCTTCTGGAGTTTGAGGAGGAAGATAAACAGAAAGCCATCTCTCAGCCGAGTGCTCTTCAGGTCTGAGTGTGCTCCTCAGCCCAACAGCCTCAGCCTTATCTGGGAACTTGCGAGAAATGCAAGTTCTTGGGCCCCCCTCTGCTCCTGACCTGCTGAATCGGAAGCACCGGGAGTGGAGGCCAGCGTGAGGGTTTGACCACATCCTCCAGATGATCCTGGTGCACGTGACGTGAGAACCACGGTGCTAAAGCAATGGAGAAATAAAGCAAAGTACCAGCAAGGGAAGGCTGTCAGACCACATTGATGTGGGCTTCTGCCCGTGGCAACTGGTCTTCCTAATCGTGAACCCCAAATTGGACCTGCCCCTCCCTCATGGTAGCCCAGGCCTGCCTCTGTAAACCGCGGCTGGCAGAAGCTGTGTGCTTTCTGCAGACAGCCAGCTCCCAGAAGGAATATTCCAGAACAGGAATGGGCTACACAGTCTCCTCACCAAACTCAACCATCAAGCAACTCGTCCCACCTCTCTGGAAAGAAATGAGGAGTGGGTCACCAGGGCGGGGACATTCTGCTAATCAGTTCTGCGTCTGTGCTAGGAGAGAGAAAGCTCCCCACTAACCTGTTCCTTAGGTGTGGATGTGACTGACGAGTGACTAGATTCCCTCTCCTTTGAGGTGCTACAGCTGTCACCTTTGCTCTCACACAGTTGGAGGTAGAACTTGACCAGGACTGAGGTCCGACAGTTACAAGAGCCCAGGGACACTCTGCATGGGGCACAGCCAGGCTGGAGGGTGTGGGCAGTTCGTGAGTGAAGAAAAGTGGCTCTTTGTTCGGAAGCTCCGACTTCCCACCTGTCTGTCCCCATGACAAGCGTACACTGCAATCTTTCTGCCTTGTGCAGAAGACAGCCCAGGAAGAAATCCAGCCGACAGGGTGTGAAAAGTGAGAGCTGAGGATGTTCTGTTTCTTTAGAAGGGGTTTAACGAGGTGGTGCTTTGACCTGTCAGTGTGTTAGCAATGCATTTGTTAGCATTTGGGTATAAGCGATCTCCATAACTTTCTTCTACCTCTTGATGGCCCGTTTTTGCCATCTCATGATCTTCCTCTTTAGCGTTGAAAGTACGCCACTCCCTTCCCTTTCCCACAGGAGGAAAGAAAGACAGAAAGGAACAGAAAGGACCTTAGAAATCATCTAGTCTAAACACCTCATTTTACAGCAGAGGAATCAGAGGCGCCCCGAGAGTTGGAATGACTTGTCTAAGATCCAACCACTAATCAGTGGCAGAGCTGCAACCCATGCCCAGGTTTTAACGCCCACGGGCTGAAAATCCTCAATCCTCCACAGATCCATAAACTAAAATGATCTTTTGATTATACAGCATGATCTCTAATTGGGATTATCTCTTAATTGCCCTATAAACAGAAGCAACTGATAAATTGTCCCATATCTTTCCTAATAATTTCTCTTTGTACCATCAGTCCTGGCCAAAATAGCTATGTGCAGAAAAGGGGTGCCTAGTGGCACCGCGTGAGAGTTAGCTGTGGACAACAGCGCCCACACCGTGCCTCATCTTTTGACCTGGAGCCTCGTGTCTTCTGATGGATCTATTGAAAGGCGAAAGTAAAACAGATGTGGCACAATCATTCACAGAGTTATCTGCTCTGTGATTCAAAGAGCTCAGCAAGATAATTTCCTTAAAGCCCCTTCCAGTCTATATATTTTTTTAATATACAAAAAAGGTAATCTTTCTAGGACTGCAAAATCCCTGCCATAGGATATTCTGGCTTCTGGCTCCATTGCATTCCCAGGTCTTAGGACTGAATGATTTTATACGAACTTTCACTTATAATCAAGGAGAGGCCTGAGAAACAGCAATTTGATAAGAAAGCACAACAAAGTACATGGTTATCTTCTAAGTTATAAAGATGCCTGATAACCAATGATTTCACATAAATTATGAGAGGCTAATTTGAGAATAAATATTCCTTGATATTCGATAATGTTATATCTGCCTAATAACAGATTATTTGCTTATGTGTCCCCTGTAGGAGGAGGTTGTCTCTACAGCAAATAGACTTACTTAGTACCAGCGACAGGTGGAAAATTCTATGCCATGTTGGCATATTTCATGTGGTTTTTCTGAAAATCTTTAAGGTGTAACTTTGTGCCCAGCAAGCACCTGTCATATAATTGCAGCACAATACATACTTGAAGGATATAACAGTGATATTAAAATAGCTGACTTGTGTCGCAAACTGTCACCTAATCCTTGAAGCTTCAGTCGTTGGACATTCAAACCATCTCCAAGTGCCAGAACTAGTGCCATCTCATGAATTAATAATGCCATTTCACATCCCAGCTCTGCCACTGTACTCTCCTCAACACTCTTTCTCCAAACACTGGCCAGCTCCAAAGTAAAGCTTTGTGAAATCAGAGAAGATTAGAACCTGAGATGGGGCAGGCGAGCCCCACAGGTCAGTAGGGCAATTCCTTGAGAATTGTTATTCACTGCCTACCACCAGGGTGCAGAATCAAGTGGAAAGTAGATCTCAGACTGATGGTAGAATATATTTATTGCTACATTTATATACAATTATACAAACAGCCCAGAGAGGAAAGGGAATGTTGCATTGATTTCTGCAGATTCCACGGATGTGTGCATGGAAATAGAGCTGTATACCACTGAGTTTGCTCTCGGTTCAAAGCCAAAAATAAATCACATACATTTTTTGAAAAAATGGAAAATTCTTGGAAATTCTCTCCATAGATTCCTTCTTACAAGCTAGTCATGCAGAAAAAAAAAGAATTGGGTTTTCAGAAGCTGATGCCTTCCGGCATCTGTTTGGGGGATGGTGCCTTGAAGATGGGGTGCAAAAGAGGCCAGCTTGGGACTGCAGGGTGCAATGTGCAAGTCCCGAATCCTGGCCCTTCTTGCTAAGGTCTGTCTTTAGGAAAGACAATCGAGTAGGGTTTGGAGAGAGACAGAATAGCGAGAAAGGGAAAACCGGCGGTAAACTGAGATGAGGAGAGAACCATCGGCAAGAGCCCTGTTTCAGGGAATACTGTCCACCCAGTTGCCGCTGAGAGTCCAGGCTTTGGGGGAGACACACATTCAGAACACCAGGAATGTCTTGGTCTGTCCTATCCTAAAGCTCTCCATATGTCAGCTGCCAGGGACCTGCGTGAAGACACAGAAGGAGAACAGGAATGTCAGGCAGGAAAGAAACAAACTCAACTAATGGCATTGAAAAAGGCATGACTCCGAACATCTTTCCACACTTTACACTTAGTTATGGTTAAGTTAACATTTAGTCACGGTTGAGTTTGTTATTGAATTATGAAGGGGAATGGAATGCCGCCGAGGAAATGCAATGATGTACGGATTGTACCAAAATAAAGGTGTGTCCACAGACCCTACACTCTGACCTCAGCCTGGCTGGAATTATTTTTAGCCTCAAAAAGGAATGCAACATAGTCGATTTTGCAATGTTCTGGTCCAGAATAATGATGTGGATGTAAGATCGTGGTACAAACACTCCCCCTTTCACGTCACCGTCACATAAACCTTTGTGACGTGAGTCCCAAGAGAAATAGCTGAGCAGCCTGTGGGGTGCGTGTGCCCAAGGAATGAGATCATGGTGCTGACTCCAGGTGGTACGACCCACCTCCCGCAGCTTGTCATCTCAGCTTGGGGATGCAGGAGAGAGGACGGCAGAACAGGTCTCACCTGGCCTCCTCAGCTAAAATCAGCCCAAAGCCTGGACGTTGAGGGCGAGAAGCCCATGGGTCTGCACACACTAGACTGTGCTGGCCTTTGAGGCTGATTAGTAATTTGCATACAGTCTGGTCCTGAGGTTGTAGGGGCTCCTATCCCTGAAGAAACCAGTCAGCTCTATTTTCTACATGACTTTAGAGGTCACCTCTAACTCCTTGCCACCATATCCCACAGGTCCCCTGGTCACAAGGAAGACAGATGACGGTGCTGTGGAGAAACCCTGAGGACAGTGGGAGAAGGACCAGAAAACCACTCAGAAGTCACTGTCATTTTTCTTGGGTCAATAACGTTATAATCAACTCTGGAGGGGCCCAGCAGTTCTTCCAAGGCTGCCAACTATGTGACATTTCAAGCTGGAGGTATGTGGCAATTGCCAACTCCCTTGATCCCTTCATAAATTTATCTCTGGATAATTCAAAATCTCTTTCTGTCATTCGACCTTGACTTTTCTGGTGAGTCACGCAGAAACTTTCTTTTCCTACTTCTGACGACAATAGCTCAGGGCCAAACTCACTCAAAAGGTTTGCTCTAAAAAGCAAGAACATTAATATGTGAAAGTCATTGAGGAAAAACTGTAAAAACATTAGGCAAATTTTAATTCGGGGAATTTTACTAATCAACAAACAAAATGGAAAGAGTCACATGAATGAATTTCTACACTGGAAGAAATGGTTTAAGGACAAATAACTAAGAAGAGTATTGTTTGTGGCAATCTATGGAACATTAAGAATGTACTTTAACCAAGGATTTTAGCTCAAATATTAGGAATGAATCTAGCTGGATTCTATGCATTTTCAATCAGGTACACTCCTTTCAAAACAAATGAGAGCGAATGATGATGGATGTGTCATAGCCCTTCAAGTGGATTTTGAAACAATGAAAGTGCTTTGGTATGTCATGAAATGTCAAAGAGATTCTTGCATGACCTTAAACTCATTTCAGAGCACTCTAAAATTCAAGGCCAAAGAAGTAAATTGTTTCTAAAACTTTCCCAACTTAAGTGAACATTTCCCCACCTTAATAGGACCATTTTTTAGGTCACATGAAAAAAAATCTAAAAAATAATATTGCTATAACGGACATTTATTCCACATCTTAAAGTATTATCTCAAATATATTCACACAGCAATTTGGGGGAACTCAAATATACCATTCAAGATCTACAAGATAAAACTGCATTGCTGTGATTTTATTTAGAAATGAGATGGGTCAAATAGTCTCTTCCAAAGAAATTAAAGAATTTTAAAGCAACCTGTTATTGTGGCAATGAGGTAGAAAAGTTATTTTAAAATATTATTGGGGTCAACACATAATGCTATATTAACCTGTCTTATGAACCAATTCTTTAATTCTTCTACTCAATATGCATGTACAGAACTTCATTTTTTAAGTAAATCTGATGTTTTTAAAAATAAAAAAAAGAGAAAAACCTCCCAGCAGAACACAAGTGTCATGTGTGTGAGCTTGTACTGTGATACCCTTAGCGTCACTGCTCATAGAGAGTCTTCTTTCACAAATGTACGAGAATGTTCTAAAGTAGCACATCCAATCAGTTCACCAAGATTACAGGTAGAATCTTATGTTAATAAACTCTAGCTGGCCTCAAAATTATTAAATTGGAGGACCATGTTCTCGACTGGCAAAGATGCTCAAGAGGTGCAAACTACCGAGAAAGAACCTGGACGGGTGGAATCAGAGGCTGTAATGGTACAGGTTGCTCTCGGTCAGCTCCTTTGATGAGAGGTCCTGGCCTGTGGATGAGCAGATTCTGGTTTCAAGGGGTCCCACCAGCATCCCGGCAGTGGAAATAGTGGCAGGGATGATGGGAAGGTGGGCTAGGCCTGGCCACAGCTGCCAGCTGTACTTACCTAGTGGGGGAGGGAGCCTTCTTCCTGACTGTTACATCTGCTTTATACTGCTTTGGCAAGAGCGCATCTGGAACAGTGCATACAGTTTGGGTCCCCACCTTTCAAAAGAGACATCAAGAGGTTAGAAAGCATTTAGCAGAAGAACACAGAAGGAAGCCGAATGGGAAGGGTGGTTGCCTGCTGAGCAGTTGGGAATGCCAGGAACACCCTTGTCACCCTGGATTATGTAGGGCCTGCTGGGTAACCAAGTTGCCAAACTAATTTTCCTAATCTTTAACCTCTTTTTTTTTCCAATCCACCTTTGAAACTTCACTATGAGAATGCAGAAATAAGAATAACTTGAATCTCCCTTTTAAATTGATGTTAGAATTATAATAATTGCAGCATCTCTACACAAACAAGTCAGTTTCACAAGAAAAATAGATCTCAAAGCTGTAAACATCAGAACTTCATGTCAGAGCAATGCTGATTACCAGATTTCATATTTTATTTGAAGTTCTCTCTTGATTAATCTAGTTACTGTTAAAGTTTATTTCAGTTACCAACCAGACTAATGGACCCAAAAGACTTTGTAGTGCCTACTCTGAAATCAACAGTTGCTGTGTTTTATTTATTTATTATTTATTTTTTTTATTTTTGTGAGACAGAGTCTCACTCTGTTGCCCAGGCCAGAGTGCCGTGGCGTCAGCCTAGCTCACAGCAACCTCAAACTCTTAGGCTTAATCAATCCTTCTGCCTCAGCCTCCTGAGTAGCTGGGACTACAGGCATGCGCCACCATGCCTGGCTAATTTATATATATATATATATATATATGTATATATATATATATATTTAGTTTTCCAGCTAATTTCTTTCTATTTTTTTAGTAGAGACGGGGTCTTGCTCTTGCTCAGGCTGGTCTCGAACTTCTGAGCTCAAAGGATCCACCCACCTCGGCCTCCCAGAGTGCTAGGGTTGCTGTGTTTTAATAAGCAAATTCTTGATACCTGCCTCCTAAAAGATTAGGATGGGTTAAGACAAACAAATAAATAAACAAACAATGAAAACTATGTCCTCTGCAGCCATATTGCCGCTGCAGTGGTTAGAGATGAATTTCAGCCCTACTGTCCCTGGTTTGTCCTCTTCGGCTGACTCACCTGCCATTCTCAGGTGTAGCCCTTAGAGATACCAAAAACAAAGTCATAATTAACAAAACAAATTGTTAAGCTGGCCAAGTTTAGCCATGAGTCAGTTCTGTGACAAAGCTGCTTATAGTATTTTCTGTCTTCATGGCTGAAGAGATGATTGGAAATACAGTTATTGGCAGTCTTTGTCTTATAAATGGGTTACATATCAAGAGGGCAGCTGTGGTGGGCTGTTTCCCATGCAAACCATGTCATAGATGGTAGTGCAGTTTCTAGGCAGTTTAACCCATAATGAAAAACTGAGTCTTTGCAGTAAAATAAAATAGAAACTCCAAATTTGTCAAAAGTAGCAGTAGAGGAACGCAGAAACAATGACATTCATGAACAGTTTTATAATTTTTCTTTCTTATTTATTTATTTTTTTTTGAGACGGAGTCTCACTCTGTTGCCCGGGCTAGAGTGCCGTGGCGTCAGCCTAGCTCACAGCAACCTCAAACTCCTGGGCTCAAACAATCCTCCTGCCTCAGCCTCCCGAGTAGCTGGGACTACAGTCATGTGCCACCATGCCCGGCTAATGTTTTCTATATATTTTTAGTTGGCCAATTAATTTCTTTCTATTTTTAGTAGAGACGAGGTCTCGCTCTTGCTCAGGCTGGTTTCGAATTCCTGACCTTGAGCGATCCTCCTGCCTCAACCTCCCAGAGAGCTAGGATTACAGGCGTGAGCCACCATGCCCGGCCTATAATTTTTCTTTAATGCATGAGCTTGATGTTGAACTAGGCAGAATTAATTAGAAGATGATTAAGTACTTGGAATTTATGAACATTTTAAAGGAAATTTTAAGTATTTGCAAGGTTAGTAGAACTGGCACTTAATTTTATCAAATTTCATTTCAAAATGTGTAGTTGTATTTTTTTCCTTAGTCACTAGTACTACTCTCACCATGATTAACCATGATTGCCGTAGATTTAGACTCATAAAGGAATAAAAGCAGAGAGAAAGAGCAAAAGAAGAAACAGAGAAGGATTTTCATGAATATAATAAAATTTAGAACAGCATGAGAAAGGAGGATGGGTAGTAAAGTAGATAAATGTAAAACACAAGAAAGAGAATAGGAGTAAAGGCGGAGTTAGCAGTGATAATGGAGGAAACTGTTTGCATTTCCCCAAGAAGGAAAGAGAGGAGGTGAAGAGGTAAGTCAGAAATTTCCAAAGTTTGCCACCAGGTGGTGCCATGAGATTAGACTACAGTACTTTGGTTGACGACAGTAACAACTGCCGGGCAATGACAGGTAGACACATACAAATCAGATGGGCTGGATATTCCAATACAGGTGGCTCAGGATTTTTGGAGCACTAAGCTGTAGGTGAGGACATATATCAAGTTACTTCAGGAACTCAAACATGATTTAACATTAAAAAAATCTATCTAGTTTGGTATTAATTTTTTAAAGCACTTATGCATGATTATCTCAATATACACAGAAATAGCATTTAATCATTTTAAAACCTCTTTTTATTTTTTTAAAAAAACTTTTATAAAGGTATATGTATTAATATATAAAAGGTAGTTTCATTAGTCTAATAAAGGTCAGGTGCCAAAAACCTAGAACAAATATATTTAGTGGCAAAATGTTAGAGATTTTAGAAGCATTCCTCTTAAATCAGAAATGAGACACTACTTATGTTCAACATTGGACAGGAAGTTTCAGCCAGTCAACTCGGTAAGATAATAAAAGTTATATGGATTGGGAAGAAAGGCTAAAAACTTATTTGCAGAAGATGACTATATAGAAAGCCCAGAAGACTTTGCAAATTACTAAAAAACAATAAAAATTAAATAAGATTCCTCAATTTAAAGTCAGCAAACAAAAATCAACTGCATTTCTCTACACCAGCCACAAATACCTTTCAAATGTAACTCTTAAAAAGACAGCAAAAAATAAGATTCTTGATAATACATCTAACAGAAGAAATACATGATCTTAATGCAAAAATTTAAACAACTTTACTGAAAGGTATTAAGGAAGACTTCAATAAATGGAAAGATATATTCATGATTGGAAATGCTTAATATTATACAGATATAATTTCCTCCTACATTCATCAATTACCATATTTCCAACAAAACGTTCCCAAAGGTTTTTTCCATAAAATATAAACTAATTCTAAAATTTATGTAGAAGAGCCAAAGAGCCAAAGCTAGTCAAGAGTTTATTATAAAAGCAAGGTGGAGAAACTTTTAAAGAAAGCTTAACTATATATCAAGACTTATTACAAAGCTAAGGCTATAGTAATTAAGAAAGAAGAGTATCGACATAGGGATGGGCACATTGACCAATGGAACAGAACAGAGAGTATAAACAGAACAGAGTGAGATATATGAAAGAGTGGCAATACAATCAGTAGGAAAAGGATGAATTGTTAAAATATTGAGACAACTAGTCATCTATATAGAAAAAAATGAAATTGGATCCATACTTCATACCATACACAAAAGTTATTTCTAACTGGACTAAAGATTTTTTTTTCCCCATTTCTTTCCTTTTTTTTTTTTTTGTTTTGGAGATAGGGTCTTGCTTTGTCATCTGGGCTAGAGTGCAGTGGCATCAACATAGCTCACCACAGCCTCAAACTCCTGGGCTCAAGCAATCCTCCTGCTTCAATCTCCCAAGTAACTGGAACTACAGACACACACCACCACACCCAGCTAATTTTTCTATTTTTTGTAGAGACGGGGTCTTGCTCTTGCTGTTCTTGAACTCCTGGCCTCAAGCAATCCTCCCGCTTTGGCCTCCCAAAGAGCTAAGATTACAGGTGTGAGCCACTGAGCCCAGTCTGGACTAAAGATTTAAATGTAAAAATAACCAAACTTTTAAAAGAAAATAAAAACCCAAAACATTTAAGAGAAAATATAGGCGAAGATCTTCATGACCTCAAGTGAGAGGAGAATTTCTTAAACAACACACACAAGAAAAACATTCCCACAAATCATAGAGAGAAAGATTTATAAATTAAGCTCAAATAAAATCTAAAACTTGTACCCAACAATAATATCATGAAAAGGTGAAAAGACAAGGTTACGACATTTATAAAACACTTAAATGTCAAAAGATTAGTAACTACAATATAAGGAGATTTTCTGAATCAATTAGATCAAAATAAACAAGCAAATAGAAAACAGGCAAAACCCAAAACAGTTATGTCAAAGAAGAGGAGACACAAAAGACCCATAAATGTAAGAAGAATTCTCAACCACATTAGTAATCAAGAAAATGCAAATTAAAAGCACAATAAGATACTATATCATACCTATCAAATTGGCAGAACTTGAAAAGTCTAGTGATATCGTGCAGTGAAGATGTGGCTATATCCTTATTCCGGGAAACAATTTGATGGTTACGTAGTAAAGTTGCTATAACTCAATAATTTCCCTTCCTGGGCATCTGCTATAAAAATACTATTGCTCGTATTCACTAGAAAGACAAGAATATTTTGTTGCTATATTGCTTATAACATTTTTTTTTAAATATTGGAAACAATCCAAATGTCCATCATCAGGAGAACTGATAAACTGTAGTATATACATAAAATGAATACACTCACAGCAGTGAAAATGAATGAACCACAGCTATATTCATCAAAATGGATGTGCATGTGTATGTAATAAAACTATTTTTATGAAGTTCATATGCGTGCAAAACTAGACATACTATTGCTTGTAGATACAAACACAGATAGTAAAAGCAAAGTAAATAGATGTAATAGAGGAGGGAGACGGAATGCCAAAGTTACTGGCAATATACTAGTTTTTAAACTGATATATATAAATATCTATTTTATATATATATATATTCCTTCATTTATATTTCTCCTAGGAACATTTATTTCCCTGACACTGTTGTAAAACAATCTCTAGTTTTTAAGTGTTTAAAATGGCTAGAAAATAATGGAGGAAAAATACTACAATAGACTGGAAAGTTATGAATTTGGTTTCAATTATCTTTGGTCTTTGAACCATTCAAATTTCAAAGGTCTCAAAGGAACCATCCATGTAGAAAAGTCAATAGTTACTCTAAAGACACCGAGTAAAAGAAGTAACTGTTATTCCCACAGTGTCGGTTGGGTGCTCTCGTCTCTTGACATCAGTGATTCTCAAAGTGTAGTCCCAAACTATCAGCATCAAGCCTCACCTGTTAGAAATGCAAATTCTAGGGCCCCACACGGACCTACTGAATGAGAAACCTGGGAAGGGGGTCCTGCAATCTGTGTTTTAACAAGACTTCCAGGTGATTATGATGCGTGCTAATTTGAGAACCACTGCTGAAAGTTTTTCAGATGTGTAAGAAAATTCCTTCATTACAACAAAATAAGACCTCTGTAGGATCGCATCAAAATTCTGAACAGCTGAGAAAGCCACACCACTGACCCTTGAAAGAATATGACGGTTTCATAAATCCTTTAACTCGGGGGTCAGCAAACCAAATCCGGCTTCCCACCTGTTTTTGTATAGACCATGATTTAAGAACTTTTTAACTTTCTTTCTTTTTTTTCTTTTTTTTATTACAAATCATAGGAAGAATATTTTGTGACACATGAAAATTATATGAAATTCAGATTTCAGTGTCTATAAAGTTTTATTGGAACACAGGCATGCTCATTCATTTACAACAGCAGAGTTATAACTATTGACGGAGAAGATTTGGCCTGCAAAGTCAAAAATACTTAGTATCTCGACCTTTCCATAAAGGTCATTTGCTCTAATTTGAGTTAGAATCTACTAATCTAAAAGCAAAATACAGCTAACTATAGTGATTTTCTCTTAAATAAAAATGCAATTTTCATTTTAATCCCATAGGCAAAAATCTAATGGTTTAAAGAATCATAAGGAAAGTTAAATCAGATCTATTTTTATCTACAAAGTAAATCAAATAACCCAGATAGAGCATCTGGAAAATGCTAATTGTGCTTTTTTCTCTCTTCAAATATTCTAATAAGTGACAAAAAATTGGTGAATTCAAATGAAATACTCTATCACATTCCATTCTGAAAACTAACTTAGCATTCTCCTCCTACATTTACTAAACTACAAGCCTGTCTCAAATGCTGCACGGTGACTTCCTTTCTCAGATTTCACACTGTGGCCACCGTGCTTCCTGGCTCTCCTCCCCATGCTAAAACTCACCAGAGACTTCTCTCTGATCCTCAACCTCTTGAATTTTCCCCAGACTGAGTTCAGTGGGTATCACTGAAGTCTTGCTCACTGAGTTCCTGAAATATTTTATTCAACACCTATCGGGTGGTGAAAAAAAGCCTATTTCTATCCACATCCACCTTCACTTCTCCAATTTCACTTTCCTCTAGATTTCTAGGATTTCTTGAGCACAGACCCTTCTTTGATTTTGAGGGCTTTAACAGTCAGTAAAAAGAAAAGAATGCCTTCTCTCCCCTCCAAGAGAAAATCATATATTTCAGCTGTAAATCCTTAAGCTATGGTCATCTCATCTTGAAAATGGGAGCACTAAGCTCTGGACAGATGGGAGTTTCTAGACCATGTGAACCTGCTCTTCATGAAGTTTGGTGGATGTGATCTCCAGGTCGCTGCTACTCTGTGTTCAATTTAAGATTTAAAGCATTCTTCTCTGACCTCTAAATCAATGTATACATTCACTTTGAGTTATGCAGGTAAAATATCCTCCAAAGAGCATGTGAACATGTCTCAATTGGCTTTAAACTGGAAAGGTTATGTTATGTAATCAAAAGGACATGGGCTTCCACTTCAAAGAAAACCAAAATCCAAATGCAGACTCTGCCGCTATGGTTGTCTTGGGGCAGGTTACTGAACTGTAAAATAAATTAATACACCTACCTTCAAGGACCCCTGCAGCCTTTATGCCTCCTTTGTGTAGATTAGGAAAAGGTGCCCCTTCCTCCCATGGATGCAGCCCTGTGTAGCCCCAGGGTACACAGCTTGTTGTGTACAAACTACATTTGCACTTCTGTCCCTCAAACTTCTATTGACTCTACCCTTTCTTAGCTTAATTCTGGCAGCAATGTTTTTCCCCCCAGGCCAAACTATGCAGTGGACATTTGGCCTAGATCCTGCAGGCTTCTTAGTGTGGCTTAGAAAGCTCCTTGTGATCTGGCTCCTCTCCAACTTCATCTCACATACCACTCTCCCCTGGGTCCACTCGGCTCTGGATGCACAGCTCTACTGCCTTTTCCTTGGATGAGTCAGGGCTTTTACTGCCTCAAAGACTTTGCACCTGGAATACTTTAAAGATTGCAAATTGGTGTCCAGTGGGCATCTTCTAGCTGGCAGATATATCTTGTTTGGCTTGCAAAGCTTTTTCAAAAATTTTTGAAATAGCTAACATGTAAAATTTGGGAGACTTCACATAAAAATTACATTTCAACCTAAATATAGTATCTTTGAATGCTCTTCTTCCAAAGCCATTTTCTGGCTTCTCTGGGAAGATCAAAAGGCATAGCAACACTGGGCCCACGGCATCTTAAGAGATTGATGTTGGCCTCCCTTGGTAAGACAGGGCAGGAGACTCCTGGTTAGACACAGTCCCCGCCAGGCCCAGAGCACTCATCTGATCCCTCCAGCATGTGCATCTAGCATCTTGGTTTAAACAGAAGAGGAGAAGCTAGACTTCTTCTCTTTCAGGTGGCAAGTTATCTGCCACCTCCTCACAGAGACTTTTTCTGACCTTCTTATCCCTGATTATATTTTTTCCCAACTCAGTCCTTTGTTTCTTTCATAGTTTTAAGTGGATATAAAATCGCTGCTTTTATATGTCAAGGATGGTTGACTACTGGCAATTCAACATGATTCAAACTAATACTTATTACAATTTGCCTTTTTTTTTTTTTTAAACTTAAAACACCATGGAAATTTTGCCTCTTTTTAATTATTCTTCTCACTGGTGTTTGTGTCTTTCCTATAGAAAGTCAGTTCATTAGGGCAACTTAGTCTTCAGGCACTAAGATACTCTGAATGACAAGTACACAGTGCCTGGCAGGCACCAGTCGCTATTTGGATGCATAAATGGAAGGACTCCTCCCACCAAAGTTCCTCAGCAGCTTCACCACATACATGAAGTCTACACTAACCTCTCCTGAGGAAAGTAACCCAAGTTATAAGTAGACTTTCCCAACTGACAGTCCAAGCATCCTACCACTACTCAGCACTGCCCCATGCTCGGCTCTGGAGTGGGCCTCGGTCTCAGACCACATCTGCTCACATAGCTGATGCCCTTGGTTCTGGCGTTGGAAATTACCCCTAAGGTGTGCTGTATTCTGGAGCCCCTGTGTGAACTCGCATTGAGACCACTGCTCAACATCTACTGAGATGTTCTCTTGATCCCAAATGTAAGTGGGGGGTGGTTACCTTGCTCCCCAGGTAACCGCTGACAGCTACAATTTCTCTAGCCTTGCTGATATTAGCAAGACCTTGGTTGCTCCCTAGCTCTTTGTATGCCTCTCTTGTGTACTTGCTTCATTGTCACAATTATTTAACTCTTCTGTCTCCTCCTCTACAGGACATTTACAATATCTGTGAACCCTCGGGAACTAACTTCAGGCATCTAATAAATGCGTAATGAATGAAGAACATTATTTGAATGGATGAAAGCATTGCAGTGCCGCAGATTTACTCTAGATGGCAAATATGGCAGCAGAGTTTCACTTTACTAGGCATAATCGCCTGGATGTGAGCAGGGCTGCAGAGTGGGGTGCATGCTCAAGAGTGTCAGCATTAGACATCTGGGGTTTGACAAAGGATATTGCTAGAAAGAGCATTTTCCTGTTCTTTGGAGCATAAGAATTATGTGTAAGTCTGTGGGAAACACTTGCCAGAAGACACTGGACAGTTAAGCTAAGTGATAATTATTCTAACTCCAAAGAAATTGCTCTTTTCAATAATTTTCTTGTTGCCAAAACCAGCGTACACTTTAAATACTGTAACAGACCTCTCTTTTCCACGTGGCACTGGTGGTCACATGCTATTCAACTTTCTGTCCTATAGCACACAGTTCTCTCTCCTGAACACATTCCTCTTGCTCTGGCAGTGCCTCAAGTTGGCACAAACCCTGTGTGTCTCTTCTTACACTTTCCCCTTGGGAAGTGTCATCTAACATCCGACCAGCATTCCAAACTCGAAAAATATTCGAAAAATATTTTTATTCCAAAAAATAAACGTCACAGGCACACCCAAACCTGCTTCAATTTTCTGGTATTTCAATGGCACCACCTTCTGAATCTCAAACTTTACACGTTTGCAATACAAATGGGCAGTTCCAGCATGCTCCACACCTTCTTGTGCCGTGATATATTTGAACACCAGCTCCTTCTCTCTGGATAGCTTTCCTGTCTTTTGCCCCCTGATTAAGTCATCCTGAAAGGCTTGGCTTGGGCAGCATCTCCTCTAGGAAGCCTTCCCTACAACCCTCTAGCAAGATGACGTGCCTCCCTTCTAAGCTCCCAGAACTCACCTATGTATCCATTTAACAAACAGTGAGCATCTGTTGGTGTTCCAGGCACCGCTGTCGGCACTGAACATACACGTGTGCAAAACAGTAAAATTCCTGCCCTCACAGAGCGCGTGCATTCTAGTGGCAGGAAACAGGCAATAAACAGTAAAATAGGTAAAATACATAACATGCTGTATGGTAAGTGCTGTAGACAAAAATAAAGAAAATAAATGGGTAAAGAACACTGAGGAAAGCACAATTTTAAATAGGATGGTAAAAAAAAAAAAAAAAAAAAAGGCCTCCTTGAGGTTACATTTAAGCAAAATCCTGGAGGTGGCAAGGGAGTGAATTATAAAAACATCTGGGAGAAAACATTCCGAGCTGAGGTAACAAGAGTTGGACTGGCTGGTTTGAAGAATAACAAAGAAGCGAGTGCGACTTCAATTTAATGAGAAGGGAAAATCAGTAGATGAGGCCCAAGAGCTGCGACAGGGGACCAGATTGTGACCACTGAAAAGGATATGGCTTTTATTCCAAGATGAGAAACCTCTGGAGATTTTGAGCTTAAGTGACATGATCTGACTTACCTGTTCAAGGCTGCTGTCTTAAAAGACTGTAAAATAGCAAGAGAGAAATTAAGAACATGGAATGGAAGGCTCTTGTGTTAATCCAGGCAATCCTGTGGGCAGAACAGGGCGATGGCTGTGACGACGTACGGAGTGGTCGTATCTGGACATATGACATATTTTGAGTGCTGGGCCGACAGATTTGTGACTGGACTGGCTATTCGTTATGAGAGAAAAGAAGACTCATACATTGGTCAAGGTTTTGGCCTGATTAACTGGAAGAAGGGACTTGCCATTCATTGACTAAGAACAGTAAATAAGACTGAGGCAGGAGCAAGTTTAAGAAGGAAAAATCTGGAGTTTGGTTGGACGTAAGTTTGAGATGCTTATATCAAAGTGGAAATGTCATATAGAGAGTTGGATATATACATCGGAAGTTCAGGGGAGAAGTTTTGGCTAGAGATCTGAGCATTTTCAGCAAACAGATGGTATTTAAAGCAATGACACTGGATAAGGTCACTGAGATACAAGTGTAGACAGAGGAGGACTGAGACTTGGGAAACTACCATATTAAGAGGTTGAGGAAAGAACCTCACTTACTCCTAATGGACACATGTAAATTATTTATTTACTGGGAGTAAACTATAAATTAATTACTGCTTAGGACAGACCATGTCTTTTTTTATCTCTACATACTTAGCACAGGGCCTGGCATACATTCAACAAACATATGCTGAGCAATACCTTCTAAGAGAATCACA
>VBSM01001265.1:66649751-66664871 GCA_008086735.1 Cheirogaleus medius
CATTAACAATGGAATCCAAAAGACTTAGTTATAAATCCCAATATCCACAATACTAACAGATGAACAAAATTACTATGAAAAACAAAATGACAGAAGTTACTATTTATTAACACCTTCAGTACGCCAAAGGCTGTAAACAAAGTATTCCATGTTTGCTATTACAGTCAGCGCTCACAAGATTAACAGTGTCACTCTCCTTGCACAGATGGGAAAACAGGCTCAAAACAGCTGAGTGGATTCTCAAGGTCACAGAGCTCGAAGTGGTCGGGGCCAGGATTCAAACCTGATGTGGGAATCGAAAACTCATGCAATTCTCTCTACATCATGCGCACATCTATCCCAGTCTCTCTCAATGTCTGTCAGACTACGTATCTAATATACTCTGAACTGATAAAATCTTGGATCTAGCCATCTGCAATAAAAAAAAAAAAATTCATTGACAAGGCAGGAGAATTTGGGAAATGATCCCTGCATCTCTAGATTGGGAATCACCATGGGCCACAGTCTGTAATTTGACTTCTCAGAGTTTCTGAACATGCCCAGAAAAACTATGCATAAACAGCTGTCAGGGATCAGAACTTAGCAGAACTGAGTGACTGAAAGAGCAATGGGAAGATAGTGACCATTATAAACTAAAGCACATCTGAGTCCCTCTAGTACTCAAATGTAGAATTTAGTGTGACTCTCAGGGAAGAGGAGGGGGAAGAGGGAAACCACAAAGACGGATGTTTCTTCTGTCTGATTAACATGAACTATCATTAGCACTTTCAAAACAAATCTAGGCTGTATCCCCCAAAATATTTGTGGCCCAAGAAAATCACTTAAGAACTAAGGTCAAACTTTAAAGGCACAATATTTGATCTAAGATCAAAGGACATTTTCTGAACTTCAGAAAGAAATGTCGCAAGAATAAGCACTGAATTAAAGTGGCCTATCTGCCAAGGTTAACAGTGAAGAAAAAAATAAAATAAAGTGGCCTAAATTGAACTAAGTGACCTCTCATTTCTCTAACTTCTGCACATTTTTATCTCAATTTTTCTTTTGGCACTTACTACTTTACTTTCTATTCATTAACTTGAGTCCATGTCTTACCTCTTTTCCTTTACAATTTCCTTGACAGCATCACAAAATCTCATCTATCTCCCTTAACTCCGACAGTGCTTTGCATAAATACCAATTGCTCTGTAAATCACTGAATGACTCTATGAATGCATATTGATATATATCTTATTTTATAGAAAAGGGAATAAAAGCCATGCCTTCTTGTCTCCCATTTCAGCATTCCTTTCATAACACCATTACACTGAAAACCTTTTAAATATCTAATGTATAAGAACTAAAGCATAATGGCTCAAAAATAAGAGATGGCAGAGAACATTTTCCTACCTGTATACATTACACAAATAATCTAGAAGACATACTTCCTTATTGTCTTCCTAATGCTTGAGTATATTTCAAAAATTTTCATACCAATACTCTCCTCTAAAGATGCAAAACTACTTTTCCAATGGATACATTTTATACACAAACTTTGATACAGTCTGTGTCCCCCAATTCATTTTAAATATCCTTAAAACATCAGCTTATGCTGGAATCAATGTGGCCTAGTACATCAAACCATACTCAGGGGATTAGGTTCTGGGTTCTAATTCCAGGTCTTATATTGTCTAGTACTAAGTTTTTATAAAATGGAGGCATCCTCTCAGGTTATTTTAAGAATGCATATAAATTACTAAATGATACTGATTTAATTTTATTTTGTACCCATTACAAAAACATTTTTCATACTTATAATCAACTGCTTTTAAAAGATGTTAATATTTTTTGGAAATAAATGACAGGTAGTTTAACCAACCTAAAGGTTTTAAGAAACCCAAATGAGCTACTGTCAAGTACAATTGCATATATTAATAAAATAATTAAAAGATCATTGAATTGTGATTTAATTTTGCATACATTAAAACATTTTGTCTTTCAATATTGCTTTTAAAATACACAAATTAAAATGTTACAAAACTCTACATTTAATCTATATACTAACAGTAAGGCATTTTATTTCCGTTAGCGGGGTAAAGCCATCTACTTGTAACTTAGATTACCAAAAGCTATCTTCCTATATTCAAACATCTTTATGGCCTAAAAATTGAGAACTAGATTATGTTAGGAATTGTCTGGAGAAACAAAATAAGAAGGAAAATAATCTGAGATATCACTTCAGCATAAAGAGATGAATCAAATCATACCTCTAGCAAAAGCTAAGTTGATGGGCATAATCGAATATGGTTCTCAACTTTAAAAAAAAGAAGCTATAGAAATTTCCAAAGTGACTTGTTCAAAGCTGTCACAGCCAGTAAATCATTGTGTATGTATGTTCTAAGATAATCTTCACTGATTGTGTTTTGGTGAATATAACCCCTTACAATGAGCTGAAAGAACTAATTTTCCAACTTCTTTAAAAAAAAAACCATCAAGTTTCTTCCAGTCACTACATTATTAGCATCATGTGAGAGCAGAAAGGAGCATGATAGAACTGTTGTTATAAGCACCACTCTGAGGCAATAGTTTTCCAACTATGAACCAGTATTAATTATTCAAAAGTACACAGATACTAACCCTTAGTTAGGCACTTCAGTTTTTGGAAGACAATGCATCTAGAAGTGTCCGTAATCTGGTTCCAGAGAAATACTCTGAAACAGACAATCTGATTCAGAATTATGAAATCAGTTATAAAAACTAGGGTACAAGAGAGTAAGACTTGGAATTAGAACCCAGAACTTAATCCATTTGTTCTTGGATGTCTTTAAGTCCCAGTTCTTTTGTGCCACTGAAGAACCCATCCCCAAAGGGTCATGAATAAAAGAATAGCAACTGTGGTCTTAAGTGTCCCAACAGAGGTCCTTTCGAAAATAAGTTCAGAAAAAAAATATTACTTCAAACATGAACTAGATAGCAAACATGAGAGCAAATTATATCTAGACATTTCCTTTAAATTCTCAGAAGGCAGTAGTGTAATTCATTCCCAGCCCATGGCCTTTCATTAGGCTAACTACAGTATACATAATTCTAGTATGCTTTCTTTATCCTCTGCATTTTGGAGTATACTTTACATAGCAACATCAATTTTCTTTTTCTAGCAAAGTTTAGTTATTGTTCCCTTCTGTGGCTGTGCCTTCGTAAAGCCACCAGCTGTCCCCAAATTAAACCACCTTAGCACAGGATTCAAGGCTCCATAGATTCCCTCACTCTAGCTTTACCATCCTATAGTCAGTACACAGTGACTCACATTTTTTTCTATTTACTTTACATCTCTGTACAGTCTAGAGACCTTAACCACTATACATGTTATCTCTTTGCTTTGCCTCGTTTTTTAATGATAGCTTAATTAAAAATTATTTTTCCTCTTTAAAAACCAAAAACCAAAAGTATAAGCAACAAAAGAAAAAATAAACTGGACTTCATCAAAATTAAAAACTTTTGTGCATCAAAGAACACTTAATAGAGTGAAAAGGAGCCAGGTGTGGTGGCTCATGCCTGTAGTCCCAGTTATTTGGGAGGCCAAGGCAGGAGGACTGCCTGAGTCTAGGAGTTCAAGACCAGCCTGGGCAACATAGTGACACTGTCTCTACAAAAAATTTAAAAATTAGCTGGGTGTGGTGGCATGCACCTGTAGTCCCAGCTACTCAGGAGGCTGAGGCAGGAGGATCACTTGAGCCCAGGTGTTCAGGCTGCAGTTAGCTATGATTGTATCACTGTACTCCAGCCTGGGCAACAGTGTGAGACTCTGTCTCTAAAAAAATAAAAACAGAGTGAAAATGCAACCCACATTGTGAGAAATATTTGTAAATCATATATCCGAGAAGGAATTAATATCCTGAATCCTGAATATAAAGAATTCCTAAAACAAAAAAGTAAACAAAAGATAAAACTTGAATAGACATTTCTCTAAAGATGATTTACAAATGGCCAGTAAGTACGTGAAAAGATACCCATTATCTTTCATGATCTGGGAAATGGATCACAGGAAAATGCAAATCAAAACCACAACGAGATATCACTTCACCATTAAGATGGCTACTATCAAAATGAAGCAAATGAAAGCCCAGAAATAACAACTGTTGTAAGAATGTGGGAAAATTAGAACTCTGGTGCACTACTGGTAGGAATGGAAAATGGTGCAGCTGCTATGGAAGATAGTATGACAGCTCCTCAAAAAATCAAACATAGATTTACCATATGATCCAGCAATTCCATTTCTGAGTTATTACCCCAAAGAACTAAAAGGAGGAAATCTAACAAATATTTGTACACCAAGGCTCATAGCAGCATTACTCAATAGTCAGAAGGCAGAAACAACCCAAATGCCCATCAACTGATAAATGGATAAACAAAATATGGTACAGACATACAATGGAATATTATTTGGCCTTAAGAAATAAAATTCTGATACATGCTACAACATGGATGAATCTCGAAAACATTACGCTAAGTGAAATAAACCAGACACAAAAAGACAAATATTGCATGAGTTCACTTTTATGGGGTACCTAGAAACGTCAAATTCATAGACACAGAAAGTAGAACAGTGGTTACCAGGGACTAGGAAGGAGGGAAAATAAGGAGTTACTGTTATAATTGGTACAGAGTTTCAGTGTGAAATGATGAAAAAGTTCTGGAGACAGATGATGGTAATGATTGCTCAACAATGTGAATGTACTTAATGCCACAAAACTGTATACCTGAAAATGGTTAAGATGGTAAATTTTATGTTATGTATATTTTACCATAATAAAAAAATGAGGATTCAACTGAACATTAACTCTATTAATCTTTTCAATATTTAATACAGATATTACCAATTACTATCCTTGACTGGTTTGTCAGTGGGTATAAAATGGATCTTCCCATAAAGTTAGGAAAAACCTTTACAATTAGACTATCTCTTAGGATATTTTTACTAACCAATGTTTAAAATTTGGTCTATGAAATGAAAATTAAGTAATTTATCAGAAAACATACTTGAGAAACCTATGCTGAGTATTCATATTCTCTATCAGTTACTAATTTTCCTGCTATTGATATTCCTTATGTTGTAGCAGTGCCCTTTGTCTCATAAGTGTTATCACTGAGACAAAACAGCTAAAGTTTAAAAGTAAATAATCATATAAATGGAACAATGGCATATAGGATGCAAATGCTAGACTTGAATTTCATAGACTTTTCAATATAAATAAAAGCAAAGGGAAATAGATATTACCTTATGATTTCAAGAAATACATGCATTTCTAGGGCTAAAACAAAACATCTTATTTAAGTTGGAAAAATAGGGATATCATGGCATACATTATAATAAAGTATAAGAATTTCACATAATAAATCTGTTTTATCAAAAGGAACTTTTCCAAGGACAGTCACATAAATAATCTCAGAAATTCAGATTCCATATTTCTAGGAAGATGGACATTTGGCTATATTGATTTAGTAAAGATAAAAAACTAAAACTATTCATTATTTTTAAGAGCAAACTAAATAACATGCATAAATATCAAAACAAATCAAAATTTTAAATGATCATTAAATAAAACTGAAAACAATTAGAATAGGGTAATTAAAAATAATAAATTGCACAAATGGAAGCAATTGGCTAGCTACAAGCATGGAGGAATCTGGGCATACAAATAACATGAAGCAACATGGCTGGCACTGCCATTTTGAAAGAAGTGATATTGTAATAGATAAATGCAAGTGATCTAAGAGCTAAGATAAATTTTTGAAGTTCCATATTTTAATATAGGCCAAAATAAAGGGTAATAGTCATTCTAATCTTGCTTCTAAGTCCTCGAATATAGCAGGCACTTATTATTGGCTAAATGAAGATTATTAAATAAGAACTTGGAGCCATTGAGTAGCTAGGAATCTCTAGAGCCAAAACATAAACCTGAATGCACAGGATGTGTCATGGGGTAATTATCTTAGTCATGATCATGAACATTAAAATTCTGCACAAAATAATAATGGATATTTCAACTACAAAGCAGTATATATTACCCCAAACTCTGTACCACAGGAGTTTAAGGACAAAGTAAAGAGCCATGATCTTTCCACAGGGAAAATGGCAGCTCTTAATTTTGATAGATGGACATATTAAGATGGTCTACTAAGGAAAAAACGGGAGTTTAAATTATTTAATTAGAAAGCCAAGGATAAGAATGAAGCTTTGACATATGGAACATTATTGTGAGCCAATTTTTCCTAGCCACCAGTGTGGAATGTGAGGAGTCAGATTGCTGAACATTTGATGAAGTTATCAAAAACACCTGCAGAATCTACTGATCTTTTGAAAGTTCTGGAATACTGTCACTTCACATGATAGAGCACACTAGAATATTTGATAATCTCCTAGTTAAAAAGAATGAAGAAGGCACAAAATAAAAAAATAGTAAAGTTTTGTTAATTTATAACAAATTTAAAGACAGGAATTTGTCTACCAGTGGAATTTATCTCCACATTTAACTGTTTTCCCTTATTCTTATTAATGGTATCTTGGCTTTGGTTTACTAATCAGCTCAGCATATTAATGCTAAAGTAATTCTTTACAGTTTAGTTTCAAGTTTTAACTTTAGAAAGACTTTTTATTTTTATTGTGCCTACTTAAAATGGGATGCTTTTGAATTTAAAAAGTTTATCTTATTTTTCTTTCTAAAAACATTTAATCAACAAAGTGATCAAAAGTAACAGAGACAGTGGTGGGAAATTTTTTAAAAATCACAACACTATTAATGAAACATTTTTCTAATGATAATCAAGAGCAAGTTCCAATAAAATCTAAGATAACTTTGTAGGTGACAATTCTAGTTCATAAAAACTCTGATTAGATATAAAGCAAAATATTATTATATAAAATTCCCTTTTCTTTTCTGACAGGATCAAAGTAATCATTACCTGCCCTTGAGAATGGAAATAATAAAGTGACAGTTAAATATTACTATAAACTGAGAAGATCCCTGGCTTTTAATATTTTAGAACAGACATCACTTAAGAATCATGTTAAAATTAGTAAGAAGCTTTTAAAAAAGCAATTAACTTCTAGATTTATGGTAACTGCTCTGTAACAAAGCTTTAAAATACAAATATATATTTAAATAAATGCACTTAGCATACAGAGTTCTTTAAAGAATATTAAAATTTTAGTAGTGAGATGAATCAGTGACAAGAAACTGTTATCTCCCTCAGGAAAAAGAAACTAACTACTATACAATAAAAGCAGTGACTAGAAATCCTAAATTACTTTCTGTTGTCAAGACAGTCAATTTAATGATTTTTCCACAGAATTAATCACTATTACTTCCATACTAAAAGAGGTAAAATTTGGGGGAAAGGGTTAATCTATGAGGATTTAAAAAGTTTTCTTATCCACTTCTAATTTTTAAGATGTGATGATTCATGGCTCTGACAGATTATAACGATCAGGAAATATACAGAAAATCCATGTCAAATAACAACAGTGGACCTTGAAGGCATGAGCTTTTGTCACTTTATTGTTAACCAATGAATATTATCCAAAATTAGAGATGTAACTGTAACTTAATTGTACAACACAAAATTATGCTAATGGCAAAAGCCTACTGGAATTTATCAAATACTCATTAGTGTATTTTTACATTGCTATATGAACATGTGCTCTCAACTGCTAATGATAAAAATTATAATTGGTTTAATCCCTACAAAGACCCATATTGCAAATGGTTGTTATTGTTTAGAAAATTCACACAGCTTTAAAAATGGATTAAATCCATTTTAATCCTAATCTACGAATAGATTTATAAACAGCAAATATAACTGGTAATTTTTCAACACTGTATCACACTGATGTAGCAATGGTAGTGCACATAATTCACAATGAGGAAAATTAATAAAAATCCAATGGAAATCCAGATTTTCACTTATTATGGCAATTGTTTAAAGGTGAACACTTATGTTTCAAAGTATGACTAGTCGGGGTCCACCATTCCTAGTCCTCTGATGTACAAGCAGAAACATTCTCTTCCATAGGGCTTTGAGCATGTGCACAACCACAGTACAACAGTCACTTCAAGGTTAACCAGTTATCTTTTGTCCTACGAAGTCCAAAAAATATATTAAATGCAACCTTTCCTTTGTATAATGTCTGCCCAGATTAATCCTTTTAAACTCAGCAAAATCAAAAAAGCACAAGAGATACTTTCAGACACAACTTGAATCTACTGTGCATGAAAAATGTTTAATAAAATGGCAATTTTAATAGATAAATGTAAATTTGAATGCATAATACCAAATGGAAAGTAGCTGAACCACACAGAGAAAACAAGGCTTTCCGTATCTTCAAATCTAGGTGTTTTACAACAAAGAAAATGTTAGAACATGTGATTATTAGGTACATCTTTCTAACTGGAAAGATTTCTTCAGTAAGATTTAATTGAAATTAATGTAAACTAAAATTATAATTTCTAAAATAGGATTAACAAACTAAATTTAAGTATTTTTATTTAGAGATTGAAAAAAATAAGCACAATGATTTAGAAACCAAATATACTAAAATGATTATGTAACTATCTATATCAAGAAATGAAGGTACAGACACCCTTCATATGCTACAAGGATAGCACCTCTCTCTCTACACATACATACATACACATATACACACACTTCCGCAGCCATACGACAACCCTCCAGGAAGATAGTATATCAGTGAGAGCTTACAATTTTAACACAAATCAGAGCCCCACAGTTTGACTCAACAAAAAGGCAGTTAAAAATTTAGAATTCTAAGGTATTCTGAAGGAAAATGAAATTTCAAAAGTATTCCTAAATGATTGAAACTATCACTATGAAATGTAAAACATATAGCTTACACACTCCATTGTGTTTTAACAACCAGTCATCACGGGTGCAGTAGTGAGGTAGTGTTACATTACTGTTCCCTTCTTGGGACTGCTGTTTTCATATGCCATCATTCCAGAAAGGCCCAGGTTTTTTTAAATGATTAAAAGCAATTACCAACAAATGTGCACTTTCTTTTATTAATCGTTTGTTTTTCTAAATCAATCTATGAAAGAGCAAAACTTTTAAAAATCTTTCAGAGACTGTTTTATCAATAAACTCTCTTAGGAACCTGCTGTCTACATCTCTGAATCGGCAAGCAGAGAAAACCATCATCGTAGGATTATAGGAGATGAAACGCCAATCAATTTAGCTTTCAAAGATGACTGCAGTTAAGTAAGCAAATATCAAATATCCAATAATGGAATTAAACTGGGATTTAAAAAACTTAACCACCAATTGTATACTGTACTATTAAATGTTCTAATCTCTTTCATGATTCATAGTCATCTTCTACACAATGATCAAAGGACTGTCCACTCTGCTACCTACCATTTAAACACTGCTTGATCTCTATGATGGCAGAATTATGGCTGTGGGCATGGCAGGATATGAGAAGGGTACACTGAGAAAATGCTAAGTGAGAGAGAATGTGGACATATATGCAGGTTAAATATGGAAGGGGCAAGGAAAACACTCATTAAAATGTCACCATTATCCTTTAAAATGTACAAAGTGCTCAAACCAAACAAACACATTTGTCAGACATGATCATTAGTGTTAAGCTTCAACAGAAAAAAAAAAAATGGAAAGTGAAAAATGTGAAGGGAGGTGATGGAACACCATTCTCCATTCCCTGACCCAAAAGAAAATGAAAATAAAGCATGACATCACATTGCCTTAATGTTGAAGAGCTCCCCTTAAATTTGTCTTTTAGCCACCACAGTCAAACTGATATAAGTGCTTTGGCAAGGTGGGATGCATTCCATGACATCTGCAAAGGCCTGCTTTTCTCTGTTGGTGGTTCAGCTTATGAAGAACATGTATGCAAAATAACAGCTCTCACATTGCTTCAAACTCATCAATACGCTGCTTTGTATTGCCTTGTCGGATTTGTCGCAGAGTCTTGTACTTATCACGGCCTGCTTTAACATTCTCAGCGTGAAGAACATCATTTTGTGTTTTCTTGGTTTCATCTCTGGCTTGGGCTAGTTCTGAACTTAATGCCTACATTTAAAAAATAAAAAGTATGACTATTATATTTTTCTCAAATTTAAAAAATTTATGAAAATGATTTAAAGATGCAAAAATACATATATATATGCCAAATCTATTAAAATTTCCACTGTGAAACTTTTTTCTCTGAAGTATGTTTGTTTCACTTTTAGTAATAGTGATGGTAATGGCAAGGAAGGAATACCCATGGCCTTTAACAACCAAGAAATTTTGCATATTATTCTAAATTTCCTTAATTTTCTCATCCAATACTGTAAATGACCTACAAAAAGTTCAATGGACCCATTTTAGAGTAACATTACAAGATCTAAAATGTATACCATGAATGAAGCCTTCTCCAAAGTCTTAATATATTTATTGCAAATATTGCCTCACTTTCTTTTATAATATTTAAAGATTTCACCAATTAAAATAATAGATAACTTACCAGGAATAAAGGTTTCATATTAAAATTCCCTATTTTGATCTAATTATGTACATTTAATAAACTGACCTTTTGCCATTATAAATTCTGAATAGATTATGTAATGTCTTAATGTAGTCTATTAAGTATCATTGCCTTTCAATGTACATTTTACTGTTTAAAAACTAAATTCTTTTGCTTTTTAACAAAGCATTAGAACATTTTCTATCTCTTAAAATGGATCAAGCTATAATTAAATAACTCACTAGGTTAAGGCCTGATTACACAAAGCTAACAACATTTGTTAACGGGGTCATACAATGGAAGAAATGAAATAACATGACTGTAGGCCACTCATTCACAAACCAATCACAAGGCTTCTAAAAATCATATGTTCTATTTAAGTGAGTTTGTCTTAGATGGGGAAAATGCAAATTATATTTTAAATATGAATACAACTGCAAATTTTAAATACCTGGAGTTGCTTCTTAACACGCTCATTTTTCTGTGTTTCTGTTACACGTTCTTCCTCACTTCTATGGTTCATTACCCCTTCATTTGATAATTCAGCACTAGCCTCAGCATTATTCTCATCGTGTTCATCATGTTCATTTTCTGTTGGTGGAATAACTGGTGGTGGTGGAGGTGGAGGTGGGGCAGACATTACAGTTTTTAACTCTTCTTTGGTCTTTTCCAAGTCTTCCTGGGCTGCAAAAGCCTGAAACATTAAAAATAAGTTTATGAGCAATTTACTTTAAAAATTGGTAGTTAAAAGAATCGAATTATCCTGCCTTTCTAACATAAACTACATTTCAATGTAATGAAAATTGGCCCTATTGATGAAAGCTCTATTTTTTATAGAAGAATGTCAGCAGGTAGGAGAGACAAAAATTTAAAAATCATCATTTGCAAACCTTAATAGAATTATTAATTCTGGCAAGGATTATCAATTTTTGCTAAAATTGGTTATGCAAATGCTGGTGGTAAATGGATATTTCTATAATGCCGAAGAATGCCATACCTAATAATATTAAATAGATAACATTTGAGCCACAAAGGGAAAAATATAACCAAACAACAGAAGAATCAGACTGTCATTACTCTAATCCAATGATCAATTTAAAATACTAATGATGGGTTAACTAGATATTAAGTGTCTTCTGATATAATACAAACTGAAGTATCCAATACCACCAATTATCTGGGTGATCATATTGTACTAGTTTATCTGGAAAAGTCTGGCTTTACACTATGCCCTGGTGTAATTATCAACATTCTCTTTTACTCTCAAGTGCTCCAGTAGAGATGATAAATTATATATGGAAGTCTCACCTCCGAAGCATTGTGGTTAAAAATTTTATTCCTCAAGCTACTAGAATCTAACTTCTGGTTCACAGGAAATATCAGGGTTAAAAAACAAGCTGAAATAACACCATGAGAAAGCAACGAAACAAATACAGCAAGTGGGACATGTGCAGATACCTTCAATAAATCAAAATCATAAAAGGAGAGACTGTCCTACATTAAAAGAGACTCAGAGCAAACAGAGGCAATGCAAAGTACTACTCTGAACACCAGCCTGGCAAATTAGCCATAAAAGACTTTTTGGGTAAATGGGGAAATTTTTAATATAGTCCAATATTAGACGAGATGAAAATTCACTAAAATGGAGTAGTATCCATAGTAAGATCTCATTTTGAATATATAAACGTGTATGTATACACACACACAAACAGAAAAGATACTGGAAGGATATACACTAGGCTTTTACAACAGAGATCTTAGTTTGTGAGAATGTAATTTTCTTTTGTGTGTATTTTCTAATTTTTTTTAATCCAAGGATTTGCATCTGTAGCATTTTTAAAAGTTTACATGTCTCTGAAGTTCATAAATCATCCCTAAAAGGGATCTGTAAAATTCTAGTAACAAAAATTCAGTACCTGAGAGATTAACAGAATTTTATTCCTTTTGTAGCATTATATATACACACATACATAATTTTTGATAAATCAAAAACTTCCCAATAAAATTTAAACTGCTAAAAAGAAAATTTACCTAAGAGTGAAAGAAAACTGTTTTCTGTAATAAGTACATTTTATTGTAGGAAAAAATCATGATATATCACTATCTTCTTTGAGCATAAAAAATTATTATTATAGTTACATTTAAGAGTTAATGTAATTTAACTCTCATTATTTTATATTCCTTCTTGATTTTATACCTGTGTTCTACTTTAGACAATAGTGGTTTCATCTTTTTAGGAACTCATATTAGAAATCTCAGTATCACATTCATTGCATCCTTTTCCTCTAATTCAACTTCATGACCAATCATTGGTTGTCATCCCCTTTTCTACCACAAAATGTCTCTTAACTCTTCTCACTCCTCTTCATTCTCATTGTCACATCCTTAGTTTGGGTCTTTATCTCTTAAGTATCCACTATCCCAATTCATCCTTCATGCTGGTTGCTAAATTATTTTTATAAAATCATACCTGATCATCTTAAAATCCTTTTTCAAAATATTCTGAGCCTGAAGTCTACAGATATTCTCTACTGCTTTGCCTTAGGAGGGCCTTTATTTAAAGCCTTTCACAATTTAATTTTCTATTATCTAACTTGCCAGCCACATCTCCTAACATTTCTCAACCTATCTATACTCTAAGCTTTGGTTGCTTACTGGCTGTCCTCAAATCTATCATGTATGTTCATACTTCCTATACTCATTCAGTTCTGTCAGGAATGACCCCCTATTCAGTCCCTAACTACTCCCAATCTTTTCTACCCCAAAATCTAATTTATTACTCAAGACTCAGCTTAAACATATGTGAGTTTCCCCCAACACCTATCTTGTTCTCTCAGAAATTAATCACCTCTTCTGTGTTCCCAAGGCACTTAACTTACATTAATAGATATTTATAATACACAAACACATGTATGTATCTTTCCCCTTCTAAGTTATGATAGTAATATAATCCTCTCTATAAAGTCAGCATACTCTTGGGCATACTGCTTGGTACAAAATAGCTATTCAATGAAAGCTAGTAAATGAACAAACAAATGGTTACTTTGTGTTGCCACTCAGTAGCTTCCTCTTCCTTTTTCTTCTTGGCTTCTTCTAGAAGGGCAATCTTGGCAGTGAATTCGGCAAGTTCTGCTGCCTAAAATAAACAAGAGGATTACCAAGACTTAAAAAATTTAATATATTTTGAATAATCTTATGATATGTTAAGTCAACAAAGCTTTAATGCACATGCTTGGGCTATTTTATACAATTTTCCTAGCCTTTCCATTTTTTAAAAAGGCAGCTATTTCTGTAAGATATTAAATATCTTATTTATAGTAGGTCCTTGAGACAGTAAGTTAATATAGAAACAAAAAGATTTTTATTATTCTAGAGACAAGAAGTTAATCCTGTTTCAGTACCAAGAATCTAAAATATGTAACTTAGAAGTTATTTTTTTTTAATTTTATCAATAAACAAGCTATTTGCTAAAGTCTATAAAAGAAAAAATTATATTTATATAATGCTTTATGGTTTAAAGAGCCCTTTGTCAAATCATTTAATTCTCCAAACAATCCTAGTAGGTGGTATCATTCCTCTTTTCAAAGGGAGGGAACTGAGGCTCAAAAAGACCCAAAGACACATAGCAAGTAAATGCCTGAACTATATTTAAATCCAGGATCTTCCAAGTGACAGGCATACTCCACTAAATAAACAAAAAAACCCAACCAATTATGGCCAATAGTTATCTTATAGAAATTAGAACATAAAGTATCAACTTATAACTAAAGCATAAAAATACCAACTGGCTTATTATAGAACCTGTCCAAAGTCTTAAGTCAGAATCTTTTGTTGGCAATAGACTGCATTTATAAATAATCTATAGAAAAATATATTTTATTCTATTTTATTTTTAGGTTTTTCTCTAGGCAGAAATACAATGTTTAGGTTTATTTCCACTCATTGTTTTTAAGTTACTTTTGTCTTTGGTTTGCTTTTCAGAAAACATAAAACACTTGGTTTTTTAAAGAAAGTTCACTTTATGCTTTTATTTAAATTTTTCTTTTTCTCTAAGATAGAACTAAGACAGTGCCCTTACTAGCTGTTCCTGATTCTTCATCTGGTCAGCAGCTTGTTTTGCTATAGCAGACTTGGCCTCTTCAGCAGCTCGACGCTCCTTTTCAAGCCGTTCTGCTTCTTCTTTTGCTCGTTTTCGTTCCTGATCCAGTTCTAGAGCTTTTCGAGTCTGTTCTTCTAGTTCTGTCAAATATATGTATTGCCCCCCCGACAACAATTAATTTTAATTCTTAAGTGTGTAGATCATAAAATTAATACTGATTTTTTACTCCAAAGAATTGAATAAGGAAGGAAATTATTAGCACAAAACCAGAAAAATTTTAAGTGAATTTAAAGAATTAACTTTAAACACTATTTTGACAATTCTTATTTAATAATAAGTAGGTTCTGTGACAGAAGACAATAGAATGCTATCTACAAAGAGAGTATAATGTCCTACAAAGAATGACTCCCCCTTATTGTATACTATAGAAAAGGGAAAAAACTGAAAATTTATATGCTGTGAGGTTTGAAAGCTAACTGTAATGTACAAGCCTTTACTTACC
>VBSM01001265.1:66664881-66680737 GCA_008086735.1 Cheirogaleus medius
CCTATCTCTCCACATTCATGCCAACATTTGTTTCGGGACTTTTTGATAAAACCCATTCTCACTGGAGTTAAGTGATATTGCATTGTGGTTCTGATTTACATTTCCCTTATGATTAGAGATACTGGGCATTTTTTCCTATGTTTGTTGGCCATTAGTCTATTGCCTTTTGGAAAGTTTCCATTCATCATACTGAATGGGGAAAAACTGAAAGCATTCTCACTTAGAACTGGAACCAGACAAGGTTGCCCACTGTCACCACTTGTATTCAACATAGTGCTGGAAGTCTCAGCCAGGGAATTAGACAAGAGACTGAAATCAAGGGTATCCAAATGGGGGCAGAAGAGGTCAAATTATCACTCTTTGCTGACAATATGATCTTATATCTAGAAAACCCCAAAGATTCTGCCAAGACACTACTGGAATTGATAAATTCAGCAGTCTCAGGTTACAAAATCAATGTACACAAATCAGTAGCATTCATATATGCCAACAGTAGTCAAGCTGAGAACCAAATTAAAGACTCAATACCCTTCGCAATAGCAACAAATAAAATACCTAGGAACGTATTTAACTAAGGAGGTGAAAGACCTCTACAGGGAGAACTATGAAACACTGAGGAAGGAAACAGCAGAGGACGTAAATAGATGGAAAAACATATCATGCTCATAGATCAGCAGAATCAACATTGTTAAAATGTCTATACTACCCTAAATGATTTACAGATTCAATGCAATCCCTATTAACACCTTTCGTACCGCATAAAAATCTCTAAGACATACACCAGGGACCGCACATTTTTGGGCAAACTGCACGTTATTTAAATCATTATAACTACAGTGAAAAACGAGAAAACTTGTGAGCGGTCCTTAACAGATGACACACAAAACAGGAGAAAACTCGTGAGCGGTCCTTAAGGTGTTAAAATACCAATATCATTTTTTGCAGATCTAGAAAAAATAATTCTATCCTTTGTATGGACCCAGAGAAGACCTAGTATAGCCAAAGCAACCTTAAGCAAAAAGAACAAATTGGGAGGCATCACTTTACCAGATTTCAAGCTATACTACAATGCTATAATAATCAAAACAGCATAGTACTGACACAAAAACAGATACATAGACCAATGAATCAGAACAGAGAACCCAGATATAAAACCATCCTCATATAGGTATCTGATCTTTGACAAAGCAGATAAAAACTCACAATGGGGAATAGAATCCCTATTCAATAAATGGTGCTGGGAAAATTGGATAGTGACATGTAGAAGACTGAAACAGGACTGATCAGCACTTTTCATCATTCACAAAAATCAACTCATGATGGATAACAGACTTAAATCTAAAGTATGAAACTATAAGAATTCTAGAGGAAAATGTTGGAAAAACTCTTACAGACATAGGCCTAGGCAAAGAATTTATGAAGAAGACCCCAAAAGCAATCATAGCAACAACAAAAATAAATAAATGGTACCTGATCAAATTAAAAAGCTTCTGCACAGCCAAGGAAATGATCATTAAAGAGAATAGACAACCTACAGAATGGGAGAAAATATTTGCATGCTATACATCTGATAAAGGGTTGGTAACTAAAATCAATAAAGAACTCAAGCAAATCAGGAAGAACAAAAATCAAACCACCCCATTAAAAAGCGGTCAAAAGAAATGTAGGTTTTGAATAGTTGTATATCCCCAAATGACTTCCCTGCTTTTTTCCTTTCCGGTTAATCAAGTTAAAATGAGTTAGCAAACTATAGGCCATGGAGCAAATCCAATTGAATGCCTTCATTTTTTGTAAATAAAGTCTTATTGGAACACAACTATCCACATTTGTTTAGGTATTATTGATATGGCCACATTCACACTGCAATGGCAGAGTTGAATAGCTGGGACAGAGACTATGTTGCCCATAAAGCATGAGATATTTACTATCTAGCCCCTTGGCAAATGTGTTCAAAATCATTAGTCATCAAGAAAATGCACTACAGGTTGAGTATCCTAAAATCCAAAATGCTCCAAAATTGGACACTCTTTGAGCATCAACTTGATGCTCGAAGAAAATGCTCATGGGAGCATTTAGGATTTCAGAGTGTTGGATTAAGGATGTTCAATCAGTAAGTATAACGTAAATATTCTAAAATCTGAAAAAACTTCTAGTCCCAAGCATTTCGGATACGGGATATTCAACCTATATACTCACTGTAACTCACCAGAATGGCTAAACAAACAAAGCAAAAGAAACCCTAACAATTAAGAGTGGCAGAAGTCGTGGTGAGGATGTAGAGCAAATGAACTTTCATTTACTAGTAATAGGAATAAAAATTGATCCAATCACTTTGGAAAACTAGTGACATTATCTACTAAAGTTGAGTACAGCTATGATCTAGTAATTCCACACCTAAGTGTGTACCTCCAAAAAATTAATACATAAGTACATGAAATGCTATGTTCATGAATAGTCACAGCAGTCTTATAATAGTAAAAAAAAAAAAAAACCCAAAAAATGAAAAAACAAGAAAAAAACCCCACACCCTGGAAATATCTCAAATGTCCATCACCAGTAGAATGGAACACTTGTGTTATATACATGCAATTGAATGTTACACAATAATGTAAAAGAACACAGCTACATACACATGTGAGCAAAAAGAAGCCAAATTCATGTACATGAATTCCTTTTTATATAATTCAAGAGCAGGCAAGACTATTCTTAGGACTGAAGCCAAAAGACAAGCAACAAAAGAACAAATAGATAAAGTGAACTTCATCCAAATTTAAAATCACTGGGCTACAAAAAACACCATCAACAAAGTGAAAAGATAACCCACAGAATGGGAAAAAATATATGCAAATCATATATCTGATAAGGGACTTATATCCAGAATATATAAAGAACCCTTCTTCTCCCTAATAAGAAAAAAACAAATAAATAAAAGGAAAAATAAAAGAACCCTCAGACAAATATTAAGAAGTGTTAGTGAGGGTAAGGAGAAATCATACATTGTTGGTAGGAATGTAATATGGTACAGTCACTTTAGAAATGAGTTTGGCAGTTCCTAAAAAAGTTAAACATAGAGTTACCATAAGGCCTAGCAATTCTACTCCTTATATACCCAAAAGTAATGAAAACATATGAACAAAAACCTATACATAAATGTTCATAACACAATTATTCATGTTAGTTAAACTGTGGAAATAACCCAAATGTCCTTCAACTGATGAATGAATAAATAAAATGTAATATATCCATAAAATGAAATATTAAGCAATTAAAAAAGAATGAATTACTAATACACACTGTAACATGAATGAACCTTGAAAATATTATGCTAAGTGAAAAAAGCCAGTCACAAAAGACCACATTTTGCATGATTCCATTTATATGAAATGCCCAGAATAAGCAAATCTATAGAGATAGAAAGTAGATTAGTAGTTGCCTGTGGCTTGGGAGGGGGTACTGAGTGAGACTGCTAATGGGTATGAGATTTCTTTTGGAGGTGATGAAAATGTTCTAAAATTGTGGTGATAGCTACATAGCTCTGTGAATATACTCAAAACCATTAAACTGTATACTTTAAATGGATAATTATATGGTATATAAATTATATCTCAACAAAGCTATTAGAAAAAAATAAGACTAAAGTCTATGATGATATAACTCAGAATGATATAAATCACACTTGGGGTGAAAAATGGCTGGGAAGAGACAAAAGGGAGACTACCTGAGTACAGGTAATTTCTGTATCTTGCTCTGTGTACTTACAGGAATCAATTCACTTTGTAAAAATTCACTGGGCCTTACACCAAAGAGGTATGCACACTACTGTATCTACCTATACTTCAATTAAAAATGTTTTTCTAAAAAAAAACACAAATACAGTTATTTTTAAAAATTCAGAATGTGAAGTTAGGATTACTTATTTCCATTTTAGAAATTAGGAACCTAAGGAAATTGAGAGGTAAAAATGACTTGCTTATAGTCAGATTTCAAGTTAATGACAGAATTAAAGCTTTGTTCCTAATTGTAAACAATGTATATCCAAAGTGGATACCTCCCATCTACCCACAACTACTGCTTTTATCACATTATCATGCTTATTTTCCTCACAGCACTTAAAACTACATAAAATAATTTTATTATTTATTGTGTTAACCTGTCTTCTCACAATAAAATGTGAGCTCCATGAGAACAGGAACCTTACCTGTTCAGTACTGTATCCTCAATACCCAGAACAGTACATAGTACCCACAAGGTGCTTAATAAGTATCCAGAATGAATGCAATCATTACACTAACTCTTGTCTATGTTTTTCTTTTTGAAGATGGAATTCACTTCAATATTCGTTGGAACAGTAACTGACTGCAGGTCTGGCTCTATTTTATCTCACATATTATCACCAATATATCTTCAAGACGGTTAAAAAATGATGAAGATAAATAATTTAACAATGATATATTACGAAAATGTAAAATGGATGAATGGTTCTATTTAATGATTCATTTAAAATAATAATGATTTCAATAGAAAACTTTTTAAAAAGGACAATAATGAAGTATAAATAAGTTTCTTCTCAAACAAAAAATTATAGGTGAATCTACTAAATATCAAAACTAGTTATGGCCAAAGTTACTGCATTCAAATGAAGATTTAGCATAAATTACAAGACAATCGTGTGGATTTTTAAGACAACCTGGGACAGCTTTATTAGAAAAAAAAAATTCAACATCAAATTGGATGTCCTTTGCCTTAGATGACTGATCTGAAATTGTCTTGATAGGGATGCTCTATATTCTTTCTTACATTCTATCTTCCTTATATTCTTTAGTGCTTCTTTACTTGAGTAGTTTTCTGTATGTAAATCATTAATATTTTTATTATACACCCTAAATAAATGAGATGAAAAGATTTAGTAAGCAACTATTTTCTCAGAAAAGGTGTTATATAAATGATAAAATGCTATGATTTAACCTTTTCTTACAAATCAGATTAGTATCACAAATGTTACTTTAGTTACTTTACTTTAGTACAACCCAGGTTTTCTATAGCATTCTTCCTCTAAAAGTATTGCTTATAGTACACGATACTTTGCATATATTATCTCTTTATTAATATTTTTATGTACATATTTCTGCCAACTATACAGATTTCACTCCCATGTATGCTATATATTTGTATTCCTAGAATGCAGCACAAAATAGGCATTTCAAAAATGCCTGTTTGATTGATGAAAAGGGCATCTAGAGTGGTAGAAACAGCATCAAGTTGGAATTCAGGAAATAAGTTCTGCCCAAGTTGTGGCCTGCAAACAAATGCTTTACTACTCTCGGGCTTTGAAATAAATTAGTTTCTAGATCTTTTATAGCTCTGAGGGTGAGTCTTCTAATGAGTCAGAATAAAGCCCAGGCTTTTTCTATTTCTCCTCCTAGAAATATTATTTCCAGTCCTCTTGGAATTGAAATGATCGAGAACTTGTGGATTTATAGCAATCTTTGTGACTTCCCCCTCTAGCTACCCTCTTGCAACTATCCCCACTGGGGGATACCATCTCCCCACCATCATAGGCTGGTATAAGAAGTGAAAATAAACCTTATAAGACCACAATTATCCCTAATCCAAAAATCTGAAATCTGAAATGCTCCAAAATCCAAAACTTTTTGAGTGCCAATATGACATTCAAAGGAAATCTTTGGATTTCAGATTTTTTAGGCTTGGAATGATTGACCAGACAACACAAATATCCCCAAATCTGAAAAAAATCCCAGATCCTGAACACTTCTGGTCCCAAGCATTTTGGATAAGGGATATTCAACCTGTATTGACTATTACCAATAGAAGTAAATAGCTGGTTCTACTAGTTGTTAGAAAGCAGGTATTAAATCTAGTTTTATAAACAGTGTAGACTTTACATTATGCACCCCTCTCCATGATCCTAGTTAGGAAGAGGCAAAACATTTTATTTTGCGCATTTTTTTTCTCGTTCTTGCCACTATTTGCTGTGTGAAACTAGTATAAAGTTAATATAAGCCATACATTATAAATCCAGTGTATCCTTTCTATATACTGTAGCATTTTGATTATATACTGCCTAACAAGTTCTTCCAAATACGTTACCCAAAACAAACAAAAAACATAACATGTCTATCTGTTGTGTATTTTCTAATACATTGAAATCAAATCTTTTTTAGGAATTGAGGGAAAGTTTATGTAGTCAGAATAGCTGAAACTGCTTTAAATTACTTAAATGCCTTGAAGTATTTAAATGTCCATAAAGCACTGCATAAATGCTTTTTTAAAAATGCCATAAAGTATTTGTTTTTTGTTTATGTAACCCTGAACAGTAATGGTATAAATTAATACACATAGTCATTTACAGTATATAAAAAGTACACATAAAAAAATTTTCATGTTTAAGAGAAAGAACATGAGCACTGTAAAACTGAATGTGCCTTAAACATGTTTATGATGTGATTCCATTAAGTATTAATTTAGCAATTAAATGCAATTATCCTATATAACACAAATAAGATTTAATAGTAGCGAGGAAATGCTACTGCCTGGCAACAGAGCAATAATTTTGAATCTGCTGTCAAAGAAACTTTTACCTTTCTGGGCTTTCAATGTCTGTTCTTCAATTTGCCTTAGACGTTCCATTAGCTCTTCCTTTTCACGTTCTATTCTTTCCTTTTCCTTTTCTGCTATTTCTCTTTTCTTCTTTTCATTCTCTAATTGTGCCCTTAAAAAGAATTGCAATTGCTGTGTTACAAAATAATTAGACAGAAATATTATTCATGTGAAATCTAACTACTGTGAATCAACTAAGAAACTACAGCACAGGTGTCCTTAAACTTTTTAAACAGGGGGCCAGTTCACTGGCCCTCAGACCGTTGCAGAGTGTGCACCGTGGGCCCGGGAGGGGCCGGGATGAGTTGGCTGCTAAGCAGGACAGGCAGCGGCGGCAAAAACACCGGCGAGCCAGATAAATGTCCTCAGCAGGCCGTATGTGGCCCGCGGGCTATAGTTTGAGGACGCCTGCTACAGCATAAATATTTTAACAAGGTTTTCATTATATTCACTTGTGTTCAAAATAGGGTATGGTTAAAAATACAGGACTATGCTGTTACATACACTCATTGTGTATACACATGTGCTGGGTTCCAATGTATTTCTTACAGTGGGGTCACAATAAAGATAGCTGATACCTATTTTTAAAAATATTAAAAACTTAGACATTTTAGGAAGATTCTCAAATGACAAGTTTACAAAACTGTTAGGAAAGTATAACTGTCAAATATATCCCAGTGTACAAAACATATTAAGGCACATACAGGATGAATTCTGAGAACAAATTATACGTCAGCACCAAAAAGTAACCATACAGTTGCTATACCCAAAGAAAATGCCCTTTTAAGATTAGCAGGATCCCTCCATTGGGGAAAAACAAAGGCTTGAAGAGAGCACACAAAGGCAAGTATCTTAAAACAAGAAAATGACCTGGGAGGGCAACAATTTTTAATCATTAAAAATGATTTAACACAAGTTTAATTTCTTGGGTCATACCCATGTATGCCTAGATAAAGGTGACAAATCAGTTTCACCTCCTTTGACAATTCCACTAGAATGACAGTAGGTGGCTAACGCTGTTAAAAAAGATTATCAGAGCTCAGTAGGAAAGAATGCCTCAATCATTTAGCTGCATCTGCCATGGGCCTGATGAGACTGTTTCTTTTAAATATAGCCAAATTCATTCATCAAACATCTACCAAGAGCCTACCATATATCAGACTCCATGTTGGTGGCCAAATTTATAAAGAAGAATAAAAATGAGATGAAAAACTGTGTTAGCAGACAATATTTTCTACTTGATAAGTTTAATCAATACTCAAATAACTACTTCAATAAGAATAATTTTCTTATTTAGTTAAGAAATCAATTATGATTTCATCTCTGAAATTTATCTGGGTATGCTTTAATGTTCCACAAAAAGACATCACTGCCACCTGGTGTCAATTCTGAATTTCAGGCACAAAACCATGTAGTTTCTCAACTTCTAGTCGCTCATAAACTTATCAGCAAAGTTTACTATCAAAGCTGTTTCCCTTACTTTATAAACCTAATTTTTTAAAATTCCGGTACTTCCTAACATATACCATTTGCCCCTAACACAGAAAGAGAGCCCAGCTTTGCTGCAGAGTTGTCACAAGTCAGTCAGACGTCAGACAGACACTGATGGTGACCATCTAGCGCACCACGCCAAAACAAAGTTTAAGGGTCACCATACCTCCCTGCTGATTTAATGAATCCTCCCATCATTTAAGAATGTAGGGCCTGGAGCCCATTCATGCAATCAGAACTCCACTTCTGTTCTTGAGTTCCCTATGAGGTACTTTCTCAACAGTAAGGAAGAAAAGCCAGTAAGTATACCCTGCCCTGGGATCTGGGGTCACTCTCAGAACATTCATTCACCTCTTTCCCCTTATCCGATTTCAATTTATCAAGCATATACAGACAAAGAGATTTAAGGAGTTGGGAGCTTCCACTCCTCTGGAAGACATGAACTCAAGGGAATGTTTGCCCAACTTCCTTGGGCAAAAGAAGAACCTGATGGCCCTCACAGAAGCTGCTGCTCTATCTGTGTTCTTTAGATAGCTAAAACATCAGGTTCTCCATGAAAGCAAAAGCACAGTACTTTTCAAGTGATTGCTAGTATGGCCAAAGCTACTGTTTTCCACATCAGGTTGTGTGCTACCCTAGGATGTTGATTAGCCTATCCCAACTACTCCCCAGCCTCTGTGCAATTATACCCAGTGCTACCACAATTCCTCAAGACAGCTATCTTCCTCCATTGCTCCCTAAGACCCCAAGTCACTTCTCAAGAATGAACACTGCAAACTAGATCTCAAGACCTGAAGGCTACAATCATATGCCATCAACTCAGAACCTTCCAGATCTAGCTTTGGCTGGATCCCTTCTGGGGATGGTTATTGATTTTATTTAGCTTCATTTGCTTTTCTTCAGAGATGGAGGTGAAGGAGATATGGAAGCAGATAAAAAGACTGAAAGTAACCTGGTCACAAGCAAGTTGGGGGAAAAGATTGTCTTCCTACAGATTATAAAAAGTTTTCTCTTTGAGAGAGGAAGATAAAAGGCTATGATAGGTAAGAATATACTATACAGAAAGTGTATTTATTTATTTATTTATTTGAGACAGGGTCTTACTCTGTCACTCAGGCTCAAGTGCAGTTGCATGATCATAGCTCATTGCAGCCTCTAACTCCTGGGCTCAAATAATTCTCCTGCCTCCTAGGAGAATCCTCCTAGCTAGGATTACAGGTACATGCCACTACACCTGGCTAATTTTATTTTTTATAGAGATGGGGTCACCACAATGTAATCATAAGGCACACGACAGCAGTAAAAAACGAGAGTCCGGTCAAAATATAATAACAATCCAACTCAGTATCTTTAACGATGGGCTCAGTAATTACCCACAAGCTTTATGCCCATATAACAAATGTTCTGTTATGCAGTTAACTTCTCTAAGGCAGATAATGTGAGTTAATATTATAAAATAAGTAAAATCAATAAAATATCCAAATTACATAGAACATTTAAGAAAAAAAATCAGTGAATATAAACCCTAAAAATATTGTACCAAAGTCATATCTAGCCAGAGGTCTACTTAATTATTAGATACAAATTATGTTATATCCAGCATGTGTAAAATACATGTTTTGGGTTCCTTGATTTTTTTTTAAGGACCTACTTTATTTCTTAGATCATAATGTTGCTCTATAAAGATTTCCTCAACAAAAGTTAACATTAGTTTGGTCTCTAAATTTTTTCAAATAAAGCATAAAGTTTAAATTAATCTAGAATCAGATTCGGGAATTATATTGCTAGACCCAGTAACCTGATTCCAGAGTCAATAAGGATTTTATTCAATATCATTCCAATTTTAAAACTCTAAATTTAATATATTTTACAGCATCTTTTTTAAATCTAAGAGAAACACAGTTAAAAAGATTAGTGTCTTTGGCAGGGACTGCTGATGTTATCCTACTCTGCAAAGTGACTTTTCAGCTGGGTTCTATGATTTCACTAATGTTTTTCAAAGTAAAATATTCAGCACATTCTTACCTTGAAAAATTAAGAAATGTAAGTAACAAGCAAAACAAATTCAAATATTTCAAACTGCTCTATCCAAAACAATGTCGGTCAGTGAAAAGCAAACACGATAAAAGAGAAGCACATTTATAAAGGCATGAAAAGCTATTCTCTCAGAAATAGCTGTCAAAAAGTTCTAACTTGAAAATTATTTATATACTTGTTTTAAAGTAGGATAGAGTGATAATGCTGTCTTTCAATTTTAGTACAATGAAAATAACATAAAAATGTAAATTTAGAGTTATGTTAAAGAAACTGAGCAGTCAAATTTTAGATATCCTATTTCTATCAATTAAAAATGAAAGGCTATAAATTCCATACCTTTCCAACTGCTTCTGATGTTTCTCTTCCCTAGCCTGAGCCTTCATCTGCTGTACTTCAATAGTATCAGGCTTCCTTCTTCGCATGTACAGTTCGTGGTTTCCCATACACAAGGCCAAAATCCGCTTATTGATTCTCAGACGAGGTGCATAAAAAACAAAATCCTAAACATAAAATATTCTGAATTTAAAATCTTCCTGAAGAATAGTGTCTCTCACAACAATCTGTACTAAAAATTTCAACATGAAGTATGAGTTCTGATGTATATTACATGTAGTTCAGAAATCATAAAATTTCATAACTCCTAGCAAGTATGACATATTTTCACTTAACTGGTTCCTTACCTTTTCATGCTCCACCAGTTTTGTAAAGAGGTTAACATTCTTATCCTATCAATACAGTAGATGACATTTATTCCATCCTTATATCTCAGAGTAGGAGGTTTTTTTGGTTTGTTTTGCCTTTTGCCATTAATGCCAAAACTGGTCCTTTGTTAATGGCAGTTGAATCTTTTTTAACCTAGAAATGCTCTTCGTATTTTTTATTTTTTCAATAACTAACAGAGTTAGAATACTAGACTGTACATGACACTAGAGGAATTTTAAAAATCGATTTAAATGAAAAGATTTCTTAACTTCAAGTCTTAAAGTTACAAAAATACAAAGCTCATAACGTAAAGTATTAATATACAAACAGAATTAATTTAGAATAGGGTTAGCTCTATCACATTTTAGCCACCAATGAACAAAATTTTTTTAATTGCTTCTTAGGAATGGTGATTGTCTTCAATGACTTCCTAATAAATATTAACTACCTTGTTAACTGAATCTCAGTTAAAATAAAACTCTAATTAATTTATCTTATAAAAATTAAAACCTTGTATTTTTAATGACATTATTTTATGACTGGAAAAGCTGAACTATAGAAAGAGAATATTAATCAGAAGCAACCGATGAATGAACAATGCCATTCTTCAAGTGACATTATAGGAAAGTAGCAGATATTTAAAGAGTTAATACATAAAACATATTAAAAAATTTTACTTACAGGTGCCTTTTTGTCAATTGGCTTTATAACAAATTTTTTGTCATTAAATGAAATATTTCTGATTTCACTCCAGGGAAAACCAATTTTAGGTGTTAACCTTAAAAAATGAGAGCATCTCTTTAATTAAAGGAAGGAGACAATGAACAATATTCATAACAACTTTCTGGGTCCAGTTTAGCTGAATGACCAGTCTTAATAGTTTCAGATTTTCAAAATGTATTAACTTACTTATAACACACAGTTGACATTATTGTTTAAAGAGAAATTTGATAAATTAAATCATAAAACAATTATTCAAACATTTCATAAATATTTCATGAATCTTAAAAGCATTATAGTTATTTTCCTAAAATTATCTTAAAAAAAAACTGGTGACCAGAATGTAGAACTGAGCCTCTTGGGGTTTTCACTACCTCTATTTAGTATTTATTCTGTTTGGTCTCAAGCTACTACAACTTTCAGTTTACATATGTTTAAGAAGGAAGGGGGAAAAAATAAGGCCTTTATAACTTCTCATGTGAATTATGGACATAAGTTACTGAAAAAACAATTATTTTCTTCCTCTGTTTAAAAATGTTTGGGGCCAGGGTGGTAGCTCATGCCTGTAATCCTTGTATATTAGGAGGCTGAGGCAGGAGGATCACTCGAGCCCAGGAGTATGAGGTTACAATGAGCTATAATGATGCCACTGTACTCCAGCCTGGGCAACAGAGCAAGACCCTGTCTCACCCAAAAAAAAAAAAAAAAAAAAGTCCTAAGGACTGAGTTTGGAGGAAAAAAAGTTTGGTTATTTGTGAATTTACTAAAAATAATTCATTTTCAGTACACTTTAAGATTTTATGGTATGTGAATTATTTCTCAATAAAACAATTTTAAAACACTCACATACACAAATGTTTGGATAAATGGGAGAGCTGAAATTCAAATTATACTGCAATTGCCTCCTTTTTATCATCCTATACACAAAGATAGAGGGTATTAGACTGGACTAAGTAATTTTGCTTCTGCTTTTTCCTATATTTTACTGTTTCAGACTATCCATCAAATGCATCAGTTGTCCTATAACAAAAGTGAAAAATGACTGTGACACCTCTGCTGGCCAAAAGACACCTTTTAGTCAGGTTTCTGATAGCATAGCATGAATTTCTACCTATTTATATTCCTTTTAATTCTTAAGCAGACTAGGTACTTCATCATAGCAAATAATTTTTTCTATATAAAACATTCTTTTTACTCAAGATGCATATATTATATTGCCACCCACCAAGATAAGTCAAAGTAACCTGCTTTAAAATGAGACTGCAGTAACACTATATGATATTTTTTAAGGTAATATACTATACCGCATTTACATGCTACTTTGAAAAATTCTAAAGCAACTGTCTCATAATTCTCACAATTTTGTGAAGTGAGCCTGAAAACTAATACAATAATTTTTAAAAGAAAGAAAAAGAAGATTCAGTCCACAAAAATTAGTCTAGAACATAGTTTTGCTTTTTCAAAACTTTTAAAATTTTCTCTTCTGAATGATAGAGCATTCTAACTTGCTTTGTAATATAAACCTGAAAAAATATTAGTGTAAAATTAGTAAAATGCTTTCTTTTGGAGTCATTATATATGTCTTGAAATTAATAGTTTAGTAGATTATCTGTAATAATAAAAGCTAAAATTCTGGAGCCAACCCAGAATAAAGAATAATGCTGTAGGAGAAGGCATTACTGGCATAGACTTGAATGCTTATGTGGTATGATAAATAAATTAAAGAGAGGTATAAGGCAATTACAATAGCTATTATTCCTGAAAAGTGCTATAAGAGTCTAATATCTTTTATATCATACTGTATATATATGTAAATACAATACTGATGAATTATATATGTATAATAAATAACTGGTTGATTTCAAAATATAATTACACTGTTCACTATGTATAATATAGGGATATTATATTTATCAATGTCAAGAAATATTCAAAACAATTCCTATATGATGTTTAAAAATGTTCTGAAAGATAATAAACATACATTAATTTCACTCTCTCATTGCTCCTGATTTTTTAAACATTTCAATTCCAATCTATTTTTCAGGCATAATAACATTTAAGGAATTATTCTTCCTTAACCTATTGAGGGAACAAATTTTAATTAAGTTACTAGCTATAACTCACAAGAGCCAAACAGCATGTGTCAAATAAAAGTAAATCATCCCATTTGATAAATACACTGAAAATAGAATTCTGAAACTGTATGGTGCTAAGAAAATGGAAATACAATATCTAAAAGTCTATGTGGCATTAACTAATCTTTTAATCTGAAAAAAGTAGTAAGGGTAATCAAGATAAGAAACAACTTTTACAGAAGATTAAAGCCATTTAGACTACTGAATAATGATCTGTTCACTATGCAACTAGTTTACTTACTTGTCATCATGCTCATAAATATTCAGTCCCAAAGCATCAACACCAAGCCACAATTCAGTTCCCTTTTTATTTTTTATTTCAAAATAATTGACTCCATACATTTCCAGATCTTGTGCAATCTTCAGGTATTCCATCATAGAATCTTCCCTGTTGAAATAAAACTAAATTAATATAATTAAGTAGGAGTATCTAATACCAAACTAAAATTGCAAAAATACCTTGAGTTAAAATGTAGTGCTTTATTCATATAAGTCAAATGATCTTTTGGTGATACTTTAATGTAATAAATGTTATGAAATAAAAATATTTTGAGGAAAAACACAGACTATAGCTACCCAAATACCTTAGCATTCCTCTATGTTCTTCATGCCAGTTCTGTATTCTTTCTTCCCACTGTTCTTTTGTTAGTTTGTGTTGTTCCAATACACTAAAAAGAAAAAAAAAATCCATCATAATGCCTTTATGATTCAAAATCATTATTTTTTTTAAAAGTTCAGAATTCTTTCTGTATTTTGACTGTAGTAGATGTCATACAAATTAATACTCATGATAAAATTGCATAAAACTAAATACATACACAGATGAGTACAGATAACACTTATAATCTGAATAAGGTGGGTAGATTGTATCAATGTCAGTATCTTGGTTGTAGTACTGTACTATAGTTATAAAAGATATTACCATTAGGGGAGACTGGGAGAAGGACACATAGGATCTTTTTTTTTTTATAATTGCATCTGAATAATCAATATCAAAATAAAAAGTTTCTAGGATTCCCAAATTATTTTAAATAATACATGTTTTAAAAATAATTATTATAAAAAGTCTATTTCCAGGAATGGTTCAGTATTTGTATCAACACATTAAAAATTAATGTATCATCAACACAGATCTTAACTAGATAGCATATCTGGGTTTATATCTTTCTCTTTGGCATTTAGATCTTCGGTTGTATAGTGTTATGCAAAACATACTAAATTTATAGTTGTAAAAGTTGGAATAAGGCATAAAATGTAACACTTGTAGATTGTGAATAAAGGTTATTTCACTAAAAAAATAAATAATAAATAATTATTATAAACATAGCTTATGGGAATCTAAATATTTCAAGTGAATAAAATATTGGACCAAAATGGCTTTCTCATTATTAATAGAAAAATTAAAGAACAAATTGAAAACCAGAATTCAAGAGCCCTAATTCTTCCTTTATTCTATGTATTTAGTGTTTTTTGCTACTAATTTATTGTTTTATGTAGGTAATACTTTCAATAAAAATGTATGCAGTGATAAGTCATACTCCCACTTGATGCCCCCCAAATAATTTTTTTTGTACCCTTCTAGTGTTCCTTATTCAAATGTAAGCAAATACAAACATTCTTATTTTCTACTGCTAATATTTAACACCAAATCAGCAAAGTCAACATGCTTATAAATATAATTTACCTGCTATGCACCCTATAGATAATGATTTCTATTCTCTTTGGGTCATACGATAATTATCTACCTTTCTCTACTGATGACTCCTCAGATCCTACTTTATGGATAGCAAAAGCTACAGTGTTAAAATATTATTGTTTTACTGCATAAAAATTTTAAATGAAACTCAGGAACTTCTTGGCAGTATACAGGAATCTTAGGATGAAATATTCTGCTGGACAGATTATATATTACTTAGATTCCTTAACCACTTCGGTACCGCGCTCAGAGGCCGCGAAACCTTGCCCACAGCCGCACTCATAGTCCGCACGATAGTTTGTGCTGTGCATTGACAACGAGTCCGTTTTGCTCATGTGTGATGAGGAAAGCTTTAAAGCATTGAAAGCTTGTTTTAATTTACTGGCAGCTTTAGGAAAATAATATAATAACTCCTACTAAGGACTTGTTAAAAGGTCACAGATTCGTAGTAACT
>VBSM01001265.1:66680837-66719735 GCA_008086735.1 Cheirogaleus medius
CCAAACCCTAGTTTTTTGTGTTTGTTTTTTTTTTCTTTTTCATAGCCAAACTTCTTTTAAAGGCTGTCCAGATTCACTAACCTCAATTTCCATACCTAACATCCACTGCCCCCAATCCACCACAATCTGGTGTCAACTCCCAAAACTTTACTGAAACTGCTCTTACTAAGGTCACTACAAATCTCTTTATTCCATCACTTTAGTCCTTCTCATATTTGACCTCTTCGTACTACCTGACAGTGCTAACTATTCTCTCCTTAAAGCATTCCTTTAATTTCACTTCCATGATATAATAATCCTCTGGTATTATTCTTGAATTTCTGGCCATTTGTTCTCAGTATAGTTGTCCCTCCATATCCATGGGATTGGTTCTAGGACTCCTGTGGATATCAAAAATCTGTGGATGTTCAAGTCTCTGACATCAAATGGTGGGTGTAGTATTTGCAAATAACCTATATTCATCCTCCCTTGAACTTTAAACATCTCTAAATTACTTATAATACCTAATAAATACAACATAAATGCTATGTAAATTCTGTTGTTATACTATATTGTTTTTTAATTTGTATTATTTTTATTTTTGTAATTTTTAATTTTTTCTAATATTTTCAATCCACGATTGTAAAACCCACAGACACAGAGGACCAACCTTATACATTACAGGAGCCTCTTCCTCTATACTTAAAGAGTTGAGATCCAACAAGGTCTGTCCTAGGTCTTTCTCTTTACATGTACTTTCAGGTCTATCTCTTTCATTCCCATGGGTTAATTACCATATATTTGCTGATTTTTCCCCAAACTATAGTCCAAGACTGCTCTAAAATATCAGGACTCACATATACAAATGAATACTAGATATCTCTCTTCGTTATAATGTACGTATTTCAAACTCAGTAGGTTAAAAATTGAATTCATCTTTCTTTCAAACGTGTTTTCGTCTTTCCCTTGTCTTGATAAAAGGTATTACCCAGCTGCCCAAGTCATAACACCTGGCATGTAAAAATGTATGTATATCTAGCTCTTTTCAAAGGAAAGCAAAATACTATCTGGGGGAGCTGATTATATTTATTACCAGGGAGCTAAACTCTACTGTAGAATAGACTGTTCATCTGGGTTTTTAAATATAAGAATTGAGAATCCATCAGAAGCATCAAATTATTTTGTTTGATTTATTATAAACAAATAACCTTCCAATTACTCATTCCCCCACACTCAGGTTGTACTTAGGTATTGAGAAAAAGTGTGCTATATACCACACATGAAATAAGCCTATCACTGTGAAGGTATTTTCTCCATTCTAAACCAAAAAATTAGTATTCTGAATTTATGACTAAGTCTCTTTTAAGCTTAGAGAGCCTGAATTAGTCCTCCATAGACTATTAACTATGGAAGAACATCTGACCTGCAAAATTAAGGACCAAATCTTGAAGAGCATTTGCATCAGCAACCACAGCAGTCCTCTCTAAAGCACTCCAGTTATCTACCTTCTTATTAAAAAGGGTAGGTTAGAGCATATATGCATTTTAAATAAAGATATTAAATTTAATTAAAGTGTGATTCTGGTGTTTAAAAGATTTTTTTAATCACATGAGTTATTAAATGTATGCCATGTACTTCATCTGGTGCTCAACTAAACAGCAATGTGACCTAACACTGAAAGAACTATCTATACTGTACTTGAGATAAAGCATGTGTAATCTCTTATGAACATTTAAGAAATTTTTAAGGGTGATTTTGATTACAAAAATTTATCTTATGTATTGACTTAAAACCTAATATGCTATGTATTTTAATATAATTTATATATAAAATAATATAAATTATACCTCAATTAAAGTAAAAGCTAATCCTTATCTGAAATGAAATTCTACTATATTAGTCATCGATTACTCAACTCAGTGCTTTAAAAAATATGAGATAAAGGGGACAGGAGTGGTGGCTCATGCCTGTAATCCTAGCACTTTGGAGGGCCAAGGCAGGAGGATTGCTTGAATTCAAGACCAGGAATTCAAGACCAGCCCAGGCAACATATTGAGACCCCATCTCTACTAAAAATATTTTTTTAAAAAAAGTTAGTCAGGCATGGCAGTGCACATCTGTAATCCTAACTACTTGGGAGGCTGAGGTGGAACGATGACTTGAGCCCAGGAATTCCAGGCTGCAGTGGGCTATGATCACACCATCACGCTAGCCTAGGCAACAGAGCGAGACTGTCTCTTTAAAAAAAAAAAAAAAAAAATCGGAGACAAAGGATTTTAGGTTAGAATAACAATCAAAACCAGAAGAATATAAACAGGCTAACAAATATTTCATATTCCTGATTCTCTTGGTGAAAACATGGATTATTCTACCTTCTCCCAAGGTAACTATTATTGCTGTAATATTAAAAGGCAGAACACACGACATTTAATAATCTAATTTTAAAGCTATTTTACTTGTGGTAACTTATAAAGCATATATCAACAAGTAATAGATTTATTAGCCCAAATAAACATTAATGCCTACAAAGGAAATTAATAAAAGTAGACATGATGTAATTTTGTCTTTCTTCATATTTAGTATCCATGAAAAGAAACTACACCTAAGAGCTTCAATATTATGAGGAAATGGCGCAAAATTGAAATCGTAAGTTAATAATAATATATAGCTTTGCATTTAAATAGAAATATTAATATTCAGGAATTTGGACTAAGAATAGTAACAACCTCTCTCCAGGTTCTAGAAGAAAGATCTTAATGTACGTCAGGGACATGTGTGCTACCCAAATTAAGAACTAAGATATTTAAAAATAATATTTGATGTTGTATTTTCTAGATTTCATAAATACTACTAACAAATAGGACTTGTACCATGCTTTACAGTTAAAACTATAAACACACAGTTCAAGAATTATAATCATAAACTGGAAGGTAGGCAGAGCAGAATTACTATCCCCACATTGCAGATTTAGATACTGAGGCTCAGAAATTTTAGGTTATGTACCTAAGGTCACATAACTAGCAGAAGGTAGAATTAGTACTCAAAATCTAGGTCTTCTAATGATTTTTTCCTATGCCATATTTTAAAATTGTTACAGAGGCAGTAATACACTGCAGATAAGAATAGAGCACTGGCCTAGGAGTCTGAAAATCTAGTTTTAAAAGCCTTTTTAGCCAGGCATGGTGGTGCACACCTTGTACTCCCAGCTGCTCAGTAGGCTGAGGCAAGAGGATCGCTTGAGCCCAGGAGTTCAAGGCTGCAGTAAGTTATGATCATGTCACTGCACTCTAGCCTGGGTGACAGAGCAAATCCTGTCTCTTAAAAACAAAAACCAAATACAAACACTTTTTTTTTAAAGTTAGAAACTTAATTTATGAAGAAAACATAGCCTGCCCACTTATTCTCAAAAGCATTTATTAAGCACCTATCTGCCTGTGTTAGAATTTATACTAAGCAGCGACAGTCACATTCTTCCCTAAGGCCTAAATTATCGCTGCTTCCATTTATTGCCTACTCTAATGAGAATGAGGAGGGAAGAAGTAGATCAACTACAGGTAATTATAGAGCATATAAATCTAAGTAGCTGCTATGTACTGATTTTTAAAAGTATACTCTCTGATCCAGCTGGCAACATAAAATCTCAAAAAAAATTTTTCTATTTACAAATCTCTGGAATGTAAGTTTCACTTACCGCTGGGGTAGGAGTCTATCATTAGCCAGGTAGCCTGGTTTATGAATCTCTTTATTATAATCTCCATACTTGGCTTGGACAGCATAGGAAGCAAGAAGAACTGCAGTTTCTGGTGGGCAATATATCTCATCATTTAAGATGGCTTCTTTAACTTGCAAGAAGAAAAGTCTCTGGGTTATTTCTTGAATTAATTCCTCAGAAACATCTTCAGGAAAGAATTTAGCTCTAAACTTGAACTGTAAAGGATTCTCTTTTTTAACATCTTGCTGTGTTACCTGGAATAATAATTTCAAGCATAATCAACAAAAATCTTAAGTTTATAATAATTGAACCTAGCCATATTAAATTCTTTTCGGGAAAAAGTGAAATAGAAGATTCTAAATCTATAAGAATCTAATGTGTGATATTTTAAATCTGTAAACAATATTAATATATGTGAGAAAAAAAGATTCTATGCTCAAGAATGTGACCTGTAACTTACAGAGTCTATCTAATAACCAAACTGAAAACTTCTCTTCATAATCTTGAGAAGCATTCCCTACATATGTTTAAATCAAGGTCAAAGTACTTAGTCACACCATTTGTAATACTTGCTTTAAGATAATATTTCTTATGTGCTAAGTTTTCAAATAGGAAAAGTGAGCATGTTTTTTTTCTAAGATAGTAAGCTGATGGTGTCCAACTGAATTAAGACATGATACCTCTTAATGATTAGCACAGATAATTGCAAAAGGAGGCTTGGAATCAGTGAGACTCTTAGCTTTTCCAGCACAAATTCACGATATCTTTAACTTAATTATTAGGTTAATTTTATCATATATTTTACCTTTTTATTTAGTTTAAGCCATGTAGAATAACCTTTGCTGTCTACATACTGCAGCCCAAAAAACCAGACCTCACGCAAACCAACTGTTTTCACCACCTAAAAAAGAAAATCCATTTCAGTTTAACATTCACACTGTACCTAGATGACACTATACTTAAAAAGAAGAACAAAACTATATAAGTATATTCACTTCATATTCACTCCTTTGCCACAAGAAAGGTCTTTCCTAATATATTAAGGGAACATTTCTGAAAACTTAAATTCAGGTTTTTTTATATTCAATTTTGTGTCACTTCAATCCTCTTACCTGATCTACTTTTTCATACCTTTTCCTTCTTACCTACCATCATGACCTAAACAAATAACAAGATTAGTCTAGAAGTAAACAAGGCCTAGAAGAATCAACAGAAGTGGATATTAGTTTACGAGGTATGGTACATTTAGCTGCCTATGAGTATGCTTTAAAAATTCGCTTTTACACACAAAAAAAGCCTTTCGTCTTCCGAAAAGACCTCATCAGGGCTTTAAAAGTTCATTAATTACCTAGACAGGAGATTAAGTATACTACTTATCAAGAGAAGACACAACTCTCCAGCCATTTAAAATTTTTATTTCATCAGATTTAGCTCAATATGCGATACAATGACACCTACTAAAACTAAAATATCTAATATGTTATTATTGCTGTCATGCTAGAATCTCTCTCATTCTTTAAGATCAAGTTAGTCTGACTATAAACGTTTGCTCTCCTGTTCCTAAGAAAAAGTTTAATAAAGTTTATGTAAAAGTTATCCTCCTCTAAGTCTCATTGCATGTAAGCTCTATCACTTTCTTCTCTCTCTGCAATCATCTCTTCACTTTTTTACCTGACCTCTGGGGACAATTTCTTTCCTCTTTTTCTCAGTAAAACTGGATTATTTACAATATTACAATACAGCATTAACTGGGGAGCTTAAGTTTTAAAATATTGATGGTTTAGAGTAGGCCTACACAATTAAATCAGAATCTCTGGAAGAGGTTTCCAAGCATGGTCTTTTTTAAGCTCCACAGGTGATTCCAATGTGCATTCGAGACTCAGAAAAAAGACAAGATCAGTAGTCCGAGTTTCTTATTATGACATACCTGACACCTCCATGTCATAACCCCTGCTTAGCGCATTATGTACCTATGACACCAAAATGCTGTCAGTTGTCTCCTTATAGCCTATACAGGTTGAGCATCCCTAATCCAAAAATCCAAAATCTGAAATCCTCCAAAATCTGGAATTGTTTGAACACCAACATGATACCACAAGTAGAAAATTCTACACCTGACCTCATATGATGAGTTCCAGTCAAAACTTTGTTTTGTGCATAAAATTATTAAAAATAATTTTATTTTATAAAAATACCTCTGGGTTATGTGTGTAAGATGTATATGTAACATAAATGAATTTCGTGTTTAGACTTAAGTACCATCCCCAAGATATCTCATTATGTACATGCAAATATTCCAAACCCTGAAAACAATGCAAAATCCTAAATACTTCTGGGCCCAAGCATTTTGGATAAGTGATGCTCAACCTGTAATTCCCTAGGACTTTGTTCCTGCTGTCCCCTCTGTCTAGGACTCCTACCCATTCCACTCAAGGACTATGTAGAGTATCTCTGAATCCCTGTTAGTTGCCATCACAATGATTTTCATAGCACATGTACCTGTTGATAATTATTTGTTTAAAAGTCCTTTCCCACAAATGTAGGAATGAATACAATAAAGAATATCCCTATTGCTGTTCAAGATATCAGAATAGGTAATATGAAAATTTTCAGTGCTACTTTGTTGGATTCTTAATAAAGGTATAGAAAAACATAAAAAGTATAGAAAAGCATCCACACTATGGTGTCAAAAGTTGCATACTTCATGTGGTTAAATGATACCTGGTCAAAAAGTTGTTTGCCAGTTGTATTGGGCTGAATGGCAAATTCCAGCTCAGCATCCATTGTAGTTACTCTTACGTTGATCTATAATAAAAACAAAAGCGATAATAAGTAGAAAAGAGAATATACTTATTAAGTATTAGGCATGAGAAAATACTCTGATTTATAATATTTTCTTTATTAGATAAAGTGATAAAGTTTGACTTTAACCACAGGAAATCTTAAATCTATTTGAAAAACAAAGAGCTTATGAAGTCCTCATTTAAAAAGATCTACTGATTCATAACCAGCCTGACCAAGAGCGAGACCCCGTCTCTACTAAAAATAGAAAGAAATTAATTGGCCGACTAAAAATATATAGAAAAAATTAGCCGGGTATGGTGGCGCATGCCTGTAGTCCCAGCTACTCAGGAGGCTGAGGCAGGAGGATCGCTTGAGCCCAGGAGCTTGAGGTTGCTGTGAGCTAGGCTGACGCCACGGCACTCACCCTAGCCTGGGCAACAAAGTAAGACTCTGTCTCAAAAAAAATAAATAAATAAAAATAAATAAATAAAAAGATCTACTGAATACTTAACATATACTGAGCATGAGGCCAAGGGCTTTCTATACTCTGATTTAGCCCTTCCAACAATACCAAAAGACATTATGTTCATTCCTATAGAAATAAAGAGTTTCTACCACTTGCCCAAGGACATAGTGATATCAAAAGGCATAACAGGTATTTAAACTGAGGTCTAACTCCAAATTCTTTGAATGTCATTCACTAGCCCATATTTCTTTCAACACAAAACTCAAATACTTAGTTTTATTTATTGTGCAAATGTATTCTTCACTTTATGAAAAACATTAATCTACAGTCCTTTATTTGCTAGATTCTATTTTAAATATCAGTTTTCTCATGTAATACCTTTCTAATTGAATATCTCAAAAACTTAACATGCCTTACCAAAATAATTTTTACCAGGAATAGCATCTTCACCTAGAATTCCTCATAATGTGATCCAAATCTATCTTTTTCCTGTTTTTGTTATTTTATCTTTATTTCTCTTTTCATCTTCCCATACCTTACTTGCTGTTTCTGTATCTATTTCTAACAATCTTTACTTTTCCCTTTACTAGCATAAACCTACAGCCATTCCTACTTTGTTTCTGTTAACAATTATATTTAAGGGTTTTTTAGTCATACATATTACTGCGTTTGTTTTTATGTAGCCTTTTCTATCACCCTGTATACTTACTGTAGACAGAGCGTGTGCCATTTTATCTTAACTTTAACTCACAACTACAAGAACTCTAAATCAGACTTCTTATTTCCCTTTAAGTGTCTTATGATTCTAACAATTACAACCTCAACACATGTTGTGGCTTTTACCTGGAGTATCTGCTCTAATCAAATCTTACAGTTTCATCCTTCTTTAAAATAATCTTGTTTTTATTCTTCTTTAAAATAATATCTTATTATAAAACATTGATATATACAAAATATTTAAAATATATAAGCAATGAAGCATAATAAAATGAAATCCATAAATCCACCATCCAATTTAATTACTAGAAAATGACAAATAATATTGCAAATGCCACTGTATTTCTTCTTGGTAAATACCCTATCCCAAACTCCCCATAGGTAAGCACTAACATGAATTCTGTGTTTGTTATTCTCTTGTTTTTTTAAAAAATGATTCTATCAAAAATGTAGGTATCTATATATAAAATAATTTCGTTTTTCTTGATTTTGTAGCTGTATTATAATACCACAGTACTTGCTAATAAAGTCATTCTTGATGTGGGTAATGATTACATGAGTATTCAATTTATGAAAATGTATCAACTACACACTTTTGATATATTCTTTTGGGTATGTATATTCTATTTCAAGAAAAAAGATTTTTTAAAATTATACTACACTAGTTTGATTTTTCACAGTTATATTTCTAAGATTCACTTTTTCTGTGGGTAGTTACAATTCATTTTCACTGCTATACAATATTCTACATGTGACTAAACAATAACTTATTTACCCATTTCCTCTCAATGTTTACTGTTTCCGATTTTTTGGTTATTAAGAATACGGCTATGAACATTCTTGTACATGTCTTCTAGTGTGTCAGAATTTCTTTAGAAGTATTTATACTTAGAATTCCTGGGTAATAAAGTGTGCACACCTTCTACTTTACCATATAATGCTGAATTACCTTACAACTCATAATGCTTGCTGATCTGTGTTTCCACTAAGAGTGGGTATTATCAGATTGCTTAATGTTTGACAATCAAGTGGGTATAAAATAATATCTCAATGTGGTGTTAGTGTGAGGATCCCTGACTGCTGAAGAGGTGAACAACATTTCTGTATACAGTATGTGGCACACAAAATTCTAAGATGGCCCCATGATCTCTGCCCCCCAGGTATTATGCCCATGATTATGTTGCAGTTCATGTTAAAATGGATTTTGCAGACCAGGCACAGTAGCTCAGGCCTATAGTCGTAGCTACTCAGGAGACTGAGGTAGGAGGATCACTTGAGCCCAGAAGTTTAGGGTTACAGTGAACTATGATGATGCCACTGCACTCAAGCCCAGAAAACAGAGAAAGACTCTGTCTCAAAAAAAAAAAAAAAAGGAAGAGGATTTTGCAGAAGTACTTAAGGTTACTAATCAGTTGCCTTTAAGATAGGAAGATTATCTAGGTGGGCCTAAACTAAGCAAAAACTCTAAAAACAAAGAGTTTTCTCTGACTGGTTACAGAACAGGTGGTTACAGAGATTTCAAAGTGTGAGAGAGGTATTTGACACAAAAGAGTTTCTCTGAACTGAAGGAGGCAAAAACAGAGACCAGCCTCCAGGAGGTAAGAGTGGCCAAGGCCAACAGCTAGCAAGAAAAAGTGGAATATATCATCCTGCAATGAAATGAATTCTGCCAGTAAGTGGAACAAGCTTAAATGAGCTCCAGATGAGAACACAGCTGGCCAACACCTTGATTTCAGTCTAGTTAAGACATTGAGCAAAGAATCCAGTCACATAATCCCAGATTTCTAATCTAATCTAAAGATTTCTTTCTAATCCAAAGAACTGTGAGATGATAAGTAGGTGTTGTTTTAAGCTACTAAATTTGTGGTAATTTGGTATACAGTATAGAATACCAATGTAATAGGTTTACTAACCACTCAGTCTCCTCATCTTTGAAACGTCTGTTCATATATTTTGCTTATTTTTCTATTGGGTTGTTTTTTCTGTCTTCTTCTTATTAGGAGGTCTTTATAGATTCTAGATATTAATCCTCTGTCCATTATTTGTGTTACAAAAAAATCATCTCCCAGTTTGAGGGCTGTCATTCTACTTTATGGTGTCCTTTATGATAAACAGATATTCTTAATTTTAAGGTTAAATTTATCAATGCTTCACATACAGATATCAACTTTTTGCCATATTTAAGAAATCCTTCCCTACTCTGGGGTCATAAAGATACTCATATAATTCCTACTACATATTTTAAAGTTTTGATTTTTATAATTTGTCTTCACTAATTTTTGCTTATAAAGAGGTAGAGGTCCAATTTCATTTTTTAACCCCCGTATGGACAACATGGGGACTTTTAAAAAATTCTCACATAATTTATTAATTAGTTCATTTATTCCCCAAAGACTGCACTGTCACAAATCAAGTGTCTGTATTGATATGGATCTGATTTTTCTCCACTGGTCAATTTAAATACTCTGTTAACATCCTACTGTCTTCATTATTATATCTTTAAATAAATCTTGATATCTGGTAGGGCAAGCCTTCCTTCTTTATTCTCCAGAACTATTTTAGCTATTCTTGGCTTATTGTTATTCTTAGCGCCATATAAAATTTTAAACTTTTTGAAATATCCCATCATGATTTAGAATTGGAGCCACACTAAATTCATCAGTTTCTTGGGGTCAGAATTGACATCTTTTCAAAATGGACTCTTCCTATCCATGACTGTGGTTCTCCATGTTCACTCATTTAGGTCTTATTTAAAGTCTTTCAAATGTATTTTAATGTTTTTTTGAAACAAAGTATTTATAATTTTTCCCATAAAAATCATTTTAATCATGTTAGATATTTTCTCCTAGATCATTATGGGGCTTTGTAGCTATTGTAAATATGAGTCCACAGTCCCTATTCCATAATTTTAACATCTTAAAAGCATTGAAAACTGAAGCTTATTAGTTAATTTTGAGCAAAAATCTGGCATGAAGTGATATGAGACTATCACTTGTAGTGACTTAAATTAATAAATTTAATTTAAATTTAAATTAATAATTAAATTATCCCATTTTATATGAATATTCACATATTAATCTACAGAAACAGTAATGTTTTCAAGGTGATGCCATAGACCTTGATGGAAGTTTCATAATATAATGATGTATGCACACAATATATATTCTAAAGTCCAAAAAATTCCAATTCCCAAATTTATCTAGCTTCAAGGGTTTCAAATACAGGACTGTAAATCTAATGAAATATCTTCCAAAAATTTTTTTTTGCTTGTATAGAAATGCAATACATTTTTATATTGATCTTAATATCAGTTCCTTGCCAATAAATCAATTGTTACAATGAGCCTATGAATCTTTGTGTTTATATTAATATAAACCAAGGGTCAACAAACTTTTTCTGTAAAATATTTACTATATTCTAAAATATTTACTATATTCAAATAGTAAATATTTTAGGCTCTGCAGACCATACAATGTCTGTTGCATCCACTCAACTCTGCCAATATAGCAACAAAGCAATCATAGGTGATAATAAACAAATAAGCATACTGTGTTCCAGTATAACTTTACAGACAATGAAATTTGAATTTCACCTAATTTTCATGTGTCATGAAATATTAATTTTTCAACCATTGAAAATGTAAAACCTATTCTTAGCTCACAGACAGTACAAAAGCAGGTGGCTCACTGGATTTGGCCTATGGGCCATAATTTGTAACCCCTGATTATAAAACAGTATTTTCTAATAGTGTTCCTTCCATTCCTGTTCTTTTTTTTTTTTTTGAAACAGAGTCTCACTCTGTTGCCCAGGCTAGAGTGCCGTGGCATAAGCCTAGCTCACAGCAACCTCAAACTCCTGGGCTCAAGCAATCCCTCTGCCCCAGCCTCCCGAGTAGCTATTCCTGTTCTTAAGCTTTTGATTTCTTTTTTCTGTACAACAGGTTTTCCTGTTCAATGTTAAATAGCAGTAGTGATACTGCATTTCTTTTATCTTATTCCTGATTTTAAAAAGGAATGCTTCTACTGTTAACACCTTAAGATTGTCTTTTGCTGTAAGTTTCCTTCTATACCTAGCTTAAGAGGTGTTGGTTTTTATTTTTCAAATCAAGAGTAGTTGTTCAATTTTAGCAAATGCTCTTCCTGAATCTATCATACAATTTTTCTTCTTTAAACTAATCATGTAACTGGAATCTATTAGAATTATAGTTGGGCATAGGGCTATTGAGCTACAGTGTATTTCTCAAGGTCTCTTGGAATTAAGTATGACTATGTAACTAAGCTTTCATCAATAGAACATGAGCATTAGAGATGTAAACCACTTCTGGGCCTAAGCATAAAAGAGTGGGCATAATTCCCTATGTTTTTTCCTCCCTTCCTGCTGGCTAGAAGCCAGACATAGCAGTAATGCACCCCACCCACAGAGACTATAATAATGCCCTAGGCCAAATGTTCTTAAACATCTTGGACTTAGGATCCCTTTACAAAACTCTTTAAAATTACTAAGCACTCAACAGCCTGGGCAATAGCAAGACCTCATCTCTACAAAAAAAAGAAAAATTAGCCAGGCATGGTCATGTGCACCTGTAGTCCCAGCTACTTTGGAGCTAGGGCAGGAGGACTCCTTGAGCCCAGGAGCTTGAGGTTGCAGTGAGCTATGATGACACCACCGCACACCAGCCAGGGCAACAGAGTGAGACTCTGTCTCAAAAAAAAAAAAAAAAAAAAATTACTAAACATCCAAAAGGCTTTAATTTATATAGGTTATATCTATCAATATTTACCATATTAGAAAATAAGCTGATAAATTTTAAATATTTATTAACTCCCTTAAATATAATAAATCTATTACATGTCAACATAAATAACATTGTGAAAAATAAAAATGCTACCTATAAAAATGTTTAATTAAAAAACCACTACAGGGTAGCTTTTAAAACCTTTTCATTTGATCCTAATAATCATTATTCAAGGTAATCAAAGCACTTGTTATCAAATCAACATTATTTTACTATTAAAGTTTATCGAAGTTGTGACTTGAACAAAGTTAGGCATTTATCCAGTATAAAGCCGGGACAACAAAATCAATGTAAAACAAGGAGACCAGATTAAATTTCTTCAAGCTCTGTGCTTTGAAAAAACAGGCTTTCTTTTACTTTTTTTATTAGGGTGGGTGGGAAGAGAAGGGTGGCTATATTCTAACCTAAAAAGTTTTGTTTTTGTGAGACACAGGCACGCTCTGTTGCCCAGGCTAGAATGTCGTGCATCATCACAGTTCACTGCAACCTCAAACTCCTAGGGTTCAAGCAATCCTCCCGCCTCAGCCTCCCAAGTAGCTGGGACTATTGGCACACGCCATCACACCTGGCTAATTTTTCTATTTTTTGTAGAGACGGGGTCTCACTGTTGCTCAGGCTGGTTTCAAACTCCTGGCCTCAAGTAATCCTCCTGCCTTGGCCTCCCTGAGTACTAGGATTACAGGTTTGAGCCACCACACCCAGCCTGACTTAAAAAGTTTAAGAAAAAAAATTGCAGACCGGGCGCGGTAGCACTCTGAGAGGCTGAAGTGGGCGGATCGCTCAAGGTCAGGAGTTCGAAACCAGCCTGAGCAAGAGCAAGACCCTGTCTCTACTAAAAAGAAATTAATTGGCCAACATAAAAATATGTAGAAAAAATTAGCCGAGCATGGTGGCACATGACTGTAGTCTCAGCTACTCAGGAGGCTGAGGCAGAAGGATTGCTTGAGCCCAGGAGTTTGAGGTTGCTGTGAGCTAGGCTGATGCCACAGCACTCTAGCCCGGGCAACAGAGTCTCAAAAAAAAAGAAAAAAAACTGCTGTACCAAACTTGGTAGCTCATGCCTACAACCCCATTGACTCTGGAGGCTGAGGCAGAAGGATTACTTCAGACTAGGAGTTTGAGGCTGCAGTGAACTATGATCACCCCACTGTACTCCAGCGGGGGCGACAGAGACCCTATTTCTTTTTTAAAAATTTGACTATTAATATACTGAAATATTATTTTCCAGAATTTTTAATGCATTAACATGCATAACTGATATGCAACTACATATACAATGTTGACTCTTTAAGGAACAATAAACAAATGTTCTCCATTCACTTATACTGGCAAAGAGTTTTCCAAAGTAGTTGCAAACTTTCACATTCCTACTAGAAATATATTACAGTTAGGGTTGCTCCACATCCTTACTTACACTTGATGTTATCTATAATTTTAGCCCATCTAGTAAATATAAAGTGGTATCTCATTGTAGTTTTAATTTGTATTCCCTGATAACTAAAAAGGTTGAGGATCTTTTCATGTTTATTGATTACTGACTATTGACTACCAGCTTCTGTGAAGTATCTGCCCAAATTTTTAAAAATCTGAGTTTTAATTATTAAACTGTAAAAGAACTTTATAGTGCAATTATTTTCTCCCATTCTGTCTTGCCTTTCCATGTTCTATTGCTGTTTCTCAGAGCATAAGTCTTTAATTTGGATGAAGTTCCAATTTTTTCTTTAATGGTTTAAACTTTCTGTGTTATCTAAGAAACTTTTGCCCACTCCAAAGTCACAAAAATTTTTCCCTATGTTTTCTTCTAGAAGTTTTACAGTTTAGACTTTTGTACTTAGGTCTAGCATCCATTTAATTTTTATGTAAATTGTGACAGGAGAGTCAATGTCAACAGAAAGGAAAAAAGGTCAATATTCATGTTTTTCTGTATGGATAACCCTTTGTTCCAACACCATTTGTTGAAAAGAAATTTCCCTGTTAAATTGTGTGATACCTTGTCCAAAATCTAAGGAATACATATGTGTGTGTGTGTGTTTGTGTGTGGGTATATTTCTGTTCCATGGAACCTATTATCTATCCTTTTACCAGTCTTATCTTTGTGGCTTGAGAATAAGTCTTGAAATCCAGGAGTATAAGTTTTCTAAGTTTTTTTTAATTGCTTTAGCTATTCCATATAAATTTTGGCATTTCCATACATGTTTTAGAATTATCTAGTCAATTTTAACCAAAGAAGCCTGCTGGAATTCAACTGATTGGAACTGAATTTAATCTACCAATATATTTAGCGAGAACTGACATCTCAATAGTACTGTATAAACATATCTATACACATTGTATATTTCTCCATAAATTTGGATCTTTAATTTATTACTGCAAGTGTTCAGTGTAGAGATACCGTACAGCCTCTGTACATTTATTCCTCGGTGTTTTATGTTTTTGACGCCGTTACAAATGCTGTTACTTCATTTGTCAAACTTTGCTGCTAGTATATAAAAAAGACCATTGATTTTTTAAAAAAATATAATCTTATGTCTAGCAATCTTGCTAAGTTCAGTTATTAGTTCTCATAGCCATTTTCTAGATTCATGAGAATTTTCTACATAAACAATAATGCCACCTATAAATAGAAAACTTCTTCCTTTCTGATCTATGTGCCCTTTATTTATTTTTATTTTTCTCTCCCTCCAACAATGCACACTTTGTTATCTGCTGAGTCTTTAAAGTTATTCCAAAGTGATATTCATGCCAGAAATTTCCAACAACTATAACCAACAATTTTCTTTAAAAAGATAATTGGCCAAAAGAAACATTACTGAAAAAACCCATTTTATTAGATGAACAGAACATTTACCCAAAGAAAAAAGGAAAAAACCTTAGTGAATAACCAAATAATGTTAAAACTAAGTAAAATGATCACAGGTATACTCCTAAATAAAAAATCTAAAACTATATAACATCAGTATCAATTGCATCAAAGCTAGAATTATGAGAAAATTAATAATGCATGGATCCTCCCAACCTCTCATTATTTCTTCCTGTTTAACAATAAGTTACCATTTACTGAGTGTTGAATATGTACTAGAGTCTTCTAATTCTCATCATATTCCCTTAAGTTACTAATTATATCCCCATTTTATATATGAGAACTGGACAGATTAAACCAAATTAACAAAGGTTACCCAGATTAAGTGGCAGAGCCAGGTAAGAACTCAGACAGTTTGACCCCAGAAGCCATGAATTTGAACTTTTACTGCAATGTTACCTATACCTCTTCTTCACTGCCCACATAATACTACACTCTAGCCACATTAATCTAAAATGATTAACAGTATTAGCAGTGCTTTTTTCTTCCAATGACTTTACCATAATACTCTGCCTTATTCCAAAAGAACTCAATGATATCTTATTAAATAAGTGGTATCAAAAGTAGTAAAATATACTTACTGGTTTCGGCATTTTCCTTCTCTTTTTGTTACCTTCTTTAAAAATATTTCACTTTTATGAATTCTGTTGCCACCTTCTGTTAAGAAAAGAAAGCATAATTTATCTATTTTCTTTTTATGTAAGGTTTTTAACTGTAATCTGTACAGAATAAAAATTAAAACATTTTAAAATGTGGGCTTAATGTAACATAGAGTTCTTTTATTCTAATTTTCAATGTCTTCTACTAGCATTTCACATTCCCTAAAAAGACTGAAATCTGAGATTTATAATACCACACATCTCAAATAACACAGCATATTGATCTACTGTAAGTTTTAATTGAATTACAGACAACACGTAGCAAGCAAACGTGATTACTAAGGGCCCAAACACTGCCTCTCTCTGAGTCAGGTTCATCCCTGCACCCAAGATGTTAGATAAAGGGACAGTAAAAGTGAGGATAGATGGATTCAGATTCCAGAGTTGAGTTCAAAAATACTCTTCAACATTTTTTCTGTACTGCCAAAGACAAAAGGAAATTCTGATTAATGTAATCTACAAAAAGACAAATAACAAGAAAACTATTTTTGCCTCTTAAAGTTTAAAAATCTGAGTAGAGAAAAATACGTAAGTAGCTTATCCATCTAACGTATAAAAAACAGCCAAAGCTCTGCATATTAAGGATATGCATGCTACTCACCAGCAAGCTAGTGCCCTTCACTGAAATTTATAACTACCCTTAAGACCAATGTTAAAGTATATCTTCTCCCCGAAAGGCAATAAATCTTAATCAAAGAGAATCATCTTGTTGTCTTGGGGTAAATGTTCTTACTAAGAAACAAATAACAAAATTGGGTTTCCTCTTTATAAATCTACCAATAGATCTAAAATTCTTAATCATTATTAGATGTCCAAAAAAAATATATCATTCCAATTTGAAACCTATACTGAGATGTTATATTAGATAAATTATTATTTGAGAAAAGCTTATCTAATATCTCTGCTGAGAAACTTTGTTACAGTCGGATCAACTAATATACAACTAATTTTGAGTTTTAAAGTTATATTATCAATTGCTTTTTAACACACCATAAATAATAAAACTGAAAATTGTCCAAATTGAAATAAAAATGAAGCACTGAAATAAGGTCATTTCCCTACATTTTACTCACGATAACCAATAAACCTCTTTAATGGAGGAAACTTCCTCCTGAGATTTTTTTTTTTTATCTGAGTCACTGGACAATGACATTCAACTGAAAATATAAACCTCTCATTTCATTTATTTTCTTTTGAGACAGGCTCTCACTGTTGCCCAGGCTAGAATGCACTGGTGTCATCATGGCTTACTGCAGCCTCCAACTCCTAGCCTCAAGCCATCGTCCTGCCTCAGTCACCCAAGTAGCTTGGACTATAGGTATGCACCACCACTGCCTGGCTAATTTTTAAAATTTTGTTCTAGAGATGGGCTCTTGTTATTGCCCAGGCTGGTCTTGAACTCCTGGCCTCAAGCAATCCTCCTTCCTCAGACTCCCAGAGTGCTAAGATTACGGGCATGAGCCACCATACCAGGCCTCTTTCTGTTGTTGTTTGTTTTGTTTTTTAGAGACAGGGCCTGCTCTTTCACCCAGGCTGGAGTGCAGTGGTGCAATCACAACTCACTGCAGCCTCCAACTCCTGGGCTCAAGAGATCCTCCCACCTCAGCCTCCAGAGTAGCTGGGACTAAAGGAGCGTACCACTCTGCCTGGCCAAAACTTCATTTATTATTATTAATATTTCCTAGCCTATTCCCTATCTACAGTCACTTAAATGTTCTTCAAATTTTTAATTTTATACTCTCTTTTCATCCCAACTACCACTGCCTTAGTTCAGATCATATCATCTCAAGTTTGATTAAAACGGCCTCCAAAATGACCTGCTTTTCACATTATTAATATAAGCTAGTAGCTTGCTCAACATCTAAAGAATTATCTCAAACATAACATGGTCAAGACTCTTAAATCCCTACTCCAGTCAAATCTGCTTTTCTTCAAGCTGAATGATTTACATATTCCTAGAAAGCTATCTACAGTATTCTTTCATGATTTTTATATATCTACATCTGAAAGTTAAAACTTTCTTTTCATTCCTAATACTGTTAATTTTTGCCTTCCCTTTTTCTTGATTAATCTTGCCAGAAGTTTGCCTAGTTTATGGGTCTAAAAATTAGTTTTCAGTTTTGTTGACTTTCTTTTATTTTTCTCTTATTAATTTCTGTCATTTTCCTTGTTATTTTTCCTCTCACAAGTTGCTTTGGCTTTACTCTGTGGTTCATTTCTAATCCTTAAGATTCAAAGTTTACCTAAGTAGCTTCCAATCTTTTTCTTTACTAATTCACAAATTAAGGTCATAAGCTAAATATGCCCAAATATAAGGCAATTCCAAACATAAAGTGAGTTCCCTGATTTACCTGTGAGAATATCTGAAATTCATTTTTATCATTTGAATATACAAATATGTATTTATAATTTATTAGTATACTTAAATGTTAAAAACACACAACCTATAAAATACTGACTCAGAAACATTTTGCCTCATCTCATATTTTATAGAACAATTTTATTCAAACTCCTCACACATACATGAAACAAGAGTGTTCACATCAAAACTTTGGCCATTTTTTGAATTATAACAGTTTTCTAGATTACATAAGCATTTTTGAGTCAGCATATTATGAGATTACTAAAATTTTTATCCCGAGCCAAAGTGGCTTACCATGTGGGTAATAAGTGGCCAAACCATCAGTCTTTTGACACCTAGCATTCAGAGCTTTACCACATACCAGCCCATCTTTGTGATATTAAAAAAGTGCTAAGTAATTTCATTTGTGGAAATATGCCCAAATAAAATATTTTAAAATGTGTATAATGATATAACTACAAAGATTCTAGTTATAGTGCTATTGATAAAAGTATATGTAATACCGGGAGTTAAATGAATTATGGTACATCTACAGGCTCTGCTAGATCACAATGCAGCCAATCAAAATGTTATAGAAAAATGTTAAATAACATGGGAAAATATTCACAAACCACTAAGTTAAAAAGCAGGGTATAAGACCAGCCATAGAATATCATCACATTTCTTTTTAAAAAGTATAAATGAAAATAAAATAAAATAAAAAGTATAAATGAAGAAACCAGAATGATTATACCCCAAAATATTAAGAGGCTCTCAGAATTAGAATGAACACGTACATTTCTAAAACAAAAATATAGATCTTAAGAAAAACTAATTTCTTAAAATGAAAGAAAAAAATTATTCTACTAAACTAAGTTGGACTTCACAGTACCTTCCTAAATAGGTTAATCTTTATGTCAAACAAAATTCTTAACAAATCTAGTTTTAGAGGAATAATATGATTAAGAAGGATATATAGGTTATGATAAAAAACAGATAATATATTTGATTTTAAATCCCTAAATAGGTAAAATAAAAGTAATGGAGTAGAAAAATATGCAACAGCCATAATAAAGTTGCTATGCAAAAAAAAGAAATGATTAAATATATGAAGATATCACTCAGACTCCACTCAGTAAACAGGTAAATGAGAACTCTTCACAAACAAATCTTATGCTAATAAAAAATACAAAATTGTGTTACTAATTAAAACTACAAATCAAAATGACTTTAAGGTACTACTGAGAATATACTCATTAAACTAGCAAAATAAGTATTAATTATAAATGCCAATGTTGATGAGACTGTTGGTAAACAAGTAGATAAATATTGCTGGTAGCACTATAAACTGATTCTGTATTTCTAGAAAGTTGTCGATACTTAACAAAAGCTACAAAGGTTTTTTGAACAGGAAATTCTGCTTCTGTAGTAAACCACCAAGGAAATATATCCCCAAGGAAATCAACAAATACAAAAGAAAGTAATCTGTACCAATACATTCTCAGCAGCACTTTTTACAATAGCCAATAATTAAAATCACAAAGTAATGTTGAAACTACATGATAACATAATGGACTATTCCAGGGTTTTTTGATTGTTTTGTTTTTTTTCTGGTATATTCAGACAAACTGTTTCAACATTTACGTAAGGTTAAGGAGAAAGGCAGAATATGTAGCCAGCCACCCATTACAATTATGTAAAAACAGGTATTGATACAAAGCATGTTTGGATATACAGACACTGAGTATTTAATATTAATCAGGGTTTTGTTAAGTTCCTAATTTAAAAAATCATAAATGAGAATTCCATAAACATATTACACTAAATTATTTACATATTAGTTTATTAGCTCACATAGTATACATAAGAAACCTACATTAAATTTTTTAGGACTAAAAATAAGTTATGTATAATGCTATCAAAACCTAAGTTTTTAAGCCAATTTAGTGATTATTTTAAAATACTTATATCAAGATAGTATTATTTAACCTCAGTGGTAAATTTGTAGTCCTCCTATGAATGTATCAGTATATTTTTAATTGAAACTGGCATCTGTCAGTAACAGAATAGGTAATTTAATAAAATGTCACATGAAAAGTCAAGAAACCTAGACACATGTCCTAGGGTTCCACCTCTAGCTTGACACTAACTTGTCCTTAAGTGTCTTCCTTTCTTCTCTTAAAAAAAAAATATATATAAATCACCTAAACTACATTGTATCAAAGATATATACTGTATATAGAATAGTTGTCTATTTCCCCCTTCCCTCATGATAATTGAGAAAAATTTACTCTCCTCCCCATTCTTAGTTTTCTTAATTAAATTTAATTTGTAAATTTAACTTAGACTTAACCAATTTTCTTAATTTCCTCCACTTTTAAATTTCTTTAAAGTGGTCTTACCCTACCTCTTTTCCACAGGACTCCCCCAGAAGCAATGAAGTACAATCATGGCAGCAACACACCCTGCCTTTAGAGGTGTAGTCTTAAGAGATGCTGCCAGCATACATGTCTCCCATGTCTAGAAAAGTACCCACATGAATATGTGCTCAAACACTGTGCCACATATTAGACATAAAATATTCATATATAACACTCTCTTCTGTCTTCTCACTCTGAGAGTGACCCTAACACAGCCTTTCTGCCTCATACAATGGAAAAATAGCCTCGTGCTTAACACACTGAGCTCTGTTAAGTCAGTGCCCAACAGATTCCCATCTGTCAGGTGGCAAAACAGGTGTTATTAAGTCTAGTCCATGCAGGTCCTACATTGAAGCTTCAATAATTTATACCAGGATGCCTAATTTCACTTTTAAGCTATTCTTTTCTCCAAGCTTAATTGTAATTTTTTTCTGCCTTTAAGACTCAGAAATGATCTCAGAATTGTGGTCTCTCCAGGGACCAAAAAATTCCAAAAGAACTGCTCTGCCAATTTACTGGGGAACTGGAAAGCAGTACAACAAAAAGAAGTATAAACTGATCCAAAAAGGTAACTCTAGCTGTCAAAGCAACACTATAACAACATCTCAAAAGTTTTTAATTATTATTTTTCCTTCCTGGGATCCTCCTTCCTGCATGGAAGCCTAAAATCCACCTCCTAGAAAAGTATTTTTAAATGCATAAAATAATAAAATTATGAAAGAAACCAATTATACCAGAATTATCAAAATATAAAAAGCACAAATCTATGATATACTAATATATATGTTTCTTTATTAATACTGGTAATACTTTAAGAGTATCTACCAGTGGATCTAATAACTAAACTTATAAGCAATGATGAGCATGTATGTCATTTTGAGATAACTTTAATATATTATGAAAATATCTGCCATTTCTATTAGAAACAATCTCTGGTACTGTACTAATGCTACTGTTGTCTACATTCATAACGGAAGAAAATGTGTAAATAAAGATGTAACTTTTTAGGAACATTAGAGGGCATTTAATAAAAAAAAAACAAAACGGTAACTTTTTCCCCATCCAAGTTCACAGCCCCCCTCCCCCCAGGTTTAAAACCTCTAATATACTAAGAACTGTACTTATTATATTTGTAGCTCAGTGTTAATACTGGATTTAATATCAATAATAATACACTTTTACCTGTATAATGCCATGTGATCCCCTCCCTAGGTGAACAGGACAAGAATTTTCAGTTCCATTTTGCAAGTAAAGAAATAAGGTCAAAAGCAAGCAGAAGGGTAGTGTGCATGGAAGGAGTACTCATAGTATGCACTTGTCCAGACACTTTACCTGCATTGCCTAATCTTCACAATAACTGCCCTCCCTTCTCCTGCCAAACATAGGTATTACAATCCTTCATCTTCTAATAAAGAAATTAGATTCAGATGAGTGACTTGCCCAAAGTTATGGGACTAGGTAAAAAAAAGGTTAACGGTCCTTTTAAATTCTAGTCCTGGGCTCTACTGACTACCCTACTCACTCTGCTTTTCTCAGATACCATTCTAGACAAGCTCATCCAAAACAATTAATAGGGCTTTTCAAGACGCAGGCTATTAAAGCTATCTCCTCTATTGTTATCAGGTCAAAAGATTACCTCTAAAGATGTTGTAAGTGCCCATTAATAGCCAGTATGATATCTCTGTAAATGGATTTCCTGTAAGGGTGACAGGCAATTTTAAATAAGATATTAAGTACCTGTCCATGTAGAACTGATTTCTATTTTAATGATATTTTCAAAGAAATTAAAAATTCAACATTTTTGAGCAATATATACATGTTGCTGAAAATGCAAAGCAAATTTCTAAAACTGAAGTATAAACCAGAACTGCAATATTAAAAACAAAGTTTTATACTGCATTCAGGTTATCTTCTAAAAGAGTTTTGTAAATTTAAAAGAAAAATCATATCTGTAGTGTTCCTAAGGTGAGTAGAAAATCAAATACATGATAATCTGCAATTATTCATTTTAAATGCTAAAAGATGAGAAAACTAAATCCAATAAAATTTCATTTTACATTTAAGAAAACATTAAAAATTCATACAAAAATGTTTAGAAATGGTAAAACAAAGATAGGTTCATATAAGTCACTTATGTCTCAGGAAAGAAGCAAAGACTCAAAATGACCAGAGAAATTCTCACAAAAATAATTCTACACTTTATATGTTTGGAAACACCAAATAGTACAGTACCTTATTTTCAAAACAAACACAATGTTTCTTAAATATCTTTAAAATTAGATAATATTCCCTCATGTAGTCAATAAGGCTATATGGCAGTTCTGTAACTTAAAAATCAGTAAGCTTCTAATTCTCTAGATATTCAATCCCTTTTCTGAGAAACTGGAACAGTGCCTGGCTCACATTTGGGACTCAAATGTTTGTTGATTTTGTTGAATTAAGCTTGTACATAATACTCATTTTAATCTTTCTGTTGATTATCATCAAGGGCAATAGTTTCCTCTCATCTTTTATGTTGTAAAATCACCAATCTAATAAGCATCACTACGAAGAGACAGCAAACATGAATTTGAGGAAAAAGCTCCTTACAACTAGGTCTCCCAAATTCAGGCCTTTACCATCTCTATCCAAAACTGTTTCAATAATGTCAGCTAATTTGACAATCAAATTAGAAGGCCAGATAATATGACATTCCTAATGATAACTATAATAATCATGCTGCTTGATGATTAGATGTAAGTAGTAAGCTTTCTGGTATATAAAACTAACTATGCTTAATAACCAAACTAAGTTTGTATGTTTTTCTAAGTCTAGAACCTATAAATAGCTTAAATATCAAGAGTCCTCATGACAGCTAACAAAGTTTAATCCAAGCCAAAGGATTCTAGAGTCCATTAACCATAGATGAGATTTCCTTTGTTCCTATTCTCCCTTTTATTAAGTAAGGGTCGCTATGCTATGTTGCACTCATGTGTCCCCATTATTCCATATACTAGCCAGGATTTCTGGTTACAAACACACCTACTCTGGTTAACTTATTGAAAGATTATCAGTTAATTTACAGAAACTAAAGGAAGTTTTCTTGGAAGTAGGAAGCAAGAAACATCCAGAATTCACATTATAGAAAACTCTGCTTAGAACACTGTTGCACTGAGTATTAATTCCAGTTTATACACACCACTATAATTTAACACACTTTTTGATATACTGCATGGCACATTATCTTCCTATCAGAGTACGAACTCCTCAGTACCTTACTCATCTTTCCATCCTCAAATACAAAGGGTACTTGGCGCATAATAATAACTGTCTGAATGCATGACTGACAACTTAAAGCGGGGATCAGCAAAGTTTTTCTGTGAAGAACAAGGTAATAAACAATTTAGGCTCCGTAAGCCACACAGTGTCTGTGTCAACCACTCTGCTGTTGTGTCAGGAAAGCAGCCATAGATATATAATATGAAAACAAATGACCTATATGTTCAAATAAAACTTTATTTACGGAAATAGGCAGTAGGCCGGATTTAGCCCATGGACTGTAGTTTGTCACATATTTTAACAGGAATCAGCATTTGCATTCTGTAATTTACCTAAATTTGTTACCCAAGAAGATATGAACTCGTGTGTTCATGCCAACCTACATGTGACTATGTATGACAGATCAATCTTGGATCTTGCTTTTGGGTGAGGGTAAAAAAGAACCCAAGACACTTGGTACAGATGAATAATGAAAATAATGCAATGGAAACAGAGTTAGAAAAAAGGCAATTCCACTACCCTTGCCAGTGACTGGTTAGGTATGGAATGTGCCCCTGGTCAGTGAGGCTGAGAAGACATCTGCTGGGGGACTTCTGGAAAAGAGACAGCTCCTCTTATTCCTTTGGATATTGCCTTGTCTGGATGGGATGCTAGTCCTTGAGGGAGCCAAACTGGGACAAAGGGGAAAGGCAGTCTTAGTATGACACGAATGGGGAAGGTCACTGAAGAGAGAGTTGGTCGTTGATGTTTCTTGAGCCTCTGTACTTCATTATATAAGACGTTAAATTTCCTCATTGTTTAAACCAGTTCCAGAATTTTCTGTTATTTGCAGTGAACGCATCTCAAATGACCTAAGGTTTCAAACCTGAAGATTGCTGACTTCACAAATTTACCTGTAGCCACTTCTATTTGACTTCAACTTTTCACAAATAAATTAAAAGAAACACTTAAGGTTCTGAAATCCCACAGAGATTATCTACAACTCAGAAAAAAAAAAAATCCGTATCAATTACTAATACTGAAGTTCCTAGCTTTAGGAATTCTATTAATATAATCTTATAGAAAATAACAAACAATGCTGTACCTTCTTCTTTGATACTGTATCTAAAACATCCTTTCAACAGGATGTTTTTTCTTTAAATCAGGGATTGGCAAACTTTTTCTGTAAGGGCCACATGTGGGCATTTCAATATTCCATGTCATAAGCTTTTTTAAAAAGACACCATTTCTCACTGTTAATTATATACCATATTCTAGAAAGAAAAACAAAAAGTAAAGTTCACCTTCAATCATTAACCAAGAAATTTTGCACATGTATAAATTTGCACATATACACACTTTAGAGAATTATTATTATAGGAAGTTTCCTTCTGTGATTTTATTCAAATGATAAAAATATAATGATTTACACAATGTTTAACACGAACACTCTTCAATGTTACAATACAACCTTATTTTAACATACTTTAAAAATCACAAATAAGGGATATAAAGTATATGTTTTATTCCTGCGTAAGTATTGGCATTTTCTACATACAAAGAATTGCTCACAGAAGTTACCTATGAAAAACAGGACTGGGAAAAGGGGGTTCTGGGGAGTGAGAAGGACTTTTACCTTTCCCTTTATACGTTTCTGGGTTTTTTCACTTTGCCATAAAATGTATTACTTTTATAGTTTTAAAAAATTGCTTAAATACATAGTCAATATAAATATTAAGAAATATACCGGGAACTTAAATAGGAAAGGTAGAATTTCTCTAAAATAGGCTAGAAACTAAGGAACTCTCTAGGGTCAGACTGTACACCTCTACCACCAAAGAGGTGAGCATACCCTGGCTGTAGAAATCAGGGATATTCCCAAAACAGCCCTTAGCTGACCAGTAATACCTTGAGACTTAAAATAATCTTGAAAGGGTGGAATCTACAGCAATCCAATCCACCTCCACTGAATCCCTGTACCCCAGGGGTAGTATCAGGTAATTAAGTAGTGCTCACCAGCTCTTTTCTCTGCAGGAAGGTCCAAGCCACTCAAAAAAGAGTGAGTTTCTTGACTTCCCAGATTCACAGCAGTAACATGAAATTATATTAGGTATGCCCTACAGATATCCTCTCCCAGTATAGCTCAGTCTTCGCAACCTTAATAGAATATACTTTTTAGGCTTTGGTCTATGGGAAATACTGGTTAAAATTTGATTCCATTTTTAAATGGCATACATTAAAATGCATTAAATTAAAAGTGGGTGAAAAAACAAGACTCCCACTATCATTCAACATTTCAGACTCTATTACATAGATCATACATAGATTATATTAAAAGATTGAGAACTCAAAGTAAAATAAAAATATACAAAGATTTTCATTTCAACAGCCTGCCAAAGATAAAAACGAATAATAAAATCTAATTCTGCTCTTGGGAATGGTGAAGCAATAAACAAAAGTACAACTCTTGTTCCCCACCCCTGAGACTACTGAGAGTTAGCAAGAGAAGGAAAGAACAAAGTCTGTCATATCTTACCACCACAGGGAAAAGAATAATCAAATTAATTTTCAATTAAGTAATCACAATTTTCAAAAGAAAGGACAGACTCAACATATTTTCCCTGCACCAAAATTAATTACATCTATTCTACAAATATTTCTGAGCCTCTCCTACACGTTCTTCCACTGGTGAAGATACAGAAGTAAACAATGCATATAATTCAAAATGGCAAGAATTCAACATTTTAAACGCCATAATCAAATTTTGTTTCATTTAAATAAAAATGTAAAGAATTCCAATGTCTATCTATTGATTCCTTACTAAAAATACATCAAATGTTTATTAAATTCCATGATACGTAAAAAAGTGATTAAGCAAAGAAAAAGTGCAGTCTTCTTTACAGAATACTATTAAACTTCAAAAACAGAGTTCCACATTTTGTCATATTTGAGGTAAAGTATTATTCGTCTCTGGAACATAAAGCACACTGGAGAAAGCTAAGAAATCCTGAAAACTAGAAAACTGTAATCCCTTCTCAAATCTAATGATGCTGTTTTGGCAAATGGATTAAGCCATTATTTATCCAGCAAAATGAACAGGGCAATTGTTCATTCTTAACTCCACCCATCATATAAAAGAGTATTTAGTGTTCTAAAAAAAAATGTATGCTCCATAAACAATAGATTGTAATGTCTATGTCAATGTACTCATTTAACAAATAAACTCTTATTATCTTAGGCTTTTACATTTACGTTTACATCCTGCCAGTCTTAGTGCCACAGGACTGCCATCAAGCTCCTCGAATATGTCTCCCACAAAATCACAACTGTATTTAAAAATATTTTTGATGAAGCTGACTTTTAACACATTTCCAACCTCATTAATAATTACTCTTTAAGTAAAAAAACAAAAAACCAAATATTGAGACTGTTTAAAGAAACATGGCATGTGAAATATGCACTGCCCCCTTGCAAAGTTAGCCCTGGAATTGAGTTTAGGATCCTTTAAACGAAAGGGGGACTGCAATATACTGAACTTGTCTAGTTAGGTCTGAGATACCAAACTGGGCGGCCTCAAGGACCAGAGAAAGTTAAAAGGCTCCGAAGGCGCCAGCAGCAGCAGCAGCAGCAGCAGGTAGCGTGACGGCAGGGGACCGCGGCCCTGGCCTCGCGGGCGCGGACGGCGGGAGCGATTGGCGCCCCAAACCCTGTAATGCAACATCCCCTTTGCCACCAGGGCGGAACACACGCTCTCTAGAAATTCAACACCCTTACTTTCAAACTAGAGGCCGGGGGAGAAGTTCTAGTAAATGCCTTCCCTACACTGCAAATCAGAATTCCACCCATGCTTACTATTTGTATTTTCGAACAACCCTCAGGGCCGTGCCAGCCCAAGTCCCGGGCCCAGTGCCGGCGGCGGGAACCCACCGTGCCTGGGACGTGGGGGAGCCGAGGCCGACGCCGAGGGCTGACCCTGCGCCCCGCGGAGAGTAGAAACGCACGGCTGCGGGTCGACTTTGGCCCGGACCCGGCACATTCGGGCCGGGCCTCGCGGCTCCCGCCGGCCCCACGGAGAGCCTAGCCAGCCGTTAACGACGGTGGTGACCTGGCCGGCAGGGTGCGAGCTGAGGCGCGGCAGGCCCTGGCGGCGGCGCCACTGCCCGGCAGTGCGGGCCCCGCAACTTCTCGCCGCCACCTCAGCGCCTCCGGCGGAGCCTCGGAGCGGGGAGTGGGGGAAGGGAGGGCGCCGGCGGCTTACCCGGAGAGCTAGCGGCTCCTGCCCGCCGGCGTGTGGCTAAGGCGCTGCCCGGCGGCGCCCGGCGGCGCGGCTGCGGCAGGGAGGGAGAGGCGGTGGTGCGAGCGCTGGGCCGCCGGAGACAAGAGGCGCCGCCGCCACCGCAGACAGCTCCGCAATATGGCCGCCCGGCGCCTCCTCGGGGAAAAGGCGGGGCTGCCCCGCGCCCCCCGCCTCCCCCTGCCGGCCGGCCGGCCTCGCGCCGCGGCCTGAGCGCCAACGCCGCGGCCCCCGCCGCCGCCGTGAGGGCCGCCCGCGCCCCGCCCCGCGGTCCGCAGCCTCAGGCCTCGCGCGGGGCGTAGCCGGGGGTCGCGGTCGGCTCTCGGGCCTAGAAGCGCGAGGGACGAGGCTGCGGGCACTGGAGCCCCGGGGGAAGGAGGGCGAGTCCTTCCGGAGAGGATTGGGCCAGAGCGAAGGCTGCGGTCAAGGGAAGCGGAGCCGCCCTGCCCAAAGCTCGGAGAGCGCCCGCCGCCTCCCCCACGAGTGGAAACTTGAAACTCCCGCTGGTGCCAGCAAACTCACTGAGGGCGTCTCCATCGCCCCCAAAGGAGGAATTCTTCCCGGAGGGATTTGGGAACCAAATTGGGCGTGTTCCTTGGCTGTTCGCTTTGAAAATCCTGTACTAGCAGAGAGAACTGGGCCTACCTGAGAGGAACTTGTATTCGCAACGAAGAAGGTTTAAATTATTTTGGCAGGTTTTAACCAACTAGAAAAACTTGCTTTTTTTCAGGGACAATTTTTAAACTCCACCCAAACCTCAATGGATATGGCCCCAAATCAGGAGTGCAAGTTTTAATCCAAGCAAGGATATGTGATAATTTTTTATTACCAACGACAATCTTTGGCAGTTGGAAGCAGTGGGCTAGGAAGAAAAAGTTGGAAATAGGGCCCCAAAGAGCAGCCAAACCTGAATTATTCTAGATTTAGAGAAAGTTAGGCATTCAATCATAGTCTAACTCTAGCCCCTCACTTTGGCTAGTGGCTGGGATTAGATCGAAAGCTCCTGAATTCCGGATCAGTGTTCTGTTATCTACTCCATGCTTCCTCCTCTCAGTATTTTCTGCTGAGATTCTAAGAGCAAAACTTGCTATGAGTGTACAAACAGCAAGTGCACAAAATCAGAGTAGCCTGGCTTGCCCTGTTTGCAATTTAGCTTATCTTTTGTGGACAAACTTCAGATGCAAATAACAAAACTCATCAATGTACTTTTATAGAACAAATAATTCATATCCATCCTGCCTTAGTATTTACCTTTGTTGAGATAGTATTTTCTCCAGGAACTATCTCCAGATCACTTTCACTAAGCTTCCTCTTCAGTGAGTTATCACTATTGCCCTTTGAAAGGTCTCTGAACAATTAAAAGCCCCAGGAGACTCCAGGGGTTGAACTCAAAGGCAAATTCCTCAAGGATGGAAAGCAGGTGTGTGCTTTGTAACCAAACAGGTTTTGTGGTTCTTAGAGCCCACCAAAAGAACATTCCCTGACCTTCTCTCCCTAGGATAGGAGAATTCTCCCGGTAAGGTAATTGTTCAGCCTTCCATGTCAGGTTGCATGCATAATCAAAGTATTATGTATTAAATATTCCTAAATAGTACACTAATCAAAAGTCTATAACACACTTTTGCAACTGAAAATGAAGGATTCTCTATTGTTGGTCATTTGCCAGGCACTGGTGTAACATTCTTTTTAAGTGACTTTTTTAATGGTTAAAACAACCCTGTGCTTGGGGTAAATACTATTATTGACCTTTTTTTTTTTGGTAACCAATGAATAAAGAGAGCCTAAAAAGGATTAAGTAATTTGCCCAATGTAACAAGGCTAAGAAGAGGCAGAGCTATGACCAAATCCACATACATATTTGACTCCAAAAGCCTTGATTTTATCCTATCCTCTGCAACAGCAAGCAGACCAGAAACTGTAACATTTTAGTTGAGTATCATATTAGTAAATATTTAAGTAAAAGATAACATTCAAGGCTGGTGTGATAAAAACTGTGCTGTTAGACATTGTGAGTGGGAGTGTAAACTGAAATAACCTCTTTAGAAAGCAATTTGGCAGTGTGATTCAACCTTTAAGAATGTTCATAACTCTTGGAACCTATAATCCCATATCTGGGATTGTTTCTGGAGGAAATAATCTAAAATGGAGCAAGAGCTTTATTTATAAATGCTATATGACAATATTATTCACAAGATGCAAAAATAAGAAATATGGAAACTAAGTGTCTAAAAATGAGATATACTACTCTGTAGCATTTTAGGCAACAAATTTATTGTATTTTATTTTATTTTCCATGTCAGGTAATGAGCAGATGTTGTAAGAAGGTTTAAGGGAGGCAAATCTCTCACATGAGCACGAAAACCTAGTCATCACACTTATGAACTACAAAAGGATTAAGGTAACAATTTAAAATTTTTGTGTAATATATATATATAATAACATGGCAAGTTTTTATAGTATTAAGTGGGGGAAAAAAACAAATTATGAAACTATCCAGGCAGTATTATCACAGCTATGTTTTTTTTAAAAAAAAATGTATGAAGTGTTAGAAAAAAGAAGGATTGAAACCCATAGTCATCTCTGGGTAATGTTTCTGTGGGCATTTTTTTTTTATTCATTCTTCATTCTTTTCTATGTTACTTTTATAGTGTTAGAAAAAAACAATTTATTTATGTTGAGTTTTACTGCAGTATGGATCAATTACACAAAAGCAGCAAAGCAACTCTTTCCTAAGAAAAATTATGATGAACTGAGCTGACAGAATTTTATTGTCAGGAGTCAGATCTATTATTGATTACAAATGTAATCTCCATACACCCACACACTCACACACACAAACACACACACACACACACACACCACATACACTTGTTTTATTTTGTTCCTTACATTTTTAGATGAAATATTGGAGATTTAACTTAAAATTTTCTTTCTCATTTTTATTTCAAAACCTCGTATTTCAACTGGGAAAAATGCACACATTTGCTAAAACTACTTTTTTTCAAAATAAAATTTTTATATTCAGTAGTTACAAGACTTTTTTTTATATACAGCACATAATATACTTAAAAAAGATATACCCAAACCAATCTATTACTAACACTTCTATGCTACAATCCTAATCCACTGCAATGTATTGACTAATTCTGAATTCTGGAATTCTGATGATAGTTACAAAGCATTTGTCTCACTAGCACATATAGAAGTACTTCTTAAAAATGAAGAAAATTAATTTTTGCAAGAATGGTTTATAAATGAAAGTTTTTTGATCTAGAACAAACATTGAGTTGCAGGCCCCTTGCTAGTTTGAATAAGGCTTGGTTCCTGCCCTCTGGCTCAGTAATGGGAAAGGCAAATAAACAGTGCTGTACAATATGAGCTATAATAAAGATGGACATGTAGTATCAAGGAAGACAGAGAAGGGGGCAGTTAACTCTGCCTACAGAAGAGAACACCACGTAGAGGAGAGGAGAGTGAAGGGATGAACAGAAGTCCCTTAAGAGGAGAAGCAAGAGGAAGAGCAACCAGCTTTGGAGACTGACTATCAAGATGGGGTTGATCTTTGGATATAAGAATGTTTTAACCAAAGGTTTCAAGATAAGTTGAGACACATTGGGAAGTGTAGAATTTATCCTTCATCCTTGAGGAAATAGGAATCCATGCATAAAAGGTATTGAGAAGAGAAATAATGTGATCTGACTTATATTTTAGTAAGGTAACTGGCAGCCACGTGAATTGCCTGGTTCAGTGACAGTGAGAGTAAGATGGTGAGACCACCAGGGGCACTTTAGATAACACAGTTTTGCTATGAAGGTCCGTGCAAGAGAGAATGAGGATCTGAACTTAGAAGGTTGCGAGGATGGAGAGGAAATAGAGTCTGTTAAAAGATTTGGAGATAGACTTTGAGGAGTAAAAAAGAAAAGGAGATGTGAAAATGATTTCAAGGTAGGTACCATTAAGGTAAATAGAGAGTGTAAAAGAAGTAGAACTGAGAGATCAAGATAACTAGGCAAGTTGGGAACATGCTGAATTTTAAGTGTCTACAGACAATCTAGGAACAAATGTTTATTCCTAGTAACTGGAAATATATGAACTATAAAAACTATGGCAAATGAGACATACAATAAATACTTGTTAAATAGATGAACATAGATAACATGCTAAAACAGGCTTTCATTTCCAATTATTTCTTTGGAAAATACAATTCTATATAAGCCAAGGATTTTATAACAATATTAGATATATATTAAAACTTTTTTCCATCAAAAAATGTATTCACTATTTTTAAAAAGCCATAAGAACACAAAATCACTACTTCTTAAAAGCTATACATAGAAAGACATGCAAGAGAATTTTCTATTATAAACCATGATATTTTATACTATTCACATTATCTTACATATTTAATTAACTACATATTCACAATGTGTTCACTAATATCATAGCCCTCAGTTAAAAATAGACAAAGCAAATAAAACTATCTTATTTACTTTGTATGCCTAGTAAAGCCATACAAATTTAATTGCTGATATAAAGCTATAAAATTTCAGTGCAGTCAATAGAGGTCTGATGGCTAATGTACCTAAACTAAGAGTCAGGAAACCACAGGTCTATTCCTACCTTTATTCTCTCCATATCTAACATCAAATTACGTAAGTACATAATTCATAATGTGTTCACAGATATGAGCATATTAGTCTCCCACAAAGATAAGGTAAAAGTTATTACTTAACCCTCTTTGCTTATATAACAAAGCCAATTTAGTTTGTGATAAATGCAATAAAATTCCAGAGGTAAGTAATAAACGAGTAGAAAGAGTCTAAACGAGGGAATCTATAACCTTGGCTTCATTCCCAATGCCTACCAAGTTACTAAGTGACCTTGAAAGATCTGATAGGCTATTCTGTAACTTACTTGCAAACAGTGTTAAAGGAGTGAGAATATTACACCTATTGTACCTTTCCCAGATTTTGTCTTAAGACATCATTGATTTTTAGGACTAGAAGAGGATCTCAAAGACCATTGAATCCCATCTCCAACATTATTACCAAGTGAATACCAGTGGCTTTCTGCCACAAACTGAGTGAGAACTCTAGGAAAAAATAATTTTTTTTTGGTGGACTGTCAGTTTTCTCATCAATAAAATGAGGAAGTTGGACTACACCGTCTGTAAGCTTTCTTCAGGCTCTAAAATTCTTCAGTTCTGACTCTGATTCACATAAAAAATTGATTCTGAAACATAGCAATGTGTAGTTTATAGAATTCATTATATATTTTATAATTATTCTGAAAGCATATGTGTATAGGGGAATCAGTTGCCACAATATTACTTCATAATTGTAGACCCAAATATCCACTAATTTATATCTCATTAAGCTTTGTACATTGTTAGACTGCCCTTGCCTCATTACAGTAGGGAGTAGGGGGGAGAGAGAGAAAGAGAGAAAGAAATAGAAATAAATGAATAAATATTTATGCTGAACATTGGCACTGAGTATTCTAGGCAGCTGTTTTCTAAAAGTTTATAACACTTTAGTTTCATTTTAATTTAGTCTATACAACAGTGTTATTTACTGTCAAGGAAAATTGTCCAATATTTTGTGAAGTGTCAAGTGTATGAGATTTAAACTTTACTGTGGTGGATTTAAAATATGTCCAAAAATTATCTGATACTTCTACCTTCAAGAGATGGAGCCTAATTCCTCTCTCCTTGAGGGTAGGCTAGACTTAATGACTTAGAACAAAATGGAATTGACTATCCGTACTATTGTCTGAATGTGTCCCCCAAAATTCATATGTTGAAACTTAATCACCAGTGTGATAATATTAAGAAGTAAGAGCTTTAGGAAATGATTAGGTCATGAGGGCTCTGCCCTCATGAATAGGATTAATGGCCTTATAAAAGAGACTTCACACGATGTTCAACCCTTTTTCCTCTTCCACCTTCTACCATATGAGTACACATGGCAGCAAGTCACCATATTTGAATCAGAGAGAGGCAGCCCTCACCAGACACCAAATCTGCCAGCACCTTCCTTGATCTTAGAATTTCCAGCCTCCAGAACTTTGAGAAATAAATTTCTGTTATTTATAAATTATCCAGTCTAAGGAATTTTCATTATAGCAGCAAGAACAGACTAAGACAGTATGCAATTTCTGAGACTAGATCATAAAAGGCACTGTGGCTTCCTCCTTGTTGGCTCTTTCTGGGATCACTTGCTTTGGGGCAAGCCAAATGCCATGTCATGAGGACATTTAATCATCCTATGGAAATGCCCACGTGGTGAGAAATGGAGGCCTCCTGCCATCAGTAAGGACCTGAGGCTTTCTGCAAACAGCCATATGAGTGAGCCATTGTGGAAGCAACTGGATCTTCTATCCCCAGGCAAGCCTTCAGATGACTGCAGACCCTACCAATATCCTGAATGCCTTCCCTAGGAAACCCAGAATCAGAACCACCCAGCTAAGCTGCTCCTGAATTCCTAACCCACAGAAATTATGAAATGGTAAATGTTTTAAGTAACTAAGTTTTGGTGGTAATTTTTTATGTAGCAATGGATAACTAATGCATTTACCTATAAGCAATTCCCACTTAAGTTAGCCCCCCCCTTATTTTTTAAAAATGATTGAATTACCTAATACAGTCATATAAGTTTAGAATTGGACAGAACTTCAAGAAAAAGTTTGACTTGTATTTTGCAGAAACAGAAATTAAGACATCCAGAGTTTGTCTTGTTCAAATCTGGTCTTCTTCCATTGTTCCCCATCTCAGCTAGAGATAGATGACTCATCCTTAACCCTCGCCTTCACTAATCCCATACCTAATCTATTACTTAATCCTACCAATTTTACCTCCTCTTGCATTTGTCTACCTTTTTTATATCTGTACCACCCTCAACCAAGCCACACATCTCTTATTTCTTCTGTACCAACAGTAGCCTCCTAACTGGTCTCATGTCAACTTGTTCCCCTACAATTAGTTCTTAATACAGCATCCAGAGTTAGTTGGTCAAAATACAATTATGATTATCTCCCATCTCCTTCCCATCTCCCTTACCCTCTAAATCCATTTGTTGACTTCCCATTGCTGGTCATTGATTTGCATTTGTTGTTCAAGCCCAAGTCATTCTGGCCTGTAATTTCTAGAATACGATCCTGCCACATCTGGGCTGCTAGGACTTTACATATGCAGTTTGTGCAGCCTCATTCACCTAGTGACACCCAATCATCCTTCAGATCTGATTCATAATTCAAGTCTATACTAACCTCCCTGGTACAATCTCCACGTAACTTTTCTTTGTAGTATTAAGTAGCAGTTACATTGTTAATGTTTGGATTTCTAAAAATTGATGTCTGTCCTCTTTATTAGAATACAAGTCTATAAATGCAGGAACAATGTACATTTCCTTTTATTCTTGTGCTCTAGCACTTAGCACAGTGTCTAGGGCATTATAGAGTATTCAATAAATATTTGTTAAATGGATGTATGAATGAATGAAATCATCCAGGAAGTTAATATGGGACTAAAATCTAAGTTTCTTCACTCTAGATTTAATGTTATTTACAACCTACCTGCTGCTCTCAGCTTAGTGCTTAACTCTGAGCATCAATATAATGCTTTTTTTTTTTTTTGAAACTAGGTCTTGGTCTGTCAACCAGGCTGGAGTACAGTAGCAAGGTCACAGTTTACTGCAGCCTTGAACTCCTAGGCTCAACTGATTCTCCTGCCTCAACCTCCTGAGTAGCTGGGATTATAGGTGCATGCCACCACGACCAGCTTATTTATTTATTTAAGAAATGAGATTTTTCTTTGTTTCCCAGGCTGGTCTCAAACTCCTGGGCTCAAGCAATCCTTCTTCTCAAAGTGCTGGGATTACAGGTGTGGGCCACTGCACCCAGCCTAAATGCTTTTTTATGTAAGAAGTTAATATATACATGTATTGCTTGCAGTTAAAGTTGGAAGGACCATCTTAATCAGAGCTGGCTATTATTGATAAATATTTAGGAGCTATAGGTGAAGAAAGGTGGCAAACTCTAGGTCCTTTGCAAATCTACTTGGGTCCCTGATCTAGTCCAATTGTTAGTCTCTAGAGTCCTTTTCAAGTCCTTTTCATTCCTCTCTTCCCTTCCTTAAGACTCTTTGTTTGGGCTTTGTAGTAATCTGATTCCAGAAGAGGGTGAACAAGGTGGCACTGAAGCATTGAGATAGTGGCTACCCAATGCTCGGCATCCCTTTGATGCTCTAATCTCAGTTGTACTGTAGATTTGATGGCTTCCAGGGCACATGTACAGGGCTGCCATGTAAAATTCCACTTGATGTTATTTTTCTTCCTTTCCCCTCACTTCATTCATGTGGAATGGCAATTTTCTATTTGACCAGTTAGGATTAACTCAGCAGAAAGTGACAGAAAACCCAAAATACTAGTAACTTTAAAAAGATAGAAATTTATTTCTCCCTCACAGTGATATCCAGGTACACAGTCTAGAGGTGGTATGGTATCTGCTCAATCATCAGGAGCCTTAGCTGCTGCCATCTTTGTGCTCCACCATCCTCAACATGTGGCTTCTGCCTCATGGTCAAAGACGGCTGCCCTAGCTCCAGCCATCATGTTCACATTAAAGCCAAGAGGAAGGAGTGAAAAAAGGAGAAGGGCACTCCCATTCCTTTAAGGACACTTCACAGATTGTTTCTCTCTCTCTATATTATTATATGTACTATATATTATATATAATTATATATAATAATATATATTATATATGTACTATATATCACATATAATTATATATTATTATCATTTGTTGTATATTATATAATATATAATTTAATAATATGTATAATATATTATATAACTATACAAGTCTAGCTTCAGGGGAGGTTGGAATTATAGTCTTTACTTTGGGTAGTCATATGCTTAGCTAAAGATGGAAAGTACTATCTTATGTAGAAGAAGTAGAGAATGGATATGATAAATGCCTTAATCTGGATCCCACAGAAAGCAGACCTGAGGCAAAAGTTTACTGGGCTGGTATTTATCAGGAAGTAGAAAGCCTGGGAAGCAGGAGTGAGAAGAGGTGGGGTGAGGCAGGGAGGGAGGAAGAGCCAATACGAGGGTCTGGCCATCACTTAGTATCAAGCACAAATGACTGCTTGATTTTATAGGACAGTCTTCAGACAGAATTGTGAATGACCATATCTCCGAACAGTCTGTCCAGGTGAGAAAAGCGGAGAAATTCAAGCCCTAGTTCCTATCTCCTATCAGTAGAGGCTCACCCTAGCAGGCATTAACTTCCTTGCAGTTCCAATTGTGCATACTTAGCCACTGAGCAGCTCCTGTGGCATCTCATGCCTCGGCACCAACAGGGAAACTTCAGAGAAGGAACCAGTAGGCTTGTGACATGGGCATAAGAGCAGTCACCAACACATGGTGTCTGCATGAAGTCAAAGTCCAGGCACAGCTGGTCTCTGCAGCAGCAGCTGGGCCAAAACAAGAGGCTGAAGCCCGGGAGACAGGTGAGGCTGAAAGATCTGAAGTGTCTCTGAAAAGATATCTGATGCAGCGAACATCTAGCAGTCTCCGCCACACTTCTCTGAATTTGGGTTAACCTCTCACTGACAAAGCCAGTGAGCTCCTGGGGACCCTATGCCCAATACTGAGATAAATGCGCAACTGAATTCATAACAACAATAGAACTTAGCAACCACCTGCCCTAGACCTGGCAATCTTCTAAAACCTTTCCAGGTACTATTTCATTTAATCCTCACAGCAAACGCAGGTGCAAGGTACTGTTTTTATTTCCTTCCTTCCCTTCCTTTTTTTCTTTTTAATTTAAATTTTACATACAGGGAAATGAATAAAGATGTTAATATGGCTGGTAATCAGTTGGGCCAGGATTTACACTCAGGTAATCCTCTAGAGCTTGCATGCTGCTCTGCTACAAGGCATTAATAATGAGAAAGTTGCAGAATCAGGGTGAGATTATAAAAAGATATTTTGGGGAAAGGAACCTTTATGATCTTAAAGAACATGTCAGTGTCTGATGGAGAAAACTAATGATATTTTTCTTTTGCACTACCGAGTACAACCATCTATTCCTACCCAGAAACTAATAGTGCCTTTGGTATCACCCTTCTCCTGCTAGTACAGACCCCTGAAGGCATGTCTCCTTCCCAGGCCAGCCTCTTTATTCAGCCTTTTCTCCCAGAGGATCCAAGTCTTACTCTAGTTTTTTTCTAATACCACCCCTCATGCCCAGCCTGAGTTTTCTTTCCTCTTTGACTCTAAAAGAAATATCATCATTTTCTTCCTCCTTTTCTTGTCCCTATGCCAGAAAATGACCCTGTTTGAGTGTTTCTGAGGAATTTTATAGCTCAAAAAAAGAAGAAAAGCACATGGGGGGTGTAAAATAACATCCTAGAAAAATTTCAAACTTATAAGTAGACTTAAAAGCCTGGTAGTTATACTACTCACTCATTTTTTTTCTTGGAATGTCAGTGTAACTAGGTCAGCCTTTCTGAGCCTTCCCTCTTTTCTCTGGCCCATCGTTTTGTTAAACATTGGATCCAGGTAATCCAATTCCTTGATCTTTCATTTACTCTCAGGGTTGGAGCCTTGGAGTCCTCCTTTTTTTTTTTT
>VBSM01001265.1:66724189-66757400 GCA_008086735.1 Cheirogaleus medius
GGGGGAGGAGGGGATGAATATATACAAACATAATGAGTATATATACAACATAATGAGTGATGGATGAGTGAATGGATATATACAACATAATGAGTGAGATGTGCAACGTATGGGGGATGGTCATGCTTGAGGATCTGCCTCGAGGGGGGAGTGGGGCATGGGCAATATACATAATCGTAATATTTGTACCCCTATAATATGCTGAAATAAAAAAAAAAGAACTGACATTTTAACAATATTAAGTCTTCTGATTCATGACACATTGCATGTCTCCATAAATTTAAGTCTTCTTTAATTTTTTTCAGCAATGATTTGTAATTTTCAATCTACAAGTTTAACGTGTTTAGTGAAATGTATCCCTAAATATTTTATATTTTGTGTTATTGTAAATGGTATTGCTTTTTTAAATTTCAAGTTCGGATTGTTCATGACAGTATGTAGAAATATAATTGATTTTTATACATTTAGCTTGTATCCTTTTATTGCTAAGCTCAATTATAAGTTCTAGTAGCTTTTTCTGTAATTCCATAGATATTCTATAGGTGATCATGTTGTCTGCAAACAAAGATAGTTTTACTTCTTCCTTTCCTATCTGTATGCCTTTTATGTCTTTTTTTTTTTTTTTTTTTTTTTTTTTTTTTTTTTTGGTGCTTTACTGCATAGCCTAAGACATCCAGTACAATCTCAAATAGAAGCAGCAAGAGCAGATATCCTTGCCTCATTGTCAATGTTTCAGGAAAAGCATTCAGTCTTTACCATTAAATATGGTATTAAGTGTAGGTTCTTCCTAGGTACCTGTTTTAATCCATTTTGTGCTGCTATAACAAGATACCTGAGACTGGGCAATATATAAAAACCAGAAATATATTATCTATCATACAGTTCTGGTTGCTGGGTGGGAAATTCAAGACAAAATGAAGGCTCTGGCATCTGGAGAGGGCTGCTTTCTTCTTCCAAGATGGAGCCTTGAATGCCGCATATTTTTAGAGAAGGACTAAGGTACAGGACGGAAGGCAAAAAGGAGTGAACTCTCTCAGTCATGTCCTTTTATGAGGGCATCTACCCCCATTCATGAGGGTCAAGTCAATCATCTCCTAAAGGCCACAACTCCCAATACTGTTGTTTTGGGGATTAAGTTATAATAGGAATTTTGGATGGGACAAAATCGTTCAAACCATAACAGTGCTCTTTATCAGATTAAGGGAGTTTCCTACTATTCATGTTTTGCTGAGAGTTTTTGTTAATGGATGTTAGATTTTTTAACATTTTGAGCATTAGTTGAAGTTTGAGCAATTATTTCAATATAATTTTAAAATTTACACAAAATACATACAAGAGTAAGTCATGTTTTAATTGTTTGAAATTTATCAAAGGATTTATATTGTCTCCAGATAATAAAAATTAAGAATAACCTTATTAATATTAAAAAACACATGTTTGACTTCTTTATGACAGCTTCAATAATAAATAGGTTTTAAATGATTTGACTATTATCTCTTCACAACCAACAATTTAGATTTTAGTTGTGATATATGGTGACAATTAGGGCAGTCAGAATTGGAAATGTGTTAATTAAGCAGCAATTACTGCAATGTGCTAATAAATACAGATATTTGGTTACAAAGACATATGTGTATAGTCTGCAGTTATATGTTGTATGTTTGGATAGCTGGACTGCTTCTGCTCCTCTCTCCTCTTTGAGTGAATGGAGACCAGGCTGCCGTATGAGTGCTGTAGCTCTCCTTATTTATTATAATGGGGCATCACAAAGCACATATTCTAGGGAATTTGGACATCAAGATAAAGTCAGCCTTGATGTAGACTAATAAAGTCAAAAAGAACCATTGAAAATAAAATTCCCCAAACACTCTCATATCAAAAAGCTAATACCAAAGGCCCCTTGTTTATCATAGGTGCATAATGTACCGTTTTATGAAAATATACCAAGGTATTATCATAACTTTTAGACAGATTGTCAGGAAATCCTCTTTTTGAAAAAAAAAAAAGAAAATAGCCACACCTAATTTACTATTATTTGGGAAAATCCATTGGTTTGTGTGATAAGTACTAAAATAGACTGATTACACATCTGGCAAGGTGCCAAGCCATTCTTCCCTGCGTGCTGAGATAATGGACCTTCATTGTTCTGTTTGTTATCGTTGCCAATTCCTGTCAGACTGGTCCTTGCAGTTAGTGGGCTTCTGTCATTTATCAAAAGTGAGGCTTAAAAGTCTCTCTCCACTTGTCTGAAAAAACAATTTATTGTTTATTGAACACACATTTGATGAAATTTCCAAGGTTCACATGTGATCACTAAACTTCCACTATTTGCAAATTGAGGAAATGTGTGACACCACATTACCTTAGAAAACATTATACAATCAGTTACAATTATCTTTGGTGTAGCCATCTTCTCCATTCTTTGATTTAACCATGAATCATTTCAGATTTCATTAAAATAAGATTTTTCTGTTATTTAAAAGGAGTCATGTTTGGTAAAACATAAGCTAACAATCTGCAGCACACAGAGTTAGTGATAGTGTTACAAAATTATTCAACTTTAAAGCAAAAAAGGACCTGATTTCATTTAGGAATAAATTCTCATAGAATTCCTAAGCTAGCTTTGTTCCTCTAAAGATGAAGATTTCACTGTCTTTTGGTCTTCTTTCCACTATTTAACTTCGATACTACACATGGTTAGAAAGTTCTTTTGCCAAAATTTCTTTTTGCATTTTAATTACACAAGCCTACAGTTCTATCTTTCATAGAAATGAGAACTGTTTTGTCAATTGGACTCTAAACCTGTTAAACTGCATTGCTACAACTCTCCAAATGTAGGTTAATAAAATAAAGATAACATCAACTCAGACATTATCCTGTATAAACTTATGAGTGTGCTTTCTTTTGGTTTGGGTAGATGAATGTGTTATAGACAAGACTGCAAAGGAGACCAATAAAAACAGGAAGACAAAAACATAAAGCATTCATTCAGCTCCTAAATACACTTTGGAAAGCTATGTTGAAAAGTAAGCATCAGAAATAGAAGGGCAAGAAGGGAAAGACAGGAACTAAAATTGTAAAGTACTTACTTAGTCACAGAAAATAATATTAATTTTTTGTTAATGCTACACTTTATTTTCATAGATTCTGCAGAAGAGAGTAAAGGAAGACAATGTATCAAGTCTCAACTCAAAGGAAAAAGTGTATTTTTAAAAAATAGTAATAGATTTTTTTAAAGTCTCTCCATCTCTGGGCAATTTCAGTTGTGAAAACAGCTAGGTGTCCCATAAGGGTATCCAGACACTTTCAGTCAGCAAGATAGGATGAGCTAGAAGGCAAGCAGGTTGCATTGACATTTCTTGGCTTCCTCAAAGCTCTTAAACATGCCAGAGTGGGAGTTCACAGCACAATCAACCCATAGGTTAATTTCTCACCTCTGAGGTTGACCTCTGATGCCCAGCTCAGGGCTGTAGCTTCCTGTATCCTGCTTCCTGGGAAGGGTGAAGGAGGACAGGGCAGGAATCTAGGAAGGGATCAGGTAGAGGGTTTGATTTCAAGGTCACAAACCCTCAGTTGTGGGGGTTGATTTTGAACTTGGCCACTGCCGCTGGATGGGTGCCCACAGACAGGTCACCTGGTTGTGTCCTGTGCTCCTGGTTTTCCCTTATATTAAATGCAATAGAGACTACTTATTTCAGGGGCAGATCTAAGATAAGATGACAGGATTTCCCCTATGAGAGAAGACAAATGCTTTTCTTTAGGATAATAAATATTCCACAATTCCACAGAGGCAATCCTTTATTTGTTCCTCCTGCCCTGACAATGGGAAGTCCCAAAGCCTCTTTCACCCCATGCCCAAGGCCACTGTGCAAGGACAAACTTCAAGGAAGAACATAAAGATAAGGTAAGAATCCCTTGGAAGGAAGGTATTAGTATGCCCTGCTGTTCAGAACCCTGCCCCATCCTACTTCCTCGCTTTTCTCTCAGCCCCAGATTCTCTGGCTCTAACCCACTTTATCTGCCCCTGGCGCACTTCCATTATTTATCCTGCTTTAGGTGTGGGAAATCAGTCTTCCTCTTGGTTCAGTTGGGACTTGGTTGGAATTTAAAAAAAGAAAAACAAAATAAATAAACTGAAGGAAAAGAATGAAAATATCAGAGCACACAAATAGATAGGTTTACAGAACCCAGATTTTTTTTTTACCGTAATCTCACTGAGGTCTAGTGATAGCCTAGTCATATTGGCGTAGTTCATGGAAGACCCAGCGCCAGTTCTTTTTGCTGGCCTCCGCGCTGTCTGGGCTGATAGGGCGGAGGCTACACTGAGCTCCTTGGATTTCTGGCCCAAAGTTACTTTGAAACAAATGATCTCTGGTGGAATCTCAGGAACATTTTTGGTTCCTTCTGGAACTTGATTCTGTGTCTATTTTCTGGGATTAGCCCTCGGATTGTCAGTTCCAGGTTGGGGGCTCAAGTGATTTTCCTTCAGGCAGATCCCTGATTGTTTTGGCCCAGCTTTCTTTCTGTCTTTCTTAAAAAGGAGGGGAAAAAAAGCATTTTCCTCTCTGCTCTGCAAGGATTCTGCCCCAGATGCACTCCAGTTAGTCTTTGTGGCTCTACTCCCTGGAAATATTATTAATACTTTTGCTCTAGTCCCTTTTTTTCTAACTTGGTTAGTTTGTCTGATGGGTACTGTCACTAGATTCGCTGAGACAACACGTCATTCAGGGACCTCCCCCCTCATGGGAATGGGCTTGCTGGATCTAAGCATTTTAGTTACACAATTTAAAAACAAAAACCAAACACATATATATACAGTCCTGCTCACCATCAAGGAAAGAGGAGGGATGTTTACCACTTTATCTGCCCCTGGAGCAGTTCCATTATTTATCCCGATTTAGGTATGGGAAATCAGGTTTCCTCTTGGTTCAGCTGGGATTTGGTTGGAATTTAAAAACAAAAAGAAGCCCCAAAATACATAAACTGAAGGAAAAGAAAATATCAGAGCATAGAAATGGATAGCTTTACAAAACCTAGATTTTTTTTTTTATTCTGATCTTACCTAGTTCTAGTGATAGCCTGGTTGTATTGGCACAATTTGTGGAAGACCCAGCACCAATTCTTTCCTGGTTTTCCCAGTTCTAAGCTTCTTTTCGCAAAGGTTTAAAACCCATGACCAGAGAATTCTTGGGTCCTGGCTATAATTTTCATACTAGACAACTGAGCTTCTAGAGGTTTGGTTACATAGAGGTCAAGCACATAGGCTCTGGAGGCAGGCTGCTGGATTTGAATACTGGCTTTGCTGCTTGCTAGCGAGTTAACTATTGGCAAATTACTTATCCCTCCATGCCTTAGTTTCCCCATCTGGAATGTAGAGGAGAAATAATAGTGACTACTGTTCTGGTCATTGTGACAGTTTAATTAATACATATAAGGAACATACAACAGGCTTTGTCCATTGTAAGTACTCAGTAAATGTCAGCCACTATTATTACCTCTGTATAGGTCTCTTGGAGAGGTATTATTTTAAAAAGTAATGGTTGGTATAGTGGTGTTAGCAGTAGGATTGAAAACTAAAATTTAGAGAATAGCTAAGGGTAACTCCAATGGTCCCTGCAATGATAGTTGAGTTAGGTCAATGAACAAGATGGACTGTGAGAAAGGATAATTTCTCAAAATGCTAAACAACTGTGTTTCTGTTGTAGGGTGCAGGAATCACCCAAAACTTCTGTCACATCTTGTATTGATGCTAGTATTCACCTCTCCAGGAAAGTACCCAACAAATTATTTTTGTTTATGACCAGTTTTGCAATTCTCCAAATTCACTATGAATCCAGATTCCATTTAACATGATTCAGGCCTAGTCTGTTGCTTAGCGTCAGCTGGGCATGTAAATTGCTGGGCTATTTTATCACCCAGAACTCTGATTAAAATGTTGATATAAGAGATTCCAAGAATACCTGTTATAAAAGACCCAATAGCACTTCTTATGTAATAAATCAGGTGGCCGTCTTACCCTCCTCCAAGACAAATCCAAAAGCATCCTTATCAAAAAAGACTTTCTAAGTCATTGCAAAAACTCAAATGAGAATATTCCCTTAGTATGAGCAGGTTCTAATGCAATAGCATTAATAATTATGCTGAGCATATTCTGACACAAATACATTTATCAAGATGTGATAAAAGACAGACACTTACCAGCACAGAATTGGTGTAATTTCTCATTTTAACAGCCACTCTGAATATGCAAACATACAGAGGATCAGGCTTCCACATGGAAAAGAGGAAATATGCAAATAAAAATTTCTTTGGGTCATTTACTCATAACTCCTTCCTCTCCACACATCCCTACATATCTACTTTGCTCTCTTTCCCAGAGTTTCAGCACAGTACTTTGGGGTGCAAGAGTTACAGCTGTTTCTCCCTCTCAAATTACTATACTCACCATTATTTCAAGAACAGGTATTAGATTACTCTAAAATAACTTCCTTCTTTCTTGCTTGTTTTCTTTCCTTCTCCCTCCCTTCCTTTCATTAAACTATGGATTTTAGGGTGAAAGCATTCAGTCTTTAGTCATTAAGTATCATGATAGCTGCAGGCTTCTTTTTTTTTTTTTAATTTTAGAGACAAGATCTCCCTCCATCACCTACCCAGGGGCTCAAGCAATCCTATCACCTCAGCCTGCTGAGTAGCTGGGACTACTACCACACCTGCCTTTTTTTTAATAGAGACAGAGTCTTGCTATGTTGCCCAGACTGGGCAACTCCTTGCCTTAAGAGGATCCTAGTGCCTCAGGCCTCCCAAAGTGCTGGAATTACAGGCATGAGCGATCGTGCCTGGCCAGCTATAAGTATTTTATAAATGCCATTCATCAAATAAAGGAAGTTCTCTTCTAGACCTAGTTTGTTGGGAGTTTCTGTCATGAAAGGGTCTTGAATTTAGCTGATTGCTTTTTCTGTGTCTATTGAAATGATCACATGGATTTTGTCCCTATTCTGTTAATATGAGGTATTCCATTAATTCATTTTTGAATGTTAAAGCAATTTTACATCCCATTGGCCATGATGCATAATCATTTCTATATATTGCTGAATTCTATTTGCTAATGTTCTATTAAGGCTCCTTGTGCCTATGCTCATGAGGGATATTGGTCTGTAGCTTTTTTTTCTTGTGATATTGAATTGATATTGACATATCAATATTATGATCATATTGATAATCAATATTATTTATAAAATGGTTAGAGTAACTCTTCCCTCCTCCTCTATGTTGTATATATTCTTTTTCTTTTCTGAAAGAGTTCTCTAGGAATGGTACTATTTCTACTGTAATGTTTGATAGAATTCACCAGTGAAACCTTCTGAGTCTAGAATTTTCTTTTTGGAAGGTATTTAATTAAAAATTCAATTTCTTTACTTGATATAGATATTTTCCAATTTTCTATTTCTTGTTGAGACAGTTTTGTTGGCATGAAGTTGTTCATAATATTGTAATTTCTATAGAGTCTATAGTGATGTCCTCTTTCTCATTCCTGATTTAGATAACTTGTGTCTTCTCTTTTATTCTTGGGCAGTCTAGCTGAAGATTTATCAATTTTGCTGATCTTTTCAAAGTAACTATTCTTGGTTTTATTGACTTTTTCCTATTATTTCCTTATTTTCTATTTTATTTCTGCTCTGATCCTTATTATTTCCTTCATTCTATATACCATAGGTTTGATTTGCTCTTCTTTTTCTAGCTTCCTAAGGTGAAAATTTACATTATTAATTTTAGCTCTTTCTTCTTTTCTAGTAGAAGCATATAAAGCTATAAATTTCCAACTATGTCTGCCTTAGCTGCATTGCATAAATTTTGATGTGTTGTGTTTTCATTTTTACTCAGGTTAATATATTTTCTAATTTTATTTGTGGCTTCTTCTTTGACTCATGGCTATTTAAAAGTGTGTTGCTTAATTTCCCAAATTTCTATCTGTCACTGATTTATAATTTGATTCCATCATGGTTAGAGAAGACAGTTTGTATGATTTCATTTTTTCAAGTTTTCAAGACTTGCCTTATATCCTAGTGTATAGTTTCTACTAGAGAATGTTGTTTGTGTGCTTGAAAATGATGTATCCTTTACTATCTAGAGTTAAGGTAGTCTCTATATATCAGAAAGCTCAAGTTGATTGGTGGTTCTGTTCGTGTCTTCCATAGCCTTACTAATTTTCCATGTAGTTGTTCTGTCAGTTACTATGAGAGGAGTACTGAAATCTCCAACTACAATTTTTGCATTGTCTATTTCTCCTTTCAAGTCCATCAGTTTTTGCCTCACATATTTTGGAGCTGTTTTTAGGTTATATTCATGTATAATTATTAAATCTTCTATTGAACCTTTTATCACTATAAAATGGCCTGTGTCTTTAAAATTTTTTTCTTAAAGTCTATTTTGACTCACTTAGCCACTCCAGCTACTAAACAATTACTGTTTACATTATATATCTTTCCCCACCCTTTTGCTTTCAGCCTATTTGAGTCTTTACATTTAAAATGTGACAAGGGTATCTACACCTAGACAAAGACAAAAGGAAAATTTTGCCCATTTTTCCCACCTTTTAAGATGTTATCTTTGTCTCGGTGTGAATATTTTTGTGTTTATCATATTTGGGGTTATTTGAGCTTCTTGGATCTGTCGATACATGCTTTTTATCAAAGTTGAGAAGTTTTTGGCCATTATTTCTTCAAATATTTTTTCCTGCTCCATTTTTTTCTCTCTGCTCTTTCTGGGACTCCTATTATATCTTTGAGGTTGTCTCACAAATCTTTAAGGCTTTGTTTATTTTTCCTCTTTCTTTATTCACTCTGTTCTTCAGATTGTACATTTGCTATTGCCTTATTTTAAGTTCACTGATGCCTCTTTCTGCCATCTCAAGTCTGCTGTTGAGTCTATCTAGTGACTTTTTAAAAAAAAACTTAGTATGATACTTTTTGATATAGGTAGGACATTTGTCCCCTCCAAATCTCATGTTGAAATTTGATCTCCAGTGTTGGAGTTGGGGACTAGTGGGAGGTGTTTGTGTCATGGGGGCAGATTCCTTACAAACCACTTGGTGCCATCCTCGAGGTAATGAGTGAGTTCTCTCTATTAGTTCCCATGAGAACTGATTATTGCAAAGAGCATGGTACCCCCCACCCCTTGCTCTCTTGATTCCTTCCTCTCACTGTGTATGTGATGCTTGCTGCCCTTCATCGTCTGTCACAAGTGAAGCTTTCTGACACCCTCACCAGAAGCAGGTGCTGGTGCCATGCTTCTCGTGCAGGCTGCAGAACCATGAGCCAAATAAACTTCTTTTCTTTGTAAATTACTCAGCCTCAGGTATACAGTTGTAGTTACAGTAACACAAGAGAATTAAGACATTTTTCGACCTTAGAATTTCCTTTTTATTTTTTGTAGTGTCTATTTCTCCATCAATATCCTTTATTTTTGGGGTCATTGTCATAGTACTTTCCTTTAATTCTTTACACTTATTTATAATAGTTGCTTTGAAATCTTTTCCCAATAAATCCAACATCTGGGCCCACGAAAGTCAGTTTCTACTGACTGACTACATTTTTCTCCTCATTATGGGTCACACTTCCTTATTTCTTTGCATGTTTCATAATTTTTTGTTGAAAACTGAACACTTAACAATTATGTTATAGTAACTGTGAATTCTGATATATTTTCTAAGGTTTTTGAGGGTAACGTTTCTGAACTTTACCTTTTTTTAACTGCAGAACATGTCTTTCCCACATTATGCAACCACTGATGTGTCTGCTGAGATTTAATTCTTATTCTTAATTCTTTCAGTCTAACTTTCTAGGGTATACCCTCGTGTCTGCCTATACCCTTGTGTCTGTCTACGTCCTCTCTGTACTTTTCGAGTCAGCCAGGGATGTATGAAGAGCTTACTTAGCATATTTGAGATGAGTAACTTTTCAGTGGGATCACACTCAGATGTAAAAAGAAATAAAAACCATAGAGGCATGAATCATTGACAGAACCATAAAGAAGTGTGCCTGGGAGAGTAAAAGCTAAAAACATACTGAAAGGGCGACTGAAACAGACCACTTAATCAGCTAGTAATGGGATGGTTCATTTGTACTTCTTAAAATGTTAGGCTTAGCTTATCATATTGTGACCTGGTTGTCCTACACATAAAGTCAAGTTTTTCTGCATGGCATAAAATACCCTTTGGGACCTAGCCCAGTGTCTTTTTTTCTGCCTAATTTTCCTCTTCCCATGCATCTTTGTATTTCCATGCAGTCCCACCAATTATTTCCTGTGCCTCAATAACTTCCCTCCACACATCTTTACACACCTGGTCTTTAAGGTCCAGAGAAAATGTTATCATCTTTGTGATACTATTTCTGATTTATGAAGGCAAAGTACGCTCTACACCCTGTGTGTTATAAACAAGAGGAAAGGAAAGGATGTTCAATAAATGAGAGAATGATAAGTTTTTGGCTAGTTGTGGTACTGAGTGAGATTCAGCTTATATCCTCATCTCCCTCACACACCAAAATAAATATTTCACACACAGAAGATGAAATTTCATAAAACAAAGTATAGAAAAAGATAAGAAGAGGAATTGGGGGTAAATAAGATAGACTGAACACATATATTATCTCTCTTTTCTCCTTCAGTCTCACCTTAAAAAATCACCTAAGTGATTCTCTCCTATAGGGAGAAGGTAACAAAAATCAAAATGGTTTCTGCCCTTGAGTTCCAGAAAGGTTCAGACATGTAGTCCTCAGCAACCTTTGAAAGCAGGGGTGTAGGGTTGTGCTGAAAACAGAAGGGTTTATTAAAAGGAGCAGTTAGCCCATGTAGATCTCCTGCCCTATCCTATGACCTCCTCCCTCACTTCTGTAGAAAACTAGGGCAAAGTTTACTTTCTGGAGAAGTTGGACCAGAAAGGCTTTGAACTCTGGAACACTAGGCATAGAAGGGGTGAGCCACCATACTACTGAAAAGGGGGGATGTGTGTCAAGTTAAAGTCTTAATAATAAATAGTGGAATCTCCCAGAGCTCTGACAGGCAGGATTGTATTATATCCTTTAGATAGACCAAAAAGATGGAAGATGTCTTCTTGTGGAACTGACCACAAGAAGTGAATGGCCTCTTCTGTGGCCCAGGGAAACTGGAAAATGGACAAAAACTAGTAACAAGTTGCCAGAAATAAGAACCACAGGTCTATGTCACCTCAGCTTGAGAGCTCCAGCCTTTGAGTTGGTTCCTTTTCTTGGCTAGTCTGAAGGGCAGTTCCCCATCCTGAATTCCCACGGGTGTCATGGGAGTTGCTGTCCGCTTGGGGCCAGGCATGAAGAGCTAACTAGAGACTGTTGATGAGGAGTGAGGACTCTGTGGGCTGGGCCTGCAGTCTCAGGAGAGGATGGTATCTTCTAAGTTCTCACACATACACAAAAAAACGTTTTGCCTGAATATTCATGAAATTGAAAATTAGTTCAATTTAAGAACAGAAATACTTTTGCTCTAACTACATAAATAAGTGTCTAAAGTACACATAGTAAAACACAATAAAATGATGCTTTACCACACACCCAATAGGATGACTATTATTAAATAAAACCACACGTTTTGGCAAAGAAATGAAAAAATTAGAACTCTGTATACTGTTGATGGCATGGAAAACAGTATGATGTTCCTCAAAAAATTAAAAGTAGAATTACAATATGATCCAGCAATTCTATTCCTAGATAAATAATCAAATGAATTGAAAACAGAGTTTTAAAGAAGTATTTGTACACCAATGCTCATAGCAGCATTAGTCACAATAGCAAATAAATGGAAGAAACCCAAGTGTCTATCTGTGAATGAATGGATAAACTAAATGTGGTATATACATACAATAGAACATTAGTCAGACTTAAAAAGGAAGGAAATCCGGTTATATGCTACAACATGGATGAACCTTGAGGGCATTATGCTATGTGAAATAAACCAGTCATGAAAAGACAAATACTGTATGATTCCACCTATATGAGCTATCTAGACTTGTCGAATTCACAGAGACAGAAAGTAGAATGGTGGTTGCCAGGGACTAGGGGAATGGGAATGGAAAGTTATTCTTTACTGGGCATAGAATTTCAGTTTTGGAAGATGAAAAAGTTCTGAAAATTAGTCACAAAACAATGCGAATATACTTAATGCTACTGGGATGTACACTTAAAAATGGCTAGGACGGTATATTTCACGCTATGTATACATCTACCACAATTAAAAATAAAAATTTTAAAAGATGATACCATGAACAACTTATTAAACATGAGATAGGGTGTGTTCATGAGGGTATTAGTGGTCACATTTATGTTGTATTCCTTGGGTATCGAGTTGGTTATGTGAGCAATTTCTCACACCTGCATGGTAAGCTGACTCTCATAGAGTAAAATGTCCTCACTTGTACTAGTTATCTATTCATGTATAAACAAATTACCCCAAAATTTAGAGGCTGAAAACAACAAAAATATTATCATCACAGTTTCTGTGGGTCAGAAATTTGGGAGCGGCTTAGCTGTGTGGTTCTGGCTCAGGGTCTCTCACGAGATTGCAGTCAAGGTTTCTGCAGTGGCTGCAGTCATCTGAAGGCTTGACTGAGGCTGGAGGATCTGCTTCCAAGGTGACTCACTCACATAGTTGGCAAATTGGTGCTGGCTGTTGGCTGGAGGGCTCAGTTCCTTCTCATGTGGACCTCTCCACAGGCTTCTTGAGTGTCCTGGTGCCATGCTGGCTGGCTTCCCTCAGAGTGAGCGGTCCAAAGAGCAAGTGATGGATGTGGAAATGCCTTCCTTGTCTTGAACAGGGGAAGCCACACACTGTGACTTCTATCGTATTCTATTTTTAGAAAAGATGGAAGTCCCGCCCACATTGGAGGGAAGGGGAATTAAGCTCTGCCCTTGAGGAGTGCCAAATAATTTGAGGACATATTTTAAAGCCACTACAATACCAATTATAAGACACTATTTCCTCATATCTATTTTGGATCTAATCATTTTTGTCTTCAAAGTGGACACATTTTCTTTCTAGGTCCCAGGTTTATTATCTAACTCTAGGTTTTCTTAACAAAAGACTAAAACAAAAATATTAATTACTGTATGCTAGTGGATGATCACCTTCACATCTAACTGTAATGTGGGATTGTTTTGTCCTTTGTACTGGTCTGTCTGAATTACTGAATTTAACAATATGATATCAAAGGCTGATTTTAACATTGTCATAGCTTACTTTGTAACAAACCATAAAAGTGGAATAAATACCATCATACACTGCATAACAACATTTTGGCAACAGACTGCATATACAACAGTGGTCTGATAAGATTATAACGAAGCTGAAAAATTCCTATTGCCTGATAACATTGTAGCCATCATAACACCATAGCACAACACATTACTTAATGTATTTGTGGTGATGCTAATTGTAAACAAACCTACTGCTCTTCCGATGTGTGTGTCTTAGTTTTTAACGAGAAATTTCAAAAAGTAAAAAAAAAAAAATTAAAAACTTTTAAAATAGAAAAAAGCTTATAGAATAAGCATATAAAGAAAGAAAATATTTTTGCACAGTTGTACAATGTGTGTTTTAAAGTGTTTAAAGCTAAGTGTTATTACAAGAGTCCAAAAGTTAAAAAATATTTGAAAAGGTTTATAAAGAATGTTTCAGTAAGCTAAGGTTAATTTATTATTGAAGAAAGAAAGTTGTTTTTATAAATGTTGTGTAGCCTAAATATACAGTGTTTATAAAGTCTGCAGTAGTGTACAGTGATGTCCCAGGCCTTCAAACTCACTCATCACTCACTGTCTCACCCAGAGCGACTTCCACTCCTGCTAGCTCCATTCATGGTAAGTGCCCTATACAGGTGTTCCGTTTTTTTTGTTTGTTTGTTTTTTTGAGACGGTCTTCCTCTGTTACTTGTCATCATAGCCTACTGCAATCTCAAACTCCCTGGCTCAAGTAGTGATCTGCCTGCCTCAGCCTCCTGAGCAGCTAGGATTACAGAAGCACACCACCACATCCAGCTAATTTTTTGTCAAGACGGTGCCTCGCTATGGTGCTCAGGCTGGTCTCAAACTCCCGGCCTCACGTAACCTCCTGCCTCATCCTGCTTCAGCACTTGAATTACAGGTGTGAGCCACCGTGTCCAGCCTGTGGTGTTCAATATTAAAATCTTTTATACTGTATTTTTTACTGTATCTTTTTTTTGTTTAGATATATTTAGATACACAAATACTTTACCATTGCGTTACAATTGCCTACAGTATTCAGTATAGTAACATGCTGTACAGGTTTGTGGCCTAGGAACAATAGGCTATACTATATAGCCTAGGTGTGTAGTAGGCTGTAACATCTAGTTTGTGTAACTGCACTCTATGATGTTTGTACAATGACGAAATTGCCTAAGGACATATCTCTTTTCTTTTCTTTTTTTGAGACAGGATCTCGCTCTGTTGCCCTGGGTAGAGTGTGGTGGTGTCATTGTAGCTCACTGCAACCTCAAACTCCTGGGCTCAAGTGATCCTCCTGCCTCAGCCTCCCAAGTAGCAGGGACTACAGGCACACCCACAATGCCCGACTAATTTTTCTATTTTAGTAGAGATGGGGTCTCACTCTTATTCAGGCTTGTCTCGAACTCCTGAGCTCAAGCAATCCTCCTAGAGTGCTAGGATTACAGGCATGAGCCACTACGCCCAACCAGATACATTTCTTAAAAAGTATCCCAGTCATTAAGCAATGCCTGACTGTATATGAATATGTTTATTTTTTAAAGTACTAGTTATCAATTTATTGTCTCTTAGTGCCAAATCTATCCTTCTTTGCCCTGCTTCTATAGACTGTCTCTCCTCTTCCAGCAATGGTGAGCCACTTCTACAGACCAGCCCTGGCCCAGGCCCTGTGGCGAGGTTCTTCAATGCGGGCAGGGTGGGTATTTCTGTAGTAGCCATGTGCTTCTTGAAAAGGTATAAATCTCAGCCTGGGGTGGGTGGACTTAGGACTTTTCCTAAGTCCCTTGTTCCTTCATTGTTCCTTCCTTCTCAGTCTACAGGTAGTAGCTTCTTTTTCATACTTGCTACTTATGGACCCTTTAGAGTCCCATTTTATCCCTTTTAGTAGTTAAATACCTTGTATTATTTATTTTGATAGATTTCCCTTGTTCAGATTACTGGTGTGATTTTTGTCTCCTGCCTGCCATTATAGACTCTGACTGCCATAGATCCTGACTGCTATAGAATTGGTACCTGAAATTGTCCCAGGAGACAGACTATAACAGATTGGTTTGGGGGATTGGGTAAAACGCTGAGCTTTTTGCCAGTGGGAATTAGATGCCAGTAACCCATGCATGCAGCAACATTACAATTAACACTTCTGGTTAATTGCAACGAAATGCCAATTAAGTAAGTGTTGTGGGAGCCCATGCAGCTGCTGCACTTGACCACTATAGACTCTTCCAAGTACATTGGAGCACTTACAGAAAGACAGTGACAAGCCCAAGTCCTTTAACTATTTGATAAAATTATGGTCTTAGAATCACATAACTTCTATAGCAGCCTTAAAACAATCTCATTTCGTATAGCCATAGGGCTTCCGTTGTTGAAAATCAGACACAAAACTTAGATTGCATGATTATATCAGTTGGATTCACAGTCCCGCTAAGTATTTCATGTGAAAGTTAGGGCAGTGACTGGGAAATAATGGCTCCCTAAAACTTGAGGTGAGAGCATCTGGTTGGACTCCGATTAGACTGAGAATCTCAGACCCCTGAGACACTGTAAGCCTCCCTTACCAGAAGAAGCAGCTTTCCCTCTTATGTTTGAGATTACTAGCCTTCCTATGATAATCTCAGAGGGGATGTTCTTTCTTCTCAAGATCCACTGCAATCACCACCCTCTGTTTCCAGTAGATCCATAACTGTAGTTGATCTCAGCATGCTTTAGAATTACAAGGTTTTGTGGATATAGTTCAGCAGAAACTGAGGAATATGTACAAAAATGGATTCTAAAGATATTAGACCAAGAAGAGCAGAATATCAAAATGGGTTAAATGAAATGATATTGGCGCACTTACTAGAGATTTTAGACTTAATGTGTTAGGTTCATGCAGCTGTAGGTGCCTCTAATAGCATACTTGATGGATTTACTGAAACTTGGACTGACTGGTGGTCTATGCCAGTGAGGTTGATATCAGAGCTGCCTTAGTATAATGTGGAGGTAGGCGCCTAAAAGCTTAGGAAAATAAGAAGTTTGGAGTGTGCAACCTGCACACCTACCTTTCATGTACACCATCTTTAAGTCTTGACCTACTTCCAGAGGTACCTGTATCCCAGTTTGAAGGCTGCTGTTGTAGAGATTATTTCAAGAAATTTGAGGAAGGAATAAGATAAGACAGTAACTCAAGAGGGATGCAAGGTCAAGAGAGGTTTTTGTTGTTGTTGTTGTTTTTGCTTTAAACCAATAGACTCAAATATGTTAAAGAGCTGGGTAGAAGTCAACTGAGAGGAAGATGAAAATCTAGGCATGAGAATATATATTAAAATGTATATGTATATACTACAGTAAATGTCTAAAAAGATGATCCAGAGGATCCTATATGAATGTGGCAGGTTTATACCTTTAGGAATTAATCTGTTATTTTCTATTTTTCCCCTCTTCCATTCCATTCTCTCACTAGTATTGTGAGAACTCTTTATTTTGTGTGTGTTTATTATGAGAACTGTATGTGTGACTTTGGCCTCATGGACACCCCCCCAACATACACAAAATGGAAACAAAACAAAACAAGAAATCCACTTAAACCTGGGCAGTTTATTGGGCCATTAATTTAGGACATTGATTTTAAATACATATATAAATACCTTTTCCAATATATATTACCTTTATAGTGAGACTGATGAATTATATGGAAATATACAAAAGCAACAGAAGAACAAACAAATGAATAAATACATGTAAAAGAATGTGAGTTATATATTTATGAATATTGTACCATTACAAATAAGGTCTATAAGGAGCTATGCACATTCTACCTCAAATATATTGCAAAGAGATGAATCTACCATCTGCCAAAGAACTGAGAAACACAGACGCTGATTATGAGAGACCACTGGCTTTCCCTTAGTTGCACTATTGCATGTCCTTCATATTGTGCTTCTTGGTGGCAGTTCAAAAAACAAGTGTCATAAATTTGGAAATAATAGTGAAATATCTCAGTTGCTAAATGCCTAACAGTAAATTCTTAGGCTTTCAGGACTCTTTAAATGCTTTTAATCTGATTAACTGACTTTTAGTTTAATGCATAGACCATTTTAATGGAATTTGGTACCAACTTATATAGGCTACAAATGAAGGTTTAATCAATACTGATCATCAAAAACCACATGTTTTGAATCATTTTTACATTCAGTTAGTGGCAATAATAATAACATGCGATCCAAAAGGGTTATAAAGTTTGAACTTTATGTAAATACTTGAATATAAATATCACGAACACATATACAGATGTGAAAATATTAACAAAATTTTCCTAAAGAGGAAAAATAGTCAACTGTTCATTAAGCCATTTAAATATATGCTTACATTGAAAAAAAGAAATTTTGATATTAATTTGTATTGTCCATGGACCCTGATATACATTCTCTTTGATGATGTAATGGTTTTTTTAAATATAATTTTGGGAAAATATTTTCATTAACTCTAGAAAGAAATATACTGTTCTATACTTGGATCTACATAAAGAAATGCAGAGCTCTGGCATAAATGAAAGTAAATATAATTTTTTTCTTATTTTTAACTACTCTAAAATATAACTGATTGTCTAAAACAAAAATCAATTGTATCAGTGTATTTTGTTTTCATAGCATATGTAAAAGTAAAATATATGATAACTATAGCACAAAAGATGAAAGGGTAGAATCAAAAATATACTGTTGTAAGGCCCTTTACACAACACATGAAGTGGTATAATATTATTTGAAGTTGGACTGTGATGGATTTAAGATGTATATTTTAAACCCTAAGGTAAACACTAAAAATTTTTAAAAATTAAGTGTCAATAGTAAAGATAAAATGGACTTATAAAACATACTCAATCCAAAGGAATACAGTAATAGAGGGAAAAGGAGTCAAAGAATAGGTCAAACAAACAGGAAACAGCTACAAAATGGTAGTCTTTAACCTAACCATATCAATAATTTGTGAAATAGTCTAAATACAACAATTAAATGATAGAAATTATCATTTGGATAAAACAGCAAGATTGGATTTTAAAAAGACCCAAGAATATACTGTCTATAAGAAACTCATTTCAATCAACACTTAAGTACACATATAGTAATAACATTCATCGGGTGTTGGGCAGGTGGGAAGGGGCAGGAGGGGATGGGTATACACACAACTAATGGGTGTGGTGTGCACCGTCTGGGGGATGGACATGCTTGAAGCTCTGAATTGGGTGGGGCAAAGGCAATATACATACGTAATCTAAACATTTGTACCCCCATAATATGCTGAAATTAAAAAAAAGAAAAAGAAACTCATTTCAAATATAAAGATATAAACTGGTTAAAAATTAAATCTAGCCTATCTTCTATTTATTAACATAAATAAAAAGTCTAATATCAGGCATTATTGCCATCTCTTCTCCACCCACAATTAGATTGCACAAAAATATAAGAGCTTCCAAGTAAAAGGGTGTGTGTGTGCAGGGGTGCAGGGGTTTTAGTCTCTGCAGTTGCCAGAGTTCCATTTGCTCCTTCTATTGCCATTTTCAATTGCTCCTCATTTGTCTTTGATCATTGCTGCACTGGGCAGGTAGAGAGATGCCTTTTACAATGATCTCTTCCTCTCTGACCTCAGACTCAGCTTCAGGGAACCCTACCTTTACTCCCAGGGATGCAGCACTGTCGACACAGGTAATACTCATATGAGGTCCCACCCTCTCTGAAGCACTGTGTAGGAACACCTCACGGCCCCACTATTTGTAGAATTTAATAGTTCCACACCCTTCCAGTCTTGAAACTCTGCAATAATTCAGCTCTACCCTCCTCTTAGCTTCTATTAAAAAAATAAAAGCTTTAAACTCTTCCAAGAAGCCCCAGCCTTCAGCTTACAAAGCTCTGGCTTTTCTCTTTAAAGGGGGCTGAGGCGGTTGTAAGGAGGTGCCTGTGCATTCACCTGCAAATAACAGAAATTAGACTTGCATTCACCTGCAAGTCACAGAAAACCATCTATAGCCCCTTGGCCATGTTGAGGTTTATGTTTCTTACTTAACAAGAAGTCTGTCTGTAGTTGCCGGCCTTGGTTCTCCAACTCAGTGATGTCAGGGTCCAAGTATCTGTGCTTCTCCTGACTTTTCTCTCATGATTACAAGATGATGTTGCATACCCATCCATCAGTTCTGCATTCAACAGAGAAAGAAGGGGATAAGGGGGAAGAACAGCATCAGCCTTATATGTTTTATCTTTTCAGGGAAGCAGAAGCTTTTTCCAAACCCTCTTGACTGGTGATGTCCCATGGGCTAGAACTGGGTCCCAGGGCCATCTCTAGATGCAAGGAAAAAATGGAGAAGCAAGTATTCTGCTTTGCGGGCTGTACAGTGGTAGGCATAAATGGAAAAGAGGTTTAGGTTTAGCTTTTGAGTAGCCATTCAACATTATCTTCCATAATTTCTCAGTCTTTCCCGATGAGTAGAAAACAAGGCAGAATTAATTTCTCAAACACAATATGCTGGTACTTGGGTCAGAGCAGCTTATTACATAAATATGATGTCCAGACACTGTAGATAAGAATCACTATACTCTGGTAGGTCACAGAAAAGAAGGAGAAGAGCAAGTTACACATCAGAAATACAGAAAAAGTAGCCAGAGGACAAGAAGTATTAGAAGAGATGAGATGAGAGTGAAATGGGGGAAAAAATCACAAAGACTTTTGACATAAAGAAGCATAAGCAAAGCAACAGCCTGAGGGTTCAGAGCCCACAGGTTCCAATTCAGGACCACAAAGAGAAGAAACTTGAGAGGCTATGCCCTAGCCAGGGGCACCACATTTGCAAACACAACCAAGAGCATCCTCTGTCGATTTCCTATGTCTAGGTGGGCAGGATTTGAGGAATTATGACAGCCAAGTCTATGGATACCTCTTTCTGTTATTTTGGTCTTACTGTATGCCTGGACTAGAGTGGGGAAATGTAAGTTAGGTGATTAAATCTGATGTATCCATAAAGTTGTATTTGACAGATACAGTTTCTTTACAATTTTGAAGAAAAATATACTTTACACAAATAAAAACTATCTGGTAGTTGAAAAGTCACTGACAACAAAAGCACAGAGACCAGAGAAATGGAGATAAATTTTCTACTAAATTTCATATTCTAATTTCATAAATTCTAATTCTTTTTATGCTATTAATTAAATTCCTTTTTCTCACATAGGCTGAAATTAGGAATTGTACTTGTGTGTGTGTACATGTGAATGCATATATCCACACAACAAAACCTTTCTTCTCCCCTTTTCTCTCACCAAAGAATGTATTCATTTAACAAAGCATTTACCCTTTCCTCCTATAACTTTCCTACCCTACACTGCAGATTTTAAGGGAATCATGATCAGAATCACAGGTGGTGGTTAGGTTTGAGGAGATATGTAGGAAAATATATCTACTCTGGATAGATATGCAGACTTTTCTTTTTTTCTCCTATTCAGGTCCTGGAAGCAGAGATCAGTAATAAATTAGGAAGATCAATTACATGTCTAGCTCCACCACTATCATGCTGAGTGTATCACAAGACTTCTCTGTTTCATTGCCTTTTTACTAAGACAAAACTCGTATTATTCCTTTCTTTTTCCTTCTCCTTTCATCTTCCTTGTCCAACTACCTAACAGATCTGTTACACAGATAAATGAGATATTGCTGGTCACATTTCTCTGGGAAAAAAGCAAAACCAAACTATACATGAAAAAACATTTTTCTTCAATAGAGCTTTTATGCCTACCACCAATGGGTCAACTCAGAAGGAGGGGTGTGCAACTGTCTTGAGAGTGTCTTGGAACTCTGCTATCTACATTTGTGTGGCTGGGATTCACTTTCATGAAAGTTTATCAGAATGTATATTTGCTTCTTTCACTGCCTTTAATGATACCAATCTAAGTTACTTCCATGTATGATATCTTATTGTAATTTGCCTTCATACAATCATCACATTCATTTATGCAACTTATATTTGATGCGTGCCTACAATGTACCAGGCACTCATTATTCTAGGCATTGAGGGCACGACAGTGAATGAGACAAAAGCTCCTGTGCTCTTGAATCTTATTTACATCCTAATAGAAGACATGCAATAAACAAATAAATACATACACATGCACACACACACACACACAATGTCAGGGGGCAATAAGAACTCAAAAGGAAATAAAGCAGGCCAAGAGGATAGAGAGAATGAGCTGGGGAAGGAGACCTGTTTTAGATGGGGTAGTAAGAGAAGGCCTCTCTGAAAAGTTGACGTTTGAACAGAGACACGTATGAACTGAAGAAGAGAGCCATGATGATCTAAGTGAGCAACATTCTAAGTGGGGGGACACAAGTGTGGGAAGGTCCCAATGTGGGAATGTACAGAAAAAAAACATTGGTAAGAAGAGTGGGAGGGAAGGTGAGCAGAGAGGCAGGCAAGACTAGATCACATAGAGCCTTATATGCCCTGGTAAGGATTTTACTCTAAGCTTGATGGGAAGCCATTGAAAAGATATAAGCAAGGAAATGACATGATCTGACTTATGAAGCTCTCAGATGTATGAAGAATAAAACAAAAGAGTGGAATCAAAGAGATCAGTTGAGAATCCACTGGAAAGATCCAGATGATAGAAAATGGTATCTCAAACTAAGATAGTAATGAAGGTGGTGGGAGACGGTGAAATTTTGATATAGGTTGAAAGTAAAACCAATAAGATTTCCTGGTAAGCTGAACATGGGCTACGAAAGAAAGAATAGTTATGGGCAATTCCAAGATTTTGGGCCTGATTAAATGAATGAATAGAGATTCCATTTAATAAAATATAGAACACTAGGGGAGAAGTAGATTTGTGATGAGTGGAGAAGGGAAATCAAGAGTTCAGTTTGGGGCATGTTTAGTCGAGATGCCCATTGGCTATCTGAGAGGGGATGTTGAGTAGGCAGATAGGTATAGTCGAATTTGGAAAAATGGCTAGGCTGAAAATATAAATTTATAAAATTATAAAATATAAATTTATAAGCATTAAAAACCCTGGAATTGGAAGTCAATGGAAGAAATGTTTAGAAAAGGAGGGTGTGATCAATTATATCAAATGCTTTTAAGGGACAAAGATTGAACAAAAACTGGCCAGCAAATTCACCCATGTGAAAGTCAGCAGTGACCTTGGCAAGAATGGATTCAGGAGAGTATTGAGATCAAAACCCTCAGAGTTTTGATTGGGCATTTATTATATGAAGATCTGTTTTTTTATCAATCTCCCCAGCAGATTTGTAAATTTTATGAAAGTAAGGATGATATCTCTCTTAGTCACCATTTTTATCTCCATTTTTTGGCTCAGTGCCTTGCACTGCGTAAATCCTCAATTGCTTTTTGTGGAATATTCCATTCTGCTTAGATTATTTCAAAGGAATTGATTGCGAGGATTTCCCTTGAAGTTGCAGAGTGAGGATTCTGTGGTGCTTTTAAGGGAATGGGAAAGTGACTTCAAAAAGTCATCAAAGGATCACTCTTTGATTTTGATACTTATTTACCTTCTAAGTTTCAAATGGTGAAAGTGTTTCAAGACAATGTAAACATATACAAGAAACACCTGATATTTGGTAATGTGGCATTTAGAAATACATACATGTTATAACCATTACTTAGTATATAAAGAATTAACTTTGAGAGAAATCATAAGAAGGAAATAAAATGTCTCCCTAGGTTATTTTCTTGAAAGAGCAAACTGAAGCATTTTAGTGTTTAGAGAGCTGGTCCTGTACCTTTGAGCACATTTCCTGTGCATGCTCACTCAGGCAATAGTATTGATTTTAGGAAAGAGGTAAGATCTGAGACTATCCTTTTGTTCATATTAGCTCAGGTCTTCCCTTTGCCTAACTTCCTGGAAGCAAATTAAATATCATGAAAAACCTGGCAATGTTTTTTTCTCAAATCACTATGGAACATTTGGTAAATTACTACATTAGTGCATAAAATAGCCTCTACTATCCCCAAAGCTTTCATATAGCTTTCCAATGACACCTAATTTTCTCTGAGTATGTGGATTGAAAATATGGCTCAATGAGCAACTACACAGAGCAGGAAGCTAGATGGGAGTAGCCACCTGCCCAGAAGAATCATAATTAAAATTAGACAGGCCAACCAGATACAGAGATGATTGGAATATAGGGAGGATATAGGGACTGTTTGGAAAGGTCAAAAGACTCCTGTCATGTTAAATATACTCCTGACAATGATTGAGGATAAAAATGGGCTTCCTGGAAAAAAAATACCATTGAAGAAAAAGAAGGAAAATGAAAATTTCCCAGAATTTTGTATGCTGGTAAAATGCAGCATGTTTACCAAGCAAATTATCATACCCAGGAAAAATGTTAGGGAAGGAAGAAGAACTTGGTCTGTGAGGGACTGAAGTTTGTAACAAAAATGTAAAGACAATGTAAGACATACAGCAATAGTACTGAACTCCTCTCAGTCTTAATTATCGCTGAAGCTGCAAACCCTGAAAACTGCACCAAAGACTACTGACGTGTGCTTGAGCGCCTTCCTCTTGTTCTTTTAACAGAAAAGAGAGAGGACAGTCACATGACCAGAGCCAAAGGTAGAAATGGGCTGTTTCATTGTTACTTTGATCTTTTTGGAGCCACAGGCTCGGAAGCTGACCTGACCTTTCTCCCCCCTTAAATATTGAGTCTGAAAAATCATTACATTTTACGTGTTCCAGAGAATAGAATTAGACCTGGTTCCTTCTAAGTACTTGTGGCTATAAGCTTTAGTTATTTAGGGTAAGGTAAACTTAGAGGAGTATTTGTTCCATTTAAAGTCTATGGACTCTGTGCTTTCTTGTCCTTCCACCGTCTGCCATGAGATGATACTGCAAGGTCCTCACCAGATGCCAGTGCCTTGATATTGGACTTTCCAGCCTTCAGAAGTGTGAGAAATAGAATTCTTCTTTTTATGAATTAAAACAAATAAAGTCTATGGCTGAAAGTTTACTCGCTCTCAACCTTACTACGGCCTCTAACACTGGCGATTCATTAGTTTGGCCCACAAAACCTCACTGAGCACCTGCTATGTGCTAGTCACTGTGCCAAGTCTTGGAGTTTTAAAGGTAAATCTGCTAAGCAGAGACAAACATGTAAACCCATGATGCCAATTAAATATTTTGGGTACTCTGACAGTAGTAAGGAGGAAGTGCTCAGTTCTGTCCAGCATAAACGGGGGAGGCTTCAGAGAGGATGGCTAGGCTGAATCTCAAATGGCAGCAGGTGAGCAGCCATGGAAGGAAAGGGCAGAGGAAGAGCTCGAGGTACAAGTTTATGGAGGTGGGAAACACCTGGTGAATTGAGGGACTATAGATCCCTCAGGAGTATCCTAGAGCAGAAGAGAGAGAGAGTTCTAAGGACCAGGAGACAGGGATGAGGGAAGTTGAAGGCAGAGCAAGATGAAAAAACAGCAGATGATATAAACTTTCTCTGCAGAGCTACTGGTAAGTGAGAAGATATATCTTCTTCTCTGAAATGTGAACAGATCTTGTGCTTAAAATGGGGATATATTGACAAGTTAAAATTAGTCGGTCTGCTTCCTGGGATTCATAAGCCAAGATACATTTATACTGTCTTTGAAACAACAAAAATGATTCTTTGCTCTCAACTTGGTCTTTAGCTGGTTGAGGTTCTTAACTTGTTGAGGTGACCTAAATTTTCATTTCCAAGAGATCTGAGCCCTCAGTGGTCCTGCCTGTGTTGTGTTACTAACGTCCTGTACTGACTTTAACACTGGCCACAGAGTATGAGGAGATGCTCTTTGCCCCTATTATGCTGCAATAACTCTTTCTTTTTTCTAGTCAGAATTAATCATCCAGACTACACTCGAACTTTCTTTTCTGTTTGCCAAGGACTGGCAAAGTAAGAGTTTCACTTTCCTATCCAGTGGAATCTTTAATATGTCCCTTGACTGAAACATTTTCCCCTTGAATTCTAAATCGTAATGTTGTTTCTCCTTCCAGGAAGGTGGACAATAAGATGTACTTCTTAGAGTTCTGCCTCCAAGAGGATTTTCCTTCTCAATTGTCCTTCAAGGCCACCCCTAAGTGGGTGGAACTTGCAACAGTAGTCCTGATTGTACTAATATCTGTATACTGGGGAACAGTCATCTAAAAACCAACCTTGAACATTTTCTTCTTTAATCAGCAAGTCACAGGGAGTTTACCACAAGGCCATATGTGTGGGCTGGGGGAGGATTGGTCTCCTCCAGCTCCCAAAGTAGGAGGCAGTGTACTCTGTTACACCAAGATCACTGGTGGTAGGGAATCCCTCCTTAGAGGTGAGGAATACGATGCTTGGAACGCCAAGTGTGAGGCTTCAAGTCCTCCTCCACTTAAAATCGTAAAAATACTCACCTAAAAATTTTTAGTACTTTATGATTTCTTAAAAATTTTAAATCTTTATTCCATCTGGAAGTTCAAGGTAGGGATCCAATTTTATTCTTTTTTCCAAGTGACTAGGCAGTTGTCTGAATAACACATTTCTTTCTCCACTGTATTATATAATCCAATATGATTCATATTTGGATCTGCTTCTGTACTCAACATTTTGTTTTATTGATCTTCTGCCTATTTGTGTAGCAGTAGATCAGCAGTAAATACTGCAGTTTAAATAACTGGCAAAGATCTCCCTAATGTTCTTCTGTATTAGGTTCCTCTTGGCTATTCTTGCATATTTTTATTTTTCCAGATAAACTTTAACATTTTTTGCCAAGTTCCATTAGAATTTTTATTGGGCTATAATAAATTTATACGTTAGTTTTAGGGAAAACTGACATATTTACAATGTATGCCTTCCACGCCAAGAATATGACATGTCTTTTTATTTATGTAAGTGTTCTTTCTTGATCGACACTAATTCTTAGTGATATGAACTACTTTCTTCTCAAGAGACATTTTTGTTACCGATCCTGCTGTGAGAAGCGAGTTCCACAAAATGTAATCATTTCATTTTGGGTTACCAGGGTCTCTTGACAGTTAACATAAACATATAGTATATTGTTGAAAACTGTGTTGTAATGATTAACTCTCTAAGATTCCCAGGTTGAGATTTTTTTTTGAATTGATTATACAGGGATTGTCAGTTGAGAAATATGCTTGGAAAACTTAAAACATCCAGAAATCACAAATGTGTATAATTTGCCTATGTAGGATGTCATTTGTTGAGAAATTGTGTCATTATTCCTGAGCAAGAATGGAGGTTATAATGTTATCTTGACCATATATTTGTGGCACATCTGAGAATTGTTTGCATAAATGCACTGGCTAGAAGCCACAACTGCTGGCCCAAAGCCCATTCTAATATTGACAAGACAATAAAGAAGAATGCCACGTGCCAAGTTATTTAACAGAGCTTGCCAAGAAGTTCACTGTGCCTGCTTTCCTTTTCCATTGTGTACCCAATGCCTAACACAATGCCTGGCATATAGTTGGTGCTTGACTATTTATTAAGAGAAAGAATAGACTCATCAACAAGGATTTATATGCATGCTTTTTTAAGAAATTTTTTTTTAGATGGGCTCTCACTGTGTTGCCCAGGCTGGTCTTGAGCTTCTAGGCCCAAGCAATCCTCCCACCTCAGCCTCCCGAGCAACTGGGCTACAGGTGTGAGCCACAGCACCTTGCTGTGTATAATTTGCTTCCAGGCTAGTTGACTACTACCACCCTCTGTCTCCACGGTAGTACCAACTTCTGGATTGGCAAATAAGACTATTGAGGCTTCCCTCTCTTAACTCACTAAATAACCTTCTGAAGGGTCTGCCTTTGTAGCTCAGTCAGTTCCTCCCAGCCCACCTTCCATTCCAGTGGTGGATGTTACCAAAGAGTGAGCCTTTGTTTTTCTTCCCACCAACCTTCAGTTGCCAAAGATCCTTTGTGCTTCATACCCAGCCAAGTCACAAAACCCTGAATAAGCACACTGACATTTTGTTGGCACTGGAATCAGAGACTACTATTAAATGTTATAATTTGAATGTTGGAACGATCACTCTAATGAAAAATTTTGCCTGGTCTCCTTTTCATAGTAGGCAGGCTGGTGGGCTAGACTGAGTCAATCATGGCCAGAATGGGGCAATGAAAATACTTTTAACCCATGGTTACAGATATGAAGAGTTTATGAATTAGGATGTTAGGTTAGAGAGAATGTACAGGGTGAAATAGAGGCATGTGTACCCAGGTAATCAAAGCAAGGAGAGTCTGCAGCCAGTATTAGGTGCTGGAGTAGAAAGCCAAGAGACTGGAGACAAGAGAACACTGAATATAGCCAATGTAGCTACAGCCAAAAGCATAAAAATGTCTGTCATAGATCCATGGCATTGGCAGTCTGAATTTATTTAAATGTCCTAGGATACAGCAGACATAATGGAGCATGACTGGCTAAAGAGGTAGGCACAAGTGTTAGGAAGCTGTTGCACCTAAGTGAGAATTATTAAAAGAATAGGAGTCACAGTGGGAATGGAGAGGCCAGAAAAAGATTCTAAAGCCTTTCAGAAACAGAATTAGTGTGAACAAATCGCTGCATAGCCAAAAGTCATGAATACTAGAGGTATTAGTTGAGGCAAAGAAGAAAATACAAATAGAAAAAATTCAAATGAAAGAATCTAATCTTTAAAGATTGTGAAAATTTAGATAGTACAAAAATCACTTTCATAGGTTCTCTTAAAAATTGACTGTTTAAAATGCATTAGAGCTTTGTCCATGACAACTTTGTAAGAGTGACGTCCTTTAGAATTACCTCCATTTTAACAACTCTGAGAGTAATTGCAGCTTGGAGGCATAGCTGTTTAAAAGAACTTGGGGCTTTTAATATCTATATTAGTCAGGCTTCTCCAGACAAACAGAACCAATAGGATATACATAGAGAGAGAGATAAGAGGAGATGTGTTATGGGAATAAGCTCACACAATTATGGAGACTAAGTCCTACAATATGCATTCTGCAATCTAGAGAACAAGGAAAGCCAATGGTATAATTCCAGTCTGAGTCTCAAGGCCTGAGAACCAGAAGCAGCAGTGGCCCAGGGCAGCAGAAGATGGATGACCCAGCTCAAGCAGAGAGAACCAATTTGCCCTTCCTCTTCACTTTTGTTCCATTTGGGCCTCCAACAGATTGGATGATGCCTACTCACGTTGCTTAGAGTGGATCTTAACTCAGTCTACTGATTTAAATGCTAATCTCTTCCAGAAACATCCTCACAGACACACCCAGAAATAATGTTTTACCAGCTATCTGGGCATCCATTAGTTTAGTCAAGTTGACACATAACATAATTAATCACAATCTCCATATCCTGATGTTGGATTTCACTCATGTTTGCAATTTGACTTTTTTGGTCTAAGCCCAGCCCAACTGAAACTCCCTCCCCCCCCCGCCCCCTCCCCCCGCACACACACAATTTAAATGTGACTTCTGAGATTAAAATGGAAGAGATTTGTCTATCAGCAGTACTTTCAGATATAGGTAAGTAGATAAATACATAAATGTATAAATACTTTTGGAGCTAGTGAGCTGACCTCATTGTTATATCTGTTTCAGGGACTCTAAAATGACATGTAAAACCCTCTCTGCCTCCTTCAATCCCTCTCTTCCTTCTTCTTCTCTCCCTTCTATCCTTCCTTCTTTTCTGTCTTCCTTCATTCTTTCCATTCACCTTTTTTCCAGAAAACATTTATGGAGTGCTAATGATGTGTCAGCTCATGCTTGGCTCCAAAAGACTGAAAAATAAAAAAGACACGGTCCCCCCTCCTCTCTAGGATAGGGGGAGTCAAATTGGCAGGAGGCCCCTCAGAGAAAAATCAAGGATACTTGAGGGGATTTGAGTCCCGAAGGCTCAGCACTTAGACACCAAGGTGAAAAAGGATAAAGGCCTCCCCAGGCCCGGCTGGACCAGCCCGCAGTGGGGGAAGGGAGTGAAGTCATGTGCCTCTTCAGGGGCCATGGAGTCTGGTTAGCAAGGAGGGATAAGAGTACAATAGAGGGTTGTGTGATGCGGATGAACTGCCACCCCCTCAGCGTGGACCCAGCACATGGATCTGTGAACTTAAAAGAGTCAAGTGACTACCTTGGGCAGGCCAAAAGAGACACAGCCTTTTAGAGGTCATATCATCTGAAATTGGTTGAAAGAGCTGTCCTACTTAGGAAGAAAATCTCTCTTGGTAGTGGAGAGAGCTGGAGCTTTTAGTAAAACGGAGCATTGGGGGATTGGAGCATTGGAGGATTCTTAATGTGAAAATGAGTCAATGAAATGCTGGGTAGGGAGGTCATGCAGTGAGGTGGAAAGAGCAGAGTCAGAAGACATGGATTTCATTTTTGTCTCTACCACTTATTAGCTGGGCAATCTTGAGCAAATAGTGGCTATGGGCTCTAGCTTCTCTATCTGTAAAAACACCAAGTGATAGCAATGAGTGGTTCCATTTATAGAATATGTGAATTACTTTTAAATCCAAACAATCCTATGAAATAATTATTATTACTATTCCCATAATACAGATAAGGACACTGAGGCTTAAGGAAGTTGCCTACATTTTCAAAATTTACATATCTAGTAAATAGCAGTGCTAGAATTTACATGCATGTTTGTTTGATTTAAAACCCTGTGTTCTTAACCATTTACACTCTCCTGCCTCTCTTGCAAGGCTCTGTATTAAGGACTAAATGATACCAAGTTTTATGAAAAAGTTGGTGATCAAATTGACTATTAACTGCCTAATTGTGATGATACTTAGAATCTTAGTTTTATTTAGGGAATAGATTTGAGCATGTGTATTTATATTATTTTTTCAAGCATTATTATTTTTTTCTTTTAATTTAAAAAAATTTTTTCCTTTCTTCTTACATTTTTATCATTTAGTTTATTTGGTTGTATAATTGCTTTTTGAGGCAAGAAAAATCTTGTGATTGTTATAAAATGGTTAGAATAATTAGTATAATCTTGTGAGGATAGTATGCTTATCCACAAATGACAATTCTGGTGTCAGCAGTGACGTAGGAAAGGACTGTGTGCCTGGGAATCTGGGGATGCAGGTTTTAATCCAAGGTCTGAGTTCATCGTCCCATGTTTATCTTAGGTCAGTCACCCTCTTTGGGCTGCTATTGCCTCATGTTTAAAACAAGAGGATTAGATGAGATGACTGGCCAAGTTCCTTGCAGTATTAAATAGCCTCTGATTCCTTGTAATTTTAGAAGAGGACATAGTTCAGAAGAATATAATTTTAAATCAATTTCTGTTATAATTATATATGGAGTGGATCTAAGCAAGTAATAGACTGAGAGAAAGACACTATGAATGAAAAGTTTGACAAGATAATTTCTAAGTTCTTTCCAATTTTGAAATTCTATGATCAAATAATACCACACTGTAATCTCATAGTACTTTGTAATATTTCAAAGGACTTTCATTTGATTTATCCTTTCTGATCCTTATCAGGACAGTATGAAATGGTGGAGAGAGTTATTTTATCCACACTCTACAAGGGAAGGAACGGAAGATTAAGTGGGTAGCCTCAGGTCACTTGGCTAGCTGGGGACAGAGCTGGGACAGAAAGGCTTTCTGACCGTGCTCTGTCCTCTGGGCCACAGCATCCCCAGGCTCAATAAACATTAACTGTTAAAGAAGGTCACCTAATACAAAATCGCATTTTAGTCTAGTTTGACACATGAGTAATCCTCAGTGATAAATTCCTTTTCCGAAAAGTCCGAAGTCTTCAGTTGAGCAGTTTTGAGTCATCTGTAGAGTCAAAAAAGGTTAGGACAGACAATAGTTGCAACTTTGTCCAAATTCAAAATCAGAAAAGCTGGAGAGAAGTTTTTACTTTTTCTTTCCAACTTAAAAGGGCAGAGTAATTAATATGCTAAATTCTCTTTGGTCTAAGACACGTTTCCTGAAATCCATGAGCCTTTAGCTAAGTATTGAGGACATTTAGCAGCTATAACTAAGCAATTTATCTTTCAGTTACATAGACCTATATTAAATGTTATTGTTATGTTTGTGGAAAAGATAATTTATCATGTTTCCACTCATTTAAAATATTTATTTAAAAATAACATATAAATATAATTTATATATAATATAATTTTTATATATAATATATAATTTATATGTAAATGTTATTATTATTGAAGTTATTTATTATTTTGTCATTTTATAGAAGTTATATATGCACATAATAAGAAAAACTTTTCTCAGCACAGAGGGTATAAAATGAATACGACCTCTGTCCCATTCCAGCTTAGGCCTGGTCTCTAGAAACAAGCACTGTTAAGGTTACTGTTGTTAGATGGTGCAGCAGTTACCATAATAATTTAAAATGGTATTCTTACAGCTTTATTTTCAATTTATCAACTTTAGAAAGTAGCCACTGACTTCCATCTATGAAAGATGAGGAATTTCTTGTGTTATACTTCCTCCCAACCTCTGTTCCCCTCTATCTCCTAATTTGTGTTATTATATTTTTAATTTTTCTAAAAGTTATATTTAAAATTATTCTTTAAAGAAAGTACCCAAACTTCCATTTCTATATTTATTTAGGTGGAATCTTTTAATTTCTATTTGTGTATGAGAGTCTATCTCTCAATTGGATGTGCATGTATGTGTATGTCTATATAGATATTTTTATTCAAATGTAACTATATTTACATTTTGCTCCATAATTATAATTAAGTCTTCTGATGATTAAAAATAATTCATATAAAGCACTCAGTACATGCTAGGCACACAGCTCTTCTAGAACAGCCAATTGCAATTATCAACTGAGTGAAGTGGAAAAACCCCCATTTGGAAGAAAAGGTAATCTTATTTCATGGAAATTTTTTAGCTCAAATGAGATTCTTCTAAGCTTCAAGGTCTAATGGATCCTTCCTTCCCTTCCTCCCTCCATCTCCTCCTGCCTTCCTACTTTCACTCATTTTCTGTCATTCTTCACTTCCTCTGGGTCACACTCAGATGGCATTGTTTCTTCTTTTCTTTCTCGGATTGCTTTTAATTTGTTGGAATTCTTCTTTGAATGTTTTTTTTTCTGTATAAGAAGTCATCTTGTGAATTCTTGACAGTTTAAATATGTCTTTATTTAGCCCTCATATTTGATTGTTGGTTTGGCCAGGCTTAGAATTCCAAGATCCATTTTTTTTCCCCTCAGAACTTTGAAGACACTCTGCCAATGGAATGTGAGATCCACAAGGGCAAGGTTTTTGTCTGATTCACTGATATAGGACCAGTGATAATGTCTAGCATATGACATACAGTCAATAGTTTCATTAATGAATTATCTTCTAGTGAGTAGTGTTGCTGAAAAGGAATTGGATGAAAATCTGATTATTGCTCTTTTTTTCTCATATGCACATAATTTTTGTTCCTAGTGTTTTAAAATTTCACCAAGATGTCTTTAGATGTGTCTGTGTGTGTGTGTGTGTGTGTGAGTGTGTGTGTATTGTTTCCTCTCCTGCTGAGTAATGTGTGGGATTTTTCAATCTAAAAACTCTTTAGCATAGAGAAATTTTATTTGATTATTTTCCAGGCTATTTCTTTCTCTCCATAGTCCCCAATACTGTTTAAAACCACATTTTTATAGGTATTAGATTTCCCCAAGTTAACTTCTATGTGTCCTAATTTTCTCTCATTTTACTTCCTTTATTTTCAGAGACAAGGTCTTGCTTTACTTCCTAGGCTGAAGTGTAGTGATGCGATCATAGTTCGCTGCAGCCACTAACTAACTACTCCTGGGCTCAAATGATCCTGCTGTCTCAGGTAACCAAACTGATATTCACTTGTGTCCATTTTTAACTATTCCTTTGAAATTTTTATTTTTAGTTTCCAAGAACTCTTTTTGTGTTCTCTGATTGCTTCTTTTCTTTTCTTTCTTTTTTTTTTGAGACAGAGTCTCGCTCTGTTGCCCAAGCTAGAGTGCCGTGGTG
>VBSM01001265.1:66770770-66857610 GCA_008086735.1 Cheirogaleus medius
CAGAGACGCTCTATCTGGCGGTGTTTCTCGTCCGCCATCTTGCTCCGCCCCATCAATATTTTTAAAATCAACTTCATTGAGGCATAATTTACATACAATAAGGTATTCATATTTAAAGTGTACTCTTCTATGACTTTTGACAAATGTATGCACCCCTGGTAACCACCACCACAATCACTATATAGAATATTTCCATCACTCCAGAAAGTTCCCTCACATTTCTTGCTGTCAGTACTCTTGCACCCATACCCCCAGGCAACTGCTGATCAGATTTAGGTTGTTTTTTTTTTTTTTTTGCCAGTTCTAAACTTAATATGATCGGATCATACAGATTGCAATCTTTTCTGTCTGGCTTCTTTTGGTTAGCATAATGTTCATTCCTGTTGTGTTTATGAGCAGCTCATTCCTTTGTATTGCTGACTTGTATTTTATCATATAGACATGCAGAATTGGGTTATGTATTCACATGCTGATGGGACAGTTGAATTGTTTCCAATTTGGATTATTATTAATAAAGCCACTAAGAATGATTGTGTATGAGTCTTTATAAGGATGGCATTTCATTTCTCTTGGGTATGGAATTCTTGGTATAATATTAATAAGTGCATGTATTAGGCATATATTTAACTTTATAAGAGACTGCTAGAATGCCTTCCCAAGTGAGTGTACTATTTCATATTCCCACCAGCAATGTTCCAGTTCCCTCACATCTTCTCCAACACTTCAGACTGTCAGTCTTTTTAATTTTAGCCATTCCAATGAATGTGTAGTAGTATATTTTTGTGGTTTTGATTTCAATTCAATTTCAATTACTGATGAGTAATAATGTTGAACATCTTTTCAAGTGTTTACTGGCAAATCCTGTATATGTTTTTGTGAGGTGTTTGTTAAAAAGTTTTTGCCCATTTAAAAACTGGGTTGTCTCTCTTTTTGTTATTGAATTGTAAGAGTTATTTATATTCTGGATACAAGCAAGTCCTTTGTTAGATATATGTGCGGTGAATATTATCTCCCAAGTCTGTGGCTTGTCTTTTTATTTTCTTACCAATGTCTTTCAAAGAGCGGCAGTATTTTTAGTTTGGATAAAGTCCAATTTATCAATTTTTCTCTTATGGTTTGTGTTTTTGTGTCCTATCTGGGAAACCTTTGCTTACTCCACAGTCATAAATACTTTTTGTCTCTGTTTTATTCTAAAAGGCTTATAGTTCAGCTTTTCTGTTTAGGAGTATGATCCATTTGAGTCAATTTTATAAATGGTTTGAAGAAAGGGTCAGGGCTAATTTTTTTTTTTTACCCCCCAAAAGGTTATCCAGTTATTCTAGCCCAATTTGTTGAAAAGACTATCATTTCTTTGTTAAATTACTTTGGATGCTTTGTTGAAAGTCACTTGACCATAGACGTGTGGGTCTGTTTCTCCACTGGCTCTTTCCCCCTTACTCTCCCCCTCCCTTCTTTCTTCCTTAGTTTTTTTTTCTTTTTATGTTTTTAATTAACAAAAGTTCATATTTTATTCATATTTCCCTAGTTAGGACCTAGTGGCTTTTTTCTGTCCCAGAATCTCATCCTGGATACCACATTACATTTAATCATCATGTTTCTTCATGTTCCTCTTGCCAGTAACAGGTTCCCAGAATTTCCTTGGTTTTGATGACCTTGATGGTTTTGAGCAGTACTGGTCAGATATTTTGTAGAATATTTTCAACTGGGGCTTCTTTGATGTTTTCCTCATGATCAGTCTGGGGTTTGGGGTTTTGGGAGGAAGACCACAGAGGTAATGTGCCATATTCATCACATCGTAACAAGGGTACATACTGTCAATATGACTTATGACTGTTGATGTTGACCTTGATCACCTGGCTGAGATCATGTTTGTCAGGTCCCTCCCATATGAAGTACTGTTTTCTCCTCTCTTTCCATTCTGTACTCTTTAGAAGGTAGATCACCATGCAAAAATCTCACTTGGGGGGGCCGGCAGAGTGGGGGTAGGGGTGGGGGTTGGGGGCTGGGGTAAGCTCCATTTCTTGAGGGCAGAGTATCTGCATAAAATGATTTGGAATTTTTCTGCAGGGGAGATTTGTCTGTTTCCCAATTAGTTGTTTATTTGTTCAGTCACTCATTTATGCCAGTATGGATATTTATTTTATACTTTGGATTATAATTCTTTATTACTTTATTTTGCACTCAAATTATTCTCTTTGGCCATTGGGAGCTCTCTCAGCCGGCTCCTGTGCCCCCTTGACATGCCCTAATCATTGTGTGTGTGTGTTTCTGAGCACTTCCTTACTTTCTGGCACTACAAGGTGCTCCAGGCTCATCTTGTATATTTTCTGCCCCAGTCCTAGAATTAACCATTCCTCCAAGGATATCTTTTTTTTTTAATTGGCAAATGGTATTAGAAACCAAGATCTGTGCATTCTACTTCTATTTTTATGTGTCATATTACCAACATGAAGAATAAAAGAGAGGGTACCACCATAGAATTCTATAAATACTTAAAAGATAATAAGTGAATATTACTAATAATTGTGTGTCAATAAGCTTGACAACTTAGGTAAATTTGACAAGTTCCCTGAAAAATACACACACGCCATTGAATTTGCTAACCAAAACTTTCTCATAAAAAAAAATTCTGGATCCATATGATTTTGATAGTTAATTCTATCAAACATTTAAAGATAAATAATACTAATATTACACCAACTCTTTGAGAAAATGGAAGAGTGAACACTTCCCAAAGCATTTTATGAGGTCAGTATAAGCCTGATACCAAAACTTGGCAAAGAAATTAAAAGAAAAAAATATTATTATTATTTTTAAATTTTTTTGAGAAAAATTATAAACTAACACCACTCCTTAACATAGATACAAAAATCCCCTCTCAAATATTGGCAAACGAAATCTGGAAATATAAACAAAGATAATATATTATGACTAAGTAGGTATTATCACAGAAATGCAAGGTTCATTCACATTCAAAAAAATTAATCAATGTATTGAAAGGGAGAAAAAGTAATAACTTTTCCTCACACCTTGCAAAGATCATGGCTGACACTCCTATAACAAAAGACAGATCAACAAGAGAAAAGCATAACAAATATATTTAACAAAATTTTATGTGACATGGGAGCTTTCAGAAATGATGACCCAAAGATGCAAGGAAAACTGTGTGTTTTCATGTTAAGTCTGATGAAAGAAGTGGATAGTTGTGGCGAAACATGATTAGACAAAAAAGGTATACTCTAGTGGTAAACTGGGAGGAACTTAGCAAGGTCTGTTTGTTCGGATTCTTCCTGGCTTCCCTGTAGTATTTCTTCCCCCTCCCCACACCCCCTCACACTTGGAGTGAGGATACTATGACCTGCTCTCAGGGGAGGTAGCTCAAAGAATTCCATTATGACCATGCTTCCCACAGAAATGGAAGAGAAGGTCAAAGTGACCTTTTTGCATCTGCAGCTTTCTCAATTGCCAAGGTACCATATTTTGGGGTATTGTGTTTTGAGCCCTGACAATATCAACATATGTTTTCTGTTTTTTTCCTTGAAGTAATTAGTAGTTTATTGTGAGTTTCATATTGTCAAGAATCATAATTTTACACTGCCTGTAGTTTAATACCTGAAAACAGTTGCTTCATATATTTTGTCCAGTTGCAGGGTGTTGGCAAGTGGGAGGCCTAGTCCGATACCATTTACTCTATAATAGAAAGAAATGAAACTCAGGAATATGTATCCTTAAGATGGCAAATATTACCACATTTGCACATTGATGGAAATGGTTCAGTAGACAATGAACAATGGATGATCCTTTAAGTGTTGATTTCTTGAACAACCAGGGGAGGCTTTCCCTTAATCCCTTTCTGGGCAATTTGCCATTCCAACTTTAGGCTCTTGAGAAATAAGGCCTTTTCTGTCCACTCTCTAGCTACTCCCTTCTAGCTTCTGCTGCTGTGTTTTTATACTCCAGATTACTTAGTCCCTGTGGGATTTGCCACTCTCTGGCTGTATGTACATACCTTGTAGATCCTGTTAAAACTACATGAAAGGAAACAAATCATGAGCATTGAAAGCAACTATCCTCTGATTGAGATCAGAGCTCACAACTTAAGGATTGAGCCTGTTATTCCTTTTTACTTGTGGTTTACTTTCTGGGCCTTAAATGTAATATAGCCATAGCACCATCCACATATTATCACTTTCACATGCTTTCTAGATATGTCTTCATGAGACATTTGGATTTAGGATCTTGCTTCTTTGCCTTAATAGATAATATTCTCTGGTCCTCTGGCAGCTCTAACCTGCTTGGAGCTTTAGAATCTGCCAGAACTGATTACTTAGTTAGATGTCTGGTGAGTTCCCTTTCTAGTTAATCCTATAGGGCAACATACATCATACCCTTGGCTATTTCTGGTTAGTATACTATAGGATCAAAATGATTCTGTATATCCTAGTTCCAGACTCCCAGTTATGCCTACACAGTACACATTTTTACATTAATGCTAATCTTTATTTGATCTTGTGGTCTGAAGGTGTCATCACTTCCCAGGCAACCATCTTTGCATTTCAATTAGAGAAGCAAGGCATAGCATTCCCTACAAAGCAACAGGATTCCCTCTTATTCCAGTGCATCTATGCCAGAGTGGCATGCTGCCTCTACTGCTGAACACAGAAAAATCGAGTCTTATATAATTTTGTTTTAATTCTACCTCACCAGGCAAGCAAGTTTTACACTGTAGTGTGGATCATCACCACCACCTTCATTTTGTCTTCAATGCTGCATAAAGAAGGGTTTATAGATACCTGAACACATATATCAGGGATCAGCAATGTAAGAACAAGACAAAGGAGCTCAGTGTGTAGAGAGAAGATGAAACCCAATCACTCTTTCTTAATAGTCACTTGAGAAGAAGAACAAGGGACATGAATGGTGTTGGCAAAATGGAGGCATTAAAAAGGCAAGATTATCTGACCCAACATGCAGCTAAAAGAACTGGGAGAACCAAAAATAAGAAGAGTGTGAAGCTATATATGTATAATATATATAAATCAAATATCAAATATGTCATAAATTATTTATATACAATTATACATGCAAAAATATAATTATAGATATACTTAATCTTATCTGCTGAAATTGGTTTCTTTATATGAGGAAAACTTTTTCTAACCAACAATTAGATGTCAAGGAACACAGTGTCAGAATGTATATGATAATTAATATTTATTTATCATAATCTGTTTGATTATGTGATGACAGCAAAAAAAAAAAATCCAATTGCATCCAAGAGAGATTTTATTTTATTTTCCTCCATCTAAACACATCAGGCTATTTATTATGTTTTCTGTAAAAAACTCACACTGACTGAGTTGCAAGCCAAAGTAGAACAATTACTAGAATGAGTTAGAGGAAAACAAGGTGCATTAAATGTATTTAGGTTATATAGGTAGGCAGGGAAAGAGTATGAGATTTTAAAATAAGAAAACCTAGACTGAGTTCTTGAGTGATTACTTGTAAATTATATGTCCCTGGGCAAAGTACTCAACTGTTCTCCCAAACCCGTTTTTATCTGTACAATAAAAGCAATAATAACATTCAATGAGCACATACTCTAGGTCCCGGGCTAAGTCCTTTATGTGTATTATCTCATTTGGTCTTCACTTTATCCCTTTGAGATAGGCACTGTTATATGCCCAGTTTACAGATTAGGAAACTAAGACTTGAGAAGTTAAGTAACTTTTTTAAGGTCACATAGCAAGTAAGTGATGAAGAAGAGATTCAAAATTTGACTCCAGAACCAGGGTCTTAACTATTACATTCCACTCTACTACTGCTATGGTTTGGATAGCATAAACTATGTCTCTGCCAAAACTCATGTTGAAATTTAATTGCCAATGTAAGGATATTGGGAAGTGGAACCTTTAAGATGTGGGACCTAATGGGAGGTATTATGGTCATGGAGGCTCTGCCCTTGCAAGCAGCTTGGTGTTGTGTGTTGCCTCTTCATACATGTCCACTTCCCCATTGACCTCCTGCCATGTTATGAGGAAGCAAAATAGCCATTACCAGAAACTGAGCAGATGCCGGTACCATGCCCCTGGAACTTTCCAGACTGTAGAACCATGAGCTAAATATACCTCTTTTCTTTACATAAATTACCCAGCCTCAGGTATCTGTTATAGCAACAAAAATGGACTAAGACAACTACCTTATTATAATAACACTGCAATAACCAAAATAGATAGTGTCTGTTAAAATGCTTAAAGCCTTTATACGTGTTAATTATTTTTATCTCATTAGAGGGTGTATCATTAATAAGGAGACAGTAAGATACAAAGAAATAAATGTTGAGATTGTTACTTAGCAGTCGTGGGATTCTACTCTTGTTATCTATAAATTAGCTGAATGACTATAGTAAGTCACTTAACATTTTGGGCCTCAGTTTTCTTTTTTTAAAGTTTTTAATATTTTGGAGGCAGGATCTTGTTCTGTTGCCCAGGCAAGAGTGCAATGGTGTCATTGTGGCTCACTGCAAACTCAAATTCCTGGGCTCAAGTGATCCTCCTGCCTCAGCCTCTTGTGTAGGTGGGATTACAGGTGTGTACTACCACATCCAGCTAAAAATTTTATGTTTATTATGGGTACATAATAGTTGTATATCTTTATAGGGTACACATGATGTTTTGATATAGGCATACAATGTGAATTAATCAAATCAGGGTTTTTGGGGTGTACATCACCTCAGGCATTTATCATTTCTTTGTGTTAGGAACATTTCAAATCCATTCTTTTAGTTATCTTAAAGTATACCACAACTTGTTGATTATAGTAATTTTGTGCTATCAAATATTGTTCATTTTATCTAACTAACTATATTTTTGTACCCATTAACTGTCCCCACTTTTTCCCTCCCTCCCCAATACCCTCCCTAGCTCTGGTAACCATCATTCTACTCTCTGTCTCCATGAGATCAATCGTTTTTAATATTTAGCTCCCACATATGAGTGAGAACATATGAGATTTGTCTTTCTGTGCTTGGCTTACTTAATTTAATGTAATGTTCTCCAGTTCCACCTATGTTGTTGCAAATGGCAGGATTTCATTCCTTTTGTGGCTATATAATATTCCACAGTATGTATGTTTAACATTTTCTTTATCCATTCATCCACTGATGGACACTTGGGTTGATTTCAAATCTTGGCTATTGTGAATAATGCTGCAATCAACATGGGAGTGCAGATATCTTTTTGATATACTGAATTCCCATCCTTTGGATATATACTCAGCAGTGGGATTGCTGGGTCATATGGTAGTTCTATTTTTAGTTTTTTGAGGAACTTCCATACTATTCTCCATAGTGGTTGCACTAATGTACATTCTCACCAATAGTGTATGAATGTTCCCCTTTCTCCACATCCTTGCCAACATTCATTATTGTCTGCCTTTTTGATAAAAGCCATTTTAACTGGTGTGAAATGATATTTTATTGTAGTTTTGATTTGCATTTCTCTGATGACGAATGATGTTGAGCAGTTTTTTCACATGCTGTTGGTCATTTGTATGTCCTCTTTTGAGAAATGTCTATTCAGATCCTTTGCACATTTTTAAATTGGATTATTTGACTTTTTCCTATTGAGTAGTTGGAGCTCCTTATATATTCTAATTATTAATCCCTTGTCAGATGGGCAGTTTGCAAATATTTTCTCCCCTTATGTGGGTTGTCTCTTCACTTTGTTGATTGTTTCCTTTGCTGTGCAGAAGCTTTTTTAACTTGATGTGATCACATTTGTCCAATTTTGCTGTGGTTTCCTGTGTTTTGAGGGTATTACTCAAGAAATCCTTGACCGACCAATGTCCCGAAACATTTCCCAACGTTTTCTTTTAGTAGTTTCATGGTTTCAGGTCTTAGATTTAAGTCTTTAATCCATTTTGATTTGATTTTTGTATATGGAGAGATATTCTTCTGTATGTGGATGTCTAGTTTTTCCAGCACCATTTATTGCAGAGACTGTCCTTTCCCCACTGTATGTTCCTCAGTTTTCTTAATCTATAAAAATGATAATGTATCATTTAGAACCTTCTAGCTGGGAAATTATGTCATCTTGTCATTTTATGATCTTATAGATCTAGCTCTCTCTCATATGCCGACTCTACATTTTCTCTTAACATTTCTCTGTTGCATTTTCCTCCTTTGCTCCTGCCTTGCTGAATGCCTTGAGTTAACATACTCATTATGTGAACAAGATTATCAAAAAGTACAACATGATTAGAAAAATCTATGACAAATAGAAAGAGTAATCTTTTTTCTTTTGAAAGTTTCATTTATTTTTTCTTTTGGTTTGTTTTGTAGGTGAAGCATGTATATTGCCCAGAAGGCAAAACACTATCACAAGTCAAACATTGAGACGTCTTGCTTCCTGCCCCCATTCTTTTTTATTTATCCTTCCAGTGTTTATCCATGCACGTTCAAGCAATAGAAATATAAATATTCTTCTTTTATCCCCTTTCTTACATAAAACATAGTATATAATATTCACTGTTAGACATTTTGGTTTTTTCACTTAATGAAACATTTTGGAAATTACCATTTATCAGTACACAAAAGAGCTACCTTTCCTGTTTTGTTCAGCTTCATATTGTTCAGTTATAGCGTAGAACCATAGTTTATTGAACTAATTTCCTAATGAGTACACTTGCGGTATGTTTCTAATATGTTGCTGTTATAGAAAATGCTGCAAATTAATAACAGACATCATTTCATATTATAAACAGATGGATCTGTAGAATAAATTCCCAAAAGTGGGATTCCTAGGTTAAAGGGTACATGAATTTGTGTTCTTAAAAATATTATCACATTGCCCTCACTAAAAGTCAGACTATTTGCACACCAACTAGCAATGCATCAGAGTACCTGCTTCCCAACAGCTTCACCAACACAATGTGTTGTCAAATGTTGGATTTTTAAATACTCTGATAGGGAAAATGGTATGCAGAGTGATTTTAATTTGCATAAGGAAGCTTTTAAAAAAGAGTTGGGAAGTTACATGCCCATGAAAATTTAAGGTAAACTTTGATAGAAATGGATTCTTTAAAGCATCCCCCAAATCTGAAGCTTTGCGGTTAGCCAATATATAGAAACTCTTGTAAATAACAGTTGGCATTGAAACAAAACAAAATATTTGTCTGCAATCCAAAGTTTTTTGTCAGCCAAGTTCAAGGAAACTTGGCAATTGCTCACTTCGCAGTCTTAAACCAGAGAGATCAAATACTGCATTCTTGAGAACTGGCCTTGAGCTATCCCAAAGCATTGTCAACTGAATTTTCTTTATTGTTGGGCTCGCATCCAGCCTGCATATTAATAACTCCAAATTAATAACTATATGTTAATAAACTCCCAAAGCAAAATAACACATACCTAATGTCTTGAGCAGATATCCTACAGCAAAATGGCAGAAACAAGATGAGATACAGAATTGTAGGAAATTTTCTTCTACATTGAATCAATTAAACTTACTCTTTTCCCCTACCCAATCCCCCCACCAACATACACACCATCCCCCAGCAGAAGCATTTCTTTCAAATTTAGAGAAATATAAATGTATAGATTCCATTCAACTTTCCTCTTAACTCTAAAGGTGAATAAGTCCATTTGTTTGTAGAATGCTATATAAAATATGTACTGTGATTATATGTTATAAAAATGACTATACCAAAGACCATCTGATATTTATTTTGATAAGACCCCAAACCTCATTTAATTTAAATATACACTGTGCTTCGGTTTATTCATCAGTAAAATGGTAATGATGCTGATACCCATCTTATAGGGTTTTTGGTGAAGATTAAAGTCAAAACATGTAAAGCACCTAGAAGAGTGCTTGGTATAGAGTAAACAATACATGTTCACTATTATCATATTTATTCTTTTGTTAGTAAGAAATTTCTTGTGACCATAGAATCTTTGGACATGGTACCCATGGCACCCATGGTAAGCATAGTATACGTTATTTTTATATGTTGAGGAAAGTCTTGAAACCTTGATAATTAATGTGCAGTGGTCAAAAGCAGCTCAGAAAGTAAGAGGATGGAAAGAACTCTCTAATGGTAAATGTTAATGCTGAACTTGTGTGATATTTAAACCCAAGTGCTGGAGGCAAAATAAGGGCCCCCATATATGTCCATGCTGTAATTCTTGGCACTTGTGAATATGCTACTTTACACAGCAAAAGGGATTTTGCAGATATGGCTGGGAGTAGGGAACTTAGGATGGGAAATTGTCTTGGCTTATCAAGATGGGCCCAAATTAATCACATGAATGTTTAAAAGCAGAGAAGCTTTCCTACTGTGATCAGAGAGATGTGATGATGGAAGAAGGGTCAGAGAGATGCAAATGAGGACTTGACCAGTCATTTTTGGCTTTGAAGACAGAGGAAGTCAGCCAAGGAATACAAGGAGCCTCTAGAAACCAGAAAAAGCAAGGTAAATTCTCTCCTAGAGACACCAGAAAGGAATGCAGCCCTGTTGACACCTTAATTTTAGCCCAGTGAGACACGTTTCAGAATTCTGACCCATAGAATTGTAAAATAATATTTGTTATAGCAGGAATAGAGAATGCACTAAGTTAGCAATCTTTTGCAAGGATAGAAAACTTAAGTCCATTTATGACATGTTTTGTCCCCAAAAATCAAAATGAAACATGTCAGAGAAGAATAAACAGCACCACATACTATGTATTCTACTGGCTTGAACCACAGATGAATTAGATATGCAATATGCCAGTTTGCTGTTCTATAAGCATTTGAGATGGCTTAGTCCAGTCCTGAGGCTTAAGAAAACTTCTGAACTATTGGCAGGAAAATCAAACCATTGCTGTTACTCAAGAACCTGGGACTTTCACACATAGATGGACAAATGTATTGGGTGATTTTCTCATCCCTGCTGAAACTGGATAAACTCTTTTGGCAAGAAATCATTTGGCTCCAATTTCCAAAATTAAAAATATAGCCTATACTACTTTTCTAAAATTGTAGAGTTAAAGAAATTTCAGAGCATTTTCTCTGACTTAAAACTTAATGAAAATGAATTAACACTGTGCAGTTCACCTTTCTCAATTAATAGCCAAAGTGTAAATAAAGAGCTACTAATGCACTGAGCTGCAGTGCAATATAGTACTGAAAACAGAGTATGCCAACACTGAAATATTAGAATGCTATACATATTTCAGGGTAGTTAACTTACATATAAATCTATTTGGGAAGTTTCTATTTATTTTCTGAAGTACTGATGTTTTAGAACAGCAATAGGTAAATAACCCTTACTCTAATTTATTTCAACTGTATTGTAGTCTCTATGATATCAATTTTTTGAGACATAGGCTTTCTTTATTACCCAGTATATCTTCAATTTTTAGGTGTTGCCTCTGTACTTATTGAGAAATTGGATTATTTAATTTGTAAGTAAAGATTACTACATGTGTCAAGTTTTCTATATGTTTACTAAATGTTTGACCTATCAATTACTGAGAGAGGTATGTTAAAAATCTAATATGATTGTATATTTGCCCATATTCCATGTTACTGAGACATGTATATATATATATATATATACACACACAGACATACACACACACATACATACACACATATGGAGATTGGATAATTGTAAGTTTAGAGTTGCTAGGTATTCCAGGTTAGTTTAAATGTTTAACATTGCATAGTAACCATATTTATCCTTCATAATGTATTTTCTCCCAGAAAGTCCATTTAATTCGGCAGCAATATAGAAAACTAGCATTCTTTTGATCATATTTACCTAGTATTTCTTTTTCTATCCTTTTATCTTCAACCTTTCTATGTCTCCAAAGTTTTGATGTGTCTCTTTTAAATGTGGTAGAGTTAGAATTTTTTTTCATCCTAAATGAAAGTATGCTTTTTCATTGATGTATTTAACCCATTTACTTTTGATATATTTGGACTTATTTGCAAGATCTCATTTTATACTTTAAAAATATGTCCATTTCTAATGCTTTTTTCCCCTCATTTTCTTCTTTCTTTTGGAGTTGAAATGATGTATTTGTCAGGATAGAAGCTAAACTGCTTTAACAAAGAGACTTTAAAATAGGTACCTCAACTAGGACAAAAGTTTATACACTCCCATGAAACATTTCAGAAGTAGGCTGGGAGTGGGCACAGTCTTCCATGGTGGTAGGTGACTCTGCTACATGAAGTCATACAAGGGCCTCGGCTGGTAGGCCCCACCTCTGCTATCTCTAATGTTTAGCTCCTATTTTTGGATATCATGTGGTCACTTCAGTTGTTGCCATTTTCTAGCCAGTGGGAAAGAAAACTAGAAAAGCAAACAGCTTCCATATAGAAAGTTACCTGGTTGCACACATCACTTCCACTTGCATCCCATTAGCAAAAACTTGATTATACAACACACATAGCTATATGAGAAGCTGGGAAATATGGTCTCTGGCTAGTAAACCATGTGCTTGGTTAAAATTCAGGATATTCCATTACTAAAAGGAAAAAAAGGAGAAAGGATCTTGCAAATAATACTCTGGTTCTTATTACTTTTTCCCTGTTCTACATGATACAGTATATTCATCCAGTAATATAAATATAGCTTTATCCTGCTTTTTAAAAATCCTCTGATGAGATTACAGTTGCTGTCATTATTTTCCAATCAATTGTTGCTTGGATTTACCCATATGGTTGCTATATTTTTGCTTATTGTTTCTTCTTGTCTCTTAGACCTTCCTTTGTTTTGAGACAGTCTTACTCTGTTGCTCAGGCTAGAATGCAGTGGCATCATCATAGCTCACTGCAACCTCAAACTCCTGGTCTCAAGCAATCTTCCTGCCTCAGCCTACTGAGTAGCTGGAACTACAGGTGTGCACCACCACACCTGGCTAATTTTTCTATTTTTTTTTTTATAGAGACGTGGTTTCACTCTTGCTCAGGCTGGTCTCGAACTCCTGACCTCAAGCGATCCTCCTGTCTTGGCCTCCCAGAGTGCTGGGATTACAGGTGTAAGCCACCATGCACACCCTCTTTTCCCTTCCTCCTGGGTTCAATTTCACTCTTCTTGAAGAATATTGTATTAGCTATCTATTGTTGCCTAACAAATTACTCCAAAACTTAGTGTAGTGAAACATTTGTTATCTCACAGTTTCTGGAGGTTAGAACCTGGCATGGCTTCTCTGGATGCATTGCTTCAGGGTCTTTCTCATAGGCCACAATCAAGGTGTCACCTGGGGATGTGGTCATCTTGAGGCTCGGTTGAGGAAGGATCAGCTTCATAGCTTACTCAGATGTTTGTTGACAGGATTCAGTTCTTCACAGATCATTGAACTAAGGCGTCAGTTCCTTGCAGGCTGTTGGCCAGAGGCAACTCTCAGTTTTCTTCCATGTGAGCTCGCTTCATCAGAGCATGTAAGCCAAAGGGCAAAAGAGAGAACCAGGGAGAAAGAAAGCACAGTCTTTCATAACCTCATCACAGAAGTGATAGCCCATCACTTTTGCTGTCTTCTATTCGTTAGAAGCAAATCACTAAGTGATTTGGCCACCATCAAGGGGAGGAGATTACACACCTAGGCACGAACACCAGCAGGTGGAGATCACTGGGAGCCATGTCCGAAGCTGCCTGCCATAAACATCCTCTTTGTAAGTTCTTGCAGTGAGAGTCTAATGGCAATAAGCTCTGCCAATTTTTGTTGGTTTAAAAATATAGCTGTGCACTGCATAATGACATTTTGGTCAACAACCGATCATATACATGATGGTGGCCCTGTAAGATTCTAATGAAGCTGAAAAGTTTCTATTGCTCAGTGATGTAGCAGTTGTAATGTCACAGTGCAATGGATTACTCACGTGTTTGTGGTGATGCTGGTGTAAACAAACCTACTGCACTGACTTTTCATCATTATTTTAGAGTGTATTTCTACTTATAAAAAAAAGTTAACTATAAAACAACGTCAGATAGGTCCTTCGGGAGGTAGGCCAGAAGAAGGCATTGTTATCGTGGGACATGACAGCTCCACGTGTGTTATTGTATCTGAAGACCTTCCAGAGGGACAAGATATGGATGTGAAAGACAGTGATATTGATGACCCTGACCCTGTGTAGGTCTAGGCTAATGTGTGTGGTTTTTTCCTTCATTTTTAACAAGAAAGTCTAAAAAGTAAAAAGTAATTTTTTTAAGATAGAAAAAAGCTTGTAGAATAAGAACATAAAGAAAATATTTTGCATAGCTGTATAATGTGCTTGTGTTTTAAGCGAAGTGCTATTACAAAAGCATCAAAAATTTTAAAAATGAAAAAGTTTATAAAGTAAAAATGTTACAGGCAGGGCGTGGTGGCTCACACCTGTAATCCCAGCACTTTGGGAGGCCCAGGTGGGAGGATCACTTGAGCCCAGGAGCTTGAGGCCAGCCTGGGCAACATAAAGACCCCACCTCTACAAAAATAAAAAAAAAAAGTTTCCTGGGCACGGTGCCGAATACCTGTAGTCCCAGATACTCAGGAGGCTGAGGCAGGAGGATCACCTGAGCCCAAGAGTTCGAGGCTGCAGTGAGCTATGCTCATGCCACTGCACTCCAGCCTGGGCAGCAGAGCAGGACTCTGTCTCTTAAAAAAAAAAATATATATATATATATATATACACATATATATGTGTGTGTGTGAGTGTGTATGTGTGTGTATGTGTATGTCTGTGTGTGTGTTACAGTAAGCTAAGGTTAATTTATTATTATTGAAGAAAAATATTTTTTATAAACTTAGTGTAGCCTAAGTGTACAGTGTTTATAAAGTCTATATTAGTGTACGGTAACATCTTAAGCCTTCACATTCACTCACCACTCACTCACTGACTCACCTACAGTAACTTCCAGTCCTATAAGCTCCACTCATGGTAAGTGCCCTAAACCTGCGGTCCCCAATCCCTGGGCTGCAGCTGGGTACCAGTCCGTGGCCTGTTAGGAAACTGGCAGTGCATCACCTTCTGAGCTCTGCACCCCACCGCACGACAACCCCCCACCCCACCTCCAGTCCATGAAAAATTATCTTCCATGAAACTGGTCCCTGGTGCCAAAAAGGTTGGGGACCACTGCACAAACATACAATTTTTAAAATCTTTTTAAACATATTTTTACTGTACCTTTTCTATGTTTAGATATACAAACACTTACCATTGTGTTACAACTGCCTATTGTATTCAGTATAGTAACATGCTGGACAGGTTTGTAGCCTAGGAGCAATAGGCCTTTATTCGAGGAGAATGTCCTTCATTCTACTTTATTTGGATTTACTTTTTTGTTCTTTTTCCAACTTCTTGAGCTAGGTATTTAGCTCATCAAAGCAGGGAGGTAGCAGGGAGGTGTCGTGGGGTGGGGTGCAGAGACAAATTATAAAGACAAATGGAGAAATTAAAACAATTAGAAGACAAAGATAGAATATAAAACATCAATGTCCAAAGTTATTTAAAAAGACTAATAATATAACTTAATAAAATAAAAGAAACTTTTGGCAAGATTATTCTAGGGAAAAAGAGAGAAGACTCAGAAAACAATACAAGAAACGTAAAAGGCAATATAACTATAGATATCCCAGAGATTTTTTTTAAAAAGTAACTAAATACTAGGAAAAACTTTGTGTCAATAGATTTTGAAAATTTAGATGAACTATATCATTATCTGGAAAATTATAACTTTCCAAAACAATTTTTAAATAAATATAAAGCATCAATATACTTATAGTATAATAAACAAATAAAGGGAAATAATTGAGCATTTATCCCACCTTTCCTATACAAACTCTGCCTCGGGGTGTCTGAATAGAAGGAGGGCAAGTCTGTCTTTATAGAAGTATTCCAGGTAAGCAATGAAGAAGGAATGATCAAACTAGAACACCAGTATTTTGCAACCCCCAAATGACTTGTTTATCAGGAGTGGCTAATATCACAAAAAAAGACAATCAACTATTATATTTGAGGAACATGTCATCACCCGGGTGTTGGGCAGGTGGTGGGGGAGGGGATTGGTATATACATATATAATGAGTGCGATGCGCACCAGATAGACACACTTGAAGCTCTGACTTGAGGGGGGAGGGGGAGCAAGGGCAATATACGTAACCTTAACATTTGTACCCCCATAATATGCCGAAGAAAAAAAAAGATCTAAGCAAAAAAAAAAAGTAATCTAAACAAAGAAATAGTATTTGAAACTAAGGAAGCCGCTTGATCCAAGTTCCTATTTGCATATAACCATTTAATTGTTAGCTATGACAGAGGGGTTTATAGTGTGTAAAGTACACAGAAGGTGCATATGTCCTGCGAGGACTGGGAACTGAGTTCTGGAAGCTGGCTATGAGTCAGCCAGGCAGAGAAGTACCTCCTTTGCAGGAGATTAAAGGCATGAGTTAGGACTGATCGGCAATGCAAAGAGCTTGAGGAGCTTTGTGTAGCCAACTGAGCAGTTTATTTTATTCTATAGCTGATGGAATGTCATGCAAAGATTTTACATCAAGAAAATAATATGATCATATCAGAACTTTGATAGGATCAGCTTATTGGCAGTATGGAGTATGCCTCAGAGCAAGACAAGATTTCAGGCAGGGAGATCAAAAAGATCAAGACAGCAATTTATTTTAAATATCAGTTATATCTTTGACACATTGACTGCCATGTGAATTATATTAAACTCAGGCTAGTTTTGACCCCGGGGCCTCATGAAGCAAAACCCTGCAGTTGGTTCATGAAAATCTTATTTGTTATTGTTCTTATTGTTACAATTAATATTGACAATTTTATTCTAAAAACGTGAATTGCATTGTGTATAACTCATGCACAGAAAACAATAAAAAATAACAAATTAGAAAGGATCATTTTGTTTTAATAAAACATGGTGGGCCCCGGGCAAAAAATGTTTTTTCTAGTGTGGCAGTCAATGTGTTAATTTAAATTTAGGAAACTCACCAATATTGTCAACTATATTTATAAACTGCCTTGTGGTAATTTATTGGGATGAAATCTACTTCAGTCTAATTACACACTTTAAAAAAATGCAGATAATAATACTTTCTGACCTTATTCTTAAATTATATGGATTGTGTAGAATCTTAAGCATCTACAGTTGAATATAATTCAAGTTAAAAATATGTACATTAATAATAAAATAATTTCCTGTGCTTATGCCCTGGACTTAGGACCAAAAATATCTAGATTTGATTTTGGATCTACTACTTAGTAGCAGTATGATTCTAAGAAAGTCACAAACACAGTGTGCCTCAGTTTCCTCATCTGTAAAATAAGAGAGCAGGAATTGTTTTGTTCACTGCTGTGTCTCCAGCACTAGCATAGTTACACTCTTAAATGATGTCAATAAATATTTATTGATTAAAGGCATATCTACTCCACAGAGTTGCTGTGATAATTATATGAAATAAAAATTGTATAAGTTTCTAACACAGATATTAAATGGCTGCTCTGGGCGGGGCACTATGCTGGGTGCTGGGGATATGATAATGAGTAAGGCAGCATCCCTACCCTTTGGAAGCTTTAGTCTAGAGGAGCTACACAAATTGTGTGTGATGGAGTAGAAAGTACCATGAAGAGTAGGTGTTCAATAAACATTGAATTGTTATAGCACTTTATACTTTACAAAGCAATTTCATGAACATTATTACATTTGAAACAATGGATACAGTAAGTTTTATGAGAATAAACAAAGGTTTTAGGTGTTCAGCAGAAGATAAGATGATCTGTTGGGCTGAATAGGCACCGCTTCATGGGAAAACTGGAATTTGAAGGTTTCAAAAAAGAATGGATGAATTTTGACAGGAATAAAAGATGGAGGGATGAGGTTTTATAGACAAGGAAATGCATAAGCAAATAGGTAAGCAAAAGCATGTCCTCAGTAATTCCAGGTTGCGTTATCTGTATTCATGACCATATATTTACAAATCTCCTTTGGAATTCTGCTGAATATGGATATTTGTAATCTTTGGAATTAACTTTCACCCACCTTTGAAAATTTGAAGAACATTTTTTCCATCTCTAATCTTCATGCACATGCTTAATGAATTCTGATCACTAATGGAAGTTACATGACAACATTAATTTATTTACAAATACTTATTTAACCCTTGATATGTTCAAGACCCTGTATTTGGTACTGTGGGGGGCTACAAGATGAACTATATAAATAACTACTGTATGTATACAAAGAACTACCCTACAAAACAGCTGTAAGTGCCATTACTGAGTTGAAGCTTCATTTGCCATAGGAGGGATGAGACGAGATGGAACATCTGCAGTTTCTTTTTCCAATTGTCTTCCTACAACTAATTTATCTAACCTTGGAGATTTGATCTTTTTTTTTTTTTTTTTTAAGTTAACTGTTCTTTTGCAACCTCGTCTTCGGAATTACTTTTCAGGGTTTGTTGTGTCCTTTCCCACTTGAATGTCTTTCTCTTTATCCAAAGATTGACGCCATTAGGAGCCGACTGCCTTCTCTCTGCCATCAGGTTTAATATGCACCCTATGTCATCCAGAGAGACTTTACTCAGATCTCTACTTTCTTGTTCTGAAAATTCTTTACAGTATCTCCTATAGTGCTTAGCATATTTGCCATATCCACTTGACTTTGGCCTTTAGCCTCTTCCAGAGTAGCCTTAACAGAGGAATGTCCAGAAAGTGCTATGATTTACTTTGTGACGCACTGTTCATGTGCGTTAGTGTCAATCTCAGAATGGCCCTCAAGGACGGAACATCTTATCTGTATTTAGAGTTACGGAAACTCTGATCCTCTCAGAGAATAATTTTTTTCAAGGTCTCAGATCTCCTAAGTGGTAGTCCTTGGCTTTTGAACATTGCTATTTCTGACCTCAAACCCCATGTTTTTTACACAACATATTAACCATGGCTAAGGTGTATTTTAAAATTCACTTTTCCGGTTATTGTAAAGTCTTCTAGAAATTTCAGATCATCAAAAAGTTTCCTAAGTCTGATGGATTTCATATATTTAACGAGCATTTATTTGCCAGTCAAGGCCTAGAATTATCTGCCTTCAAATAGCAGCCCCAAGTCTGTTCATTTTTTTGATCATTTATCATCTTATAGTCATAATTATGTCTGTGTATAATGTGCATTGGCGTTCTGAGATTTTCTAAAATTGGCAATGCTCAGAATACCCTTGGGCTCTCATTTGATTCCAAGATGACTCAATTTCCTACACTTTTTTTTCAATGGGGGGAGGGCGCAACAGAACAAAGAGGTGGTTTTACGGTATCTCTCCGCCAGACGTTCAGCTACCTTTTAATTTTTTCGTTGTTCCTGCGTGGCAACTCTAGACGCTAACAGGACAAAACGTGGTCTGTAATGAAAACGACAGCACTTAGCCCCGCCCCCTAAAAGCGAAGCCCCGTCCGGGAGGCGTGGGACCGGCGGGGGCGGGGCTGCGGCCGGGTCGCCAGGGGATTTATAGGTCACCCGGAAGGCACGCCGAGTCCTCCGCGGCGCTCGGAGCAGGGCCTCGCGCAGACCGCAGCCTCCGCGCGCCCCTCGCCGTCCGCGCCGGCGCAGCGCCCCGCACGCCCTGCCGAGCCTCTCGCGGCCGTTCCCTGCCAGGCGGCCCGCGTCGCAGCGGTAGTTAGCCGAGCGCGGGCCATGGCCACCGCGGGGGGCGCCCGGCTCCTGCGCGCCGCCTGCGCGGCTCTGGGGGGCCCGGCCCGCCGGTGGCTGCTCCTCGCGGGGCCCCGCGCTGGAGCGGGAGGCCTGCTGGGGACCCGGGGCCCTGGCGGGAGCGCGGGGGCCCGCCGGCCGCTGAGCGTGTCGGCGCCGGCGCGGAGCAGGTAAGGCGCGGGCCGGGCCGGGCGCGGACGGGTGGGGCTCCCGGGCCGGCCTCTCCTTCGGTCGGCCTCCCCAGGGCACCTGCGGGCCGGGCCCGCTCCTCCCGCGCACCCTTTGCGGCTCCGCCTTGCCGCTCGGTGGCGTCGCTGCCTCTCTCCCCTCGCGAGGCAAAGTTTCCTTCCTGAACCACTCACGCCTGGCGGGAAACGGGGACCCGGGACCCCCGAGTTCCCTTTCCCAGCGCCGCCTGTGCCCTCTGGAAAGCCGGCACGTTGCGGCGGCAGGTTCTCGGCGTGTTTTGCTGGAATCTAGCCCTAGCTCTGCTCCCAACCTGCAGTGACCTTCCCGACATGCTCCAGTTGTTGTCCCGGCCTGACACCCCTGCGGGCCTTCTCGTTCTGGGCCTTTCTCCTGTAGCGGTAGGACACTCCGCCCCCAGTTCTTTGTCAGATAGTGTCTACGTAGAATACGCACACTCTGTTCCCCGTGCTGCGCTGTGTGCTCTCTTCTAGTTGTGAAAGGGTTAAGGGCCCCTGCATTGGAGTGGGTGAGGCAGGGCTTTGAACTCGACTTCTCAAGCTGTCTAACTTGTCCAACTTCCTCAATCCCTAGAAACCTCCATTTCCCCATTTGTAAATGGAGGATAACAATATTATAAGCCTCGTAGGGTTATTCGAAGAATAAATGAGGTAATGTGGAAGATACAGGTGGTCTTGTGCCTGGCAGATATTGCTGGGTCAATAGATGCCACCTGTCAGCAGCAGCGGCGGCGGCGGCAGCGCCCTCTTAGATACACGGTGTCAAAACAGGGTTTTGTATTAAATGTTGAAAGAGATGTAAAAAGTTTTCCCCTAAAAGTGTAGAAGTTTTATATTCTTGGGTGTATTTGTTTTTTAGAGACGCAGTCCTCTTAGATATCCTAGAGAGAAGATGTACTCATAATTTCAGAGTATGGCAAAGTGGTGGAGATTTATATAATGCAGTTCTCTCAACAGGTCTTTGGAAGTGTAGCAGGAAGCAAGAACTGGAGGGAAAGCGTGTTGGATTTGTATGTTGCCTTTTTGAATTTCTTCCTGATATGGTCCCTGGGAACAGAGTCTAGGATTTATTCATCTCTTCCCCCTTAATCCTGTTATGCAGTTGTATGCTCAGTAAGATTTTCTTGTATGAACTGTGAGGGAAATCGTGGCGCAGGCAAGCCAGATTTCTTGTTCCTATATTCCCTGCACTTCCCTGCCTTTGATCTCTATGTGAGTGCCTTTCTTTCTACTATGGGTGCATTTTGGAAAAACTATAAATTGGTATTGAACATATTTGTGTAACTAGTGTTTAAGAGAACATGAATTTTTTTTTTTGCAAATGGGAATTATCTCCCCCAAATTTATTGTTTGGATTTGGTTATGTCATGTTATTGCTTCCATTCTTCTATAATCCTGCCTTCCCTTTAATTGTCACAGTTTCTAACAATGGCCTTGTACTTGCTGACACAGACTTTGGAGCTACAGCTAGATTTTCCAGCTCTCATTATCGAAGACTTGTGCTTAACTTAATAAAGGGAAAAGCCAGATAAGAATGTTCAGAAGCCAGATGGAAATTTGGATCTTCATCTTCTGACTCTTAGGTTCCATACTCTTTAAGCTGCAGAATTACCTTTCCTTTCTCATTTCTGCTTCCTCTCCTCCACTTCTTCTGCTTCCTCTAACCAATTAATAGATTGGTTAATCTGTTAATACTTGCAGTTTTTCCTAGGGCTGTACACCTTTAATACATAGTAGGTCAGGCTTCTTAAGCACCAAAAGGGCCTGGGCTTTAAATAATAGTTATCAGTGTTTGTTGAGTTTACTATGTGTTAGGTATTTTGCATACATTGTCAAAATTGTAAGATAAATGTCCTGATTTGACAGGATAGGAGGAGAAATGAAAAGGAGGCTGATATAGAAGAGATTTCTAATTCCTTCGCTCTAAGCTCTAGAGTGCTCCAGAACAGCAATCCTAAAACCTCTGAATTTCAGTAGTGTGTATAAATGATGGAATTCTTTCTGTTGTACTTCTGTAGCTACCAGGCATTTGTTGATGTCAAATCTATAGAGTTCCCTGCTAGGCTTGGATCCAAATTTCCATCTGGCTTCTGAACATTCTTATCTGGCTTTTCCCTTTATTAAGTTAAGCAGATCTAAACTTGAACTCATTTCCATCTTCCCCAAAGCTCCTTCTCTCTTAAACCTAGGTTAAACTGTACCGCCTAATTGCCAGTTGCCAGAGCTGGAAAAATCCCCATGTTATTTCTTTTGTCTTTCTCAATTCACCTTATATAGATGGTCATCAAAACCTTTAATTTTATCTGCTGAATACTTCTTAGATCAATGTCTTCTATATCCTTGCTTAGTTTGTGCTCTTTTTTCTCTCTGCCTTCAACATTTCTTCATTCTCAGCCATTCTGCTTTGAAAACAATGGCCGTAGTCAAGTTGAAAATCATGAATAATGTTTGGGAATACTTGTTTTAAAGGATTTTTTGCTATGAAAAGGTATCGGAGGGCACAGGCCCTTTTGAGGGACATTCTTATACATGTATTTTTGATAATTTTTAATTAATAACATCCTCTTTTTATTCAGTGTTGTAATATCAGGGAGGGCATTATCCAGTAGGAGGGGCTTCAATTTCCTCATTTGTAAAATGAGAAAATTGGACTTGATAGTTTTCAAGATATTTGTAGCTCTGAAATTATTCAATTCTGGGTTTTACTTATATTAAATGAAGTTTTCTTTGATGGACTATTGCCATCTGTTGATAGTAGTGAAAATTACAACTAGTTCAAGTTGAAGTGCATCTTTTTCACTTATTAAATACAAGGTAAAAATTAAAGTGAATAATGGTAGAGGATACAGATCTAGTTGCTAGTAGATCTACAAAAAGTAAAGAAATTAGCTGGGTGTGTTGTCACATGCCTGTAGTCCCAGCTACTTGGGAGGCTGAGACAGGAGGATCGCTTGAACCCAGGATTTGGAGGTTGCAGTGAGGTATTATGATGCCACTGCACTCTAGCCTGTGCAACAGAGTGAGACCCTGTCTCAAAACAAACAAAACCTCCCCAAAACCACATGTAAGGAGGTATTTTATTTATCTTTCCACAGATACGGAGAAACAAATAAAAACTTTTGCTAGTCCCTTTGAATTTTGAGTACATGGTGGAGACTGAAATGAGATGTTGAAATACTTGGAAAACTGTCAAATTACTGCCTCTCAGCAACAGTATTCTATCAGACACCTGCACAGCAGTTGCCCTATTGATAGCAGAATGATTTGCATTTTTAAAGCTCACATCACTACAACTGTGGTCTAGACTTTCAGGGACACATTCATGTTTTTCAGAGCTGTGTGAGAATAAAAGAGACTTGACAAGTGATAATGATTACCACATTTTCACATAATTGGGGAGAGACATACTACAGACTACCAGGTGGCCTTGACCCGGGTAGTCTTTGCCATTTCCTTTAAGGAGTAGAGCTTGTCACCTGGTAGGTGGATGGGTAGATAAGTCTTTGATTTGTGGTGTCTTCTTCCCAAATAAACTTTGGAGAGAAGAGACAATACTGTAAAAGAGCATATTCATACACACGCACACGTGTGCACCATTTCTGTGACCCTACAGGTTCTTAAACCATTTATTTAAAGTTATATTTGAAATTACTAAAAATACTAAATGTGTACTTTCTTTTCCAGCTCAGAAGATAAAATAACAGTCCGCTTTCTAAACCGCGACGGTGAAACATTAACAGCCAAAGGAAAAGTTGGTGATTCTCTGCTAGATGTTGTGGTTGACAATAATCTAGATATTGATGGTTTTGGTGAGTATGGGACATTTCTTAAAATTCATAAGGAAAACTATTGAATAAGTTTCAACCTTTTTTTTTTTAATTTTAATCTATAGCTCGCTAGGTAAAATATTAAAATTCTGGATGTGTTAGTGTTATGTTTATAAAGAATAACAGCATGACACTTTTTCTATTCTTTGTACACTGAAGTAGCTATGTGGCCAGAAATATACTGTGGCCTCATTACCTTGCTATTTACCTATGTGATGCAAAGCTGGCGGTAGGGTGTGGAGTTCAAAGGTACCACCTTAGAGATCATAAATGTCATATCACAGAAGGGTAGTTAAGTAGTTTTAACTTAATCTTGAATGTCAGCTCACCTTCCCAGGAAGAGTGACTTATCCTAGGGTGTTTTATTTAGAAAATTTTCGTTTCCAGACTTCTGACCATATTCCTTAACCACACACACAAAGCCCATGTTCCAACGCTGCCGTTTTTGCAGTTGCTCTGGCTCCTGTCAGTTTTGCTCAAGCACTGTCTGTCTGGAATGGTAGTTCTCAGAGAGGGTTCCCTTGACCATTATTAGCATCATTATCATCTGGGAAATGCAGATTCTCAGACCTCCCCTCCAGACTTACTGAGTCAGAAAGTCTGGGATAGGGCCCAGCAATGTGTGTTTTAACAGGCCGTCCGTGTGATTTTGATGCATGCTCAAGTTTGAGAACTGTGACCAGAATAAGGTCCAAGAAACATATCTGACTGTGCTTCTTTCAAGGCACAGTTCATGTTACACTTTTAAGGACCATTTCTAGATCAGAATTAATTTCTCCTTCCTCTGTTTTCTCATGACGTATTAAATCTACCTCTCTTTGTTAACTATCATAACAGTTTTCTATTGTAGAGAGAATGCCCCTCTCCCTTACTAGGTTATGAGTTCTTGAAGTAACTCAGGTAACTCAAGTAACCTCCTGGAGTACCCCTGTCCTGACTTGGAACTATTGTTAAATACCCAAATATAATATATATTTTTTTCAGTTTCGAAGTAATTATAACTACTAGCATTTGAGTGTGTATCACATTCTAGCATATGTTATCTAAAGTAGATTTTTTTTGTAACCCTCCATTTTATAGTGAAGAAACTAAGGCTCAGAGAAATTAATTTTCCATGGTCATACATGCAGTGAGTAAGAGGGCTCAGATTCAAATCTAAGTCTAACTCCTGAGCTTCTCCCATTTTCTGTATGCTATTTTCTTTCAGAAGTGTCTTTTCTTTGTAAACACCTGTTACAGAAATTCGGTGTTGAGATAGTTGGTATAATCCTAATTTTAAGGAATTATGTAGTTTAATGCAGTGGTTCTTGGCTGGGACTGAGTTTCAGAATTGCCTTCCTGAACTTTTAAAAGTACAGACATCTGTGTTCCATCCAACAAAGGAAAGAGGGAGATTTTGCGGACATATTCTTAAAAGCTCCATGTGATCCATACTATAATTAAGAACAATTAATTTAGTGAAAAAAGTCATTAATAACTTTTTTTTTTAATAAAGAGGATCTCACTCTGTCACTCAGGCTGGGGAGCAGTGGCACAATCATAGCTCATAGAATTCTTGGGCTCAAGTGATCCTCCCTCCTCAGCCTCCCAAAGCGCTGGGATTCCAGGAGTGAGCCACTGTGCCTGGCCCATTGATTATTTATCGGACTGGGCAGAGGACAGGAGCCATGTGGGAATATACTATAAAACTTACATATAATTGATTTCCTTCATATGAGTTCATATTCACTTACACTTCTGACTAAACTTAGTCTCACTGAATTACTCTTTCACAAGTGAAAGGTAGTATAGTAGTTCTCTCTTATCCACAGGGGATCTGCTCCAAGAACCCTACTGGATGCCTGAAACAATGGAAAGTACTGAACCCTGTATTTACTATGTTTTTTCCTATGATAAACTTTCACCTTTTCACTTAAAAGAAGCACTTTCTGGCTTTGGCATATCTGAAATGGCCAGCATCACTACTCATGTGCTTTGGGGCTATTATTAGGTAAAATAAGGGTTATTTGAACACAAGCACTGTGATAGCGCAACAGTCAATGATTACTAAGTGATTAGCTAGTGGATAGCATAGACAGCTTGGAGATGATGGACAAAGGGATGACTCACGTCTGGGGCAGGATAGAGCAGGATAGTGTGAGGTTTCATAGCACTACTCAGAACAGCATGCAATTTAAAACTTCTGAATTGTTTCTGGAATTTTTTACTTAATATTTTTGGACTGTAATTGACTCAGACTGAGGGTAATTGAAGCTGTGGAAAGCGAAACCCTGGATGGGCGGGGGGAACTACTGTACATAGCACAGTAATTGAGAGTAGACTCTGGAATCAGACAGATTATGGTTCATAAGCCAACACTGTTACTTACTAACCATGAGACCTGGCACAAGCTAGTTTAACTTCTTTATACCTCTGTTTCCTCTTCTATAAAATAGGGTAATAATTGTTCTAACCTCATAAGGTAGTTAAAGATTAAATGGTATATTAGAAGTGAAGTGCTTGACACGGTGCCTACCTTGGTAAGAACAGTAGAATTTGTGGCATTTTAATGTGGCCTACTCTCATTCCCCCTTCTCTAGATCCACAGTAGCCTTCAAAACCAGCAGCTTTGTAACCACAGTAGCTGTGAAAACCAGCAGCCTTGCAGCCACTGGAAGGGCTGACTTGGTTTGAGTTCCTTAAAAAGTGTACTCCCCAGAACATTGTCACTATTAGACCTGTCTTGCAGCTTCTTGAAAAAAGCTCCATTCCAGAGAGCTATTACTTGACCTTCCTCAGAGATTGCTCTGTGGGAAAAGCTCCATTTCCAGGGCATTTGTCTAAAATTATCAGCTGTAATTGTTTAACACTTTAGCTTCCTGAGTCTGTTATACCAGTTGGGGCAAACAAAAGCCTAGCCAAAAATTTAAAAGGAAGATCTGGGGAATGAGATGTCCATAGTGGGCTTTGAAATGCTCTGGAGATCGAGAATGCTATGCATGTGTGCAGGACTGTGTGCATGCCCAGGAAGGACCTGAGAGGGCCCCAGGCTCTCATCTCTGGCTGTCTTTCAGGTCCTGTACAAGTAGCAAGTGAAGGCTAAGATAGACATAAACTTTCTGAATGTTGAAGGTGTGCCCAGTCTCACACCAAGCCCCTTGGCAAAGGATGCAAAACCTGTTGGTTCAAAACATTGAAGGAAACCTCTGCCCAGTCATTTAGCTGAGCAGAGACTTCCATGGCTATACAGTATAAGAAATAAAAACTTTAGGGAATTCATCCAAGAGAGGTCACTAGAGAAACAAACAGCAGCATCAACAACCACCAAAAAGCCAGCAACAACAGCAAACCCAGAGGATAGGGCATGCTCGTGATCTCCAGAGTTATCATATTGTTATTTAAAATGTCCATTTTGCAACAAAAAATTTAAGACATACAAAAAACCAGGAAAGTATGGCCCTTACTCAGGAAAAAAACAGTCCCGGAGGAGGCTCAGATGTTGGACTTACTAGACAAGGATGTTAAATTAGCTGTTGTAAAAGTTTAAAGAATTGGAGGAAACTATGTGGAGATGTTCTTTGACATTTCTCACATCTATACGTCTGTATCTGTGGAAGCCGTAACCATTCTGTGTAAGGATACATAAATAGTGAATGTTCCTGTCCTTAAGAAAGCTGATCTTTGTGCTCTTGGAAGGATAATGTGGAGGCCATAATCCAGCAAATCTATTTCTGTAAATTCCTCTGCAGATTTAGTCTCACTTTTAGGAAAAACCTATATACTAGTCTGTTTACTGCAGACATTTGTAACAGCAAAAGATTTGAAACAACTGTATGTCCATCAATAGAGAACTGGTATATAGTAATAGAATGGGATATTATATAGTTGTGTAAAAAAAAAAATCTCTGGTTTTAAAAACAAATGTCATTGGTTACTTGTTGGTAGGGGAGAGGCAGGAAGGAGATTTCCATTACAAAACTTTATACTTTTTGATTTTAGAACAATGTAAATGGGTTATGTATTTTAAAAACATATTTAGAAAGATAGAGGAAACAATCTGATCCCTAACAATAGAGATTGTTTAAGTCCATGATGGCATTTCTAAATTAAAGAACACTATGCATTTGTTATGAATAATGTTCACAGTGAATTTGTAATTACATAGGTAGATGCTTGTAAGTGAAAAACACACAATGTATTTAGTTGCTTTCGATTTTCAGAGTGCATTGAAAGAAAATACTAAAAGGAGACGTATCTAAACATTTAATGTTGGTTTTTCTTCTCAATCTGTGGATTTTTCATCTTCTACTTTTCTTTATATTTTAATTTTTTTTCTATAGTGACTTACTACTTTAATACCCTGTGACTTTCAGTTACTGTCCTTCCCTGTTCCTGATTTTCATTCCCTATCAAATGAAGGTAATACCCTGTTTCCCCCAAAATAAGACAGGGTCTTATATTTGTTTTTCCTCAAGAAGACACCCTAGGGTTTATTTTCAGGGGATGTGTTATTTTCCCCTCAAAGCCTCAGCTTGCAGCACGCACAGGATGGCCGGGACCTGACAGGGGGAGCTGACCTTGTTGGTGGGGCTGCCACTGGTGTTCATATCAGCATTATTTGCAATAGCCAAAATGTAGAATCAACTCAAGTATCCATCAATACTTTATAATAAAAAAATCCATCAATACATGAATGGATAAACAAAATGTGGTATATGCGTACAATGGAATGTTATTCAGCCATGAAAAGGAATGAAAGGAGGAAGGAGAAGATGGTGGCCCAGAGACACCAACTGCAGGATAGTCTCAGAAAGAAGGAAAAGTTTTAGATGAAAAAGAAGAAACAAACAAAAAAACATTTTTTGAGGGAAAAGTGCTAAAACCTACAAGAGATTCCATGGAAAGAAGTTGCAGAGCAGAACAAGGAGCGAGATACTGGCAGAGGTCAACCCCTGAGAGGCTTAGAGTCCGGTCAAAAGGGTAGGTGGAGTGGTTTCTCCCTCCCTTCCTCATCTCTGGCAGTCAGCAGGCTCCTGAATTGCTGGAGATCCTTTATACCCTCACAAACCCAAAAGCAGCTGCTGCTAGTGAACTGGGAGCTTCTTGAGGAGAAAGCACCAGGCTGCCAGCACCCTCAAGGTCACTTCCTGTCACTGCAGATCTGAGCTGGGACAGCAGGTGCCATATTGCTTCTCCACCCACTGTGTGCCTTTGTCTTCCCCAGGGGGCTTCAGCTCATCAGTTTTCATCTTGCTTGTTCCCACAAAAACATTTCCCAACTCCAGCCCAGACTGTAGGAGCCTCAGGGACTGGTGGTCACTCAGTTCTGCACAAAGGCATGGAAATTAAATAACCTGTTACTAAACAATTATTGGGTCAATAATGAAATTAAGATGGAAATCAAAAGATTCCTTGAACTGAATGGCAAAGGGGACACAAGCTACCAAAATCAATGGGATTCAGCAGAAGCAGTCCTAAGGGGAAAATTAGGAGTCCTAAGGGGAAATGTACACACCTTAGATGTGTACATCAAAAAGACAGATAGTCACAAATTGACAATCTAATGACACATCTTAAGGAACTAGGAAAGGAAGAGGAAACCAAAGCCAGCAGAAGAAAAGAAAGAAACAAGGTTAGAGCAGAACTTAACAAAATGGAAAAACAAAAACAAAGACAAAACAATACAAAGGATCAATGAAACAAAGTGGGCTCTTTGAAAAGATAAAATTGATAGACCTCTTGCTAGATTAACCAGAAATAGAAGAGAAAGAACCCAAATAAGCTCAATCAGAAATGAAAAAGGAGATATTAACAACTCATACCACAGAAATACAAAAATATCATCTGTGAATATTAAGAAAATCTCTTGGTACATGAATTCAAAAATATAGAGGATGTGGACAAATTCCTGGAAACACATAACCTAGCAAGACTCCATCAGGAAGAACTGGAACTCCTGAACAATAAGCAATGATATTGAAGCAGTAATAAAAAAATCTTACAACCAAAAAAAGCCCTGGACCAGATGGATTCACAGCCAGATTTTTTAAGACCTCCGGAGAAGAGCTGGTATCCATACTGTAGAAATTATTCCATAACATTGAGAAAGAGGGAATCCTCCTCAACTCATTCTGTGAAGCCTGTATCACCATGACACCAAAGCCAGGAAAGGACACAACAAAAAAATGAAACTACAAGCCAATATCCCTTATGATTATAGATGCAAAAATCCTCAATAAAATACTAGCAAACTGAATTCAGCAGCACATCAAAAAAAAAAAAAAAATTCCACCATGACCAAGTGGGCTTCATCCCACGGATGCAAGGATGGTTCAACATATGTAAATCAGTAAATGTGATTTACCACCTAACCAGAAGCAGAAACAAAGAGGATATGATTATCTCAGTAGATACAGAAAAAAAAGACAAAATCTAGCACCTTTTCATGATAAAAACCCTGAACAAATTAGGCATAAGAGGAACATATCTTAAGATTATAAAAGCCATATACAACAAACCCACAGCCAACATCATACCAAATGGGGAAAAGTTGAAAGCATTCCCCCTAAGTTCTGGAACAAGACAAGGGTGCCCACTGTCACCACTTCTGTTAAATATAGTGCTGGAAGTCCTAGCCAGAGCAGTCAGGCAAGAGAAGGAAATAAAAGGTGTCCAAATTGGGAAAGAGGAGGCGAAGCTATCACTTTTTGCTGACAATATGATCTTATATCTAGAAAACCCCAAAGATTCTGCCATGAAACTCCTGGAATTGATACATTCAGCAGAGTCTCAGGTTATAAAATCAACGTACACAAATCAGGAGCATTTCTATTATATATATCAATATCAGTCAAGCTGAAAGTCAAAGACTCAATACTATTCACAATAACAATAAAGAAAATAAATACATAGGAATATACTTAATCAAGGAGGTGAAAGATCTCTGCAAAGAAACTACAAAACACTGAGGAAAGGAATCACAGATGACATGAACAAATGGAAAAACATCATGCTCATGGATCCGTAGAATCAACATTGTTAAAATGTCCGTATTACCCAGAGTGATTTACTGATTCAATGCAATCCCCGTCAAAATACCAATGTCATGTTTCACAAAACTAGAACAAATTCTGTGCTTCATTTGGAACCAGAAAAGAGCCTGAATAGTCTAAGCAGTCTTAAGCAAAAAGAGCAAATATGGAGGCATCACATTACCAGACTTTATACTACAAGATTATAGTAAGCAAAACCAGCATAGTATTGGCACAAAAATGGGGATGTAGACCAGTGGAACAGAACAGAGAACCCAGGTGTAAAACCATCCATGTACAGTCAACTGGTCTTTGACAAAACAGACAGGAATATATGCTGGGGAAAAGAAATCCTGTTCAATAAATGGTACTGGGAAAATTGGATAGCCTCATGCAGAGGAATGAAACAGGATCCATATCTCTCACCACTCGCAAAAATTAATTCAAGATGGATAAAAGACTTAAACGTAAGGCATGAAACCATAAGAATACTAGAAGAAAATGTTGGAAAAACTCTTCTAGATATTGATGTAGGCAAAGAATTTATGAAGAAGACCCCAATGGCAGTCACAGCAACAACAAAAATTAATAAATGGGACTTAATTAAATCAAAAAGCTTCTGTACAGCTAAGGAAACAACAGAGCAAATAGACAACCTACAGAATGAGAGAAACGTTTGCAAGCTATACATCTGATAAAGGGCTAATAATGAGAATCTACAAAGAACTCAAGCAGATCAGTAAGAAAAAAACAACCCCATTAAAAAGTAGACAAAAGTCATGAACAGAAGATTTTCAGAAGAAGATAGACAAATGGCTAGTAAACATATGACTAAATGTTGATTGCCAATCATCAGGGAAATGCAAATTAAAACCATGAGATACCACCTTACCCCCATTAGAATGGCTTTTGTTAAAAAGTCCAAAAACAGTAGATGCTGGCATGGATGCAGAGAGAAGGGAATGTCTATTTCCTCTGGTGGGACTGCAAATTAGTACAACCTCTATGGAAAACAGTATGGAGATTCTTCAAAGAACTAAAAGTAGACCTACCATTTGATCCAGCAGTCCCACTACTGGGTATTTACCTGAAGGAAAAGAAGTCATTTTATCCAAAAGACACCTGCACTTCAAGGTTTATCACAGCACAATTCACAGTTGCAAAGATGTGGTAGCAACCCACATGCCCATCAATTCGTGAGTGCATTAACGAAATGTGGTACATGTATACTATGGAATACTATTCAGCCACAAGGAAGGATGAATTAAGGCCTTTTGCATGAATTTGGGTGGTACTGGAGACCATTATCCTAAGTGAAGTATCTCAAGAGTGGAAAAATAAATACCACGTGTACTCGCTATTAAATTGGATCTAACCCATGAGCACACATGTGCACAGAGGGAAGTGAAACACAGCAGAAATCAAGTAGGAGGGAGCGGGGAGGAGGGAGTGGACGAAAACCTACCTAATGGGTGCATCGAACACTATCTGGGTGATGGGTGCACTTAAAACCCTGACTTAACCATAACAAAATTGATACATGTAACCAAAAACATTTGTACCCTGATAATATTTTGAAATAATAAAAAAAGGAATGAAATTCTGACATGTTATAATGTGGACGAACCTTGAAAAAATTATGCTAAGTGAAATAAGCCAGATACAAAAGAATAAATACCATAAAATTCCACTTACATGAGGTCCCTAGAATAGACAAATTTATAAAACTAGAAAGTAGAATAGACATTACCAAGGACTGATGATAAGGAGGAATGAGGAATTATTAGTAAGTATGGAGTTTTTGTTTGAGATAAATTTCTGAAAGTATAGTGATGGTCACACAACGTTTTGAATGTACTTAATACCACTGAATTGTACACTTGAAAGTGGTTAAAAATGTAGATTTTATGTATATTTCACAATTAAAAATTGAGACTAAAAATATATAAATACAGAAAATAACAGGTTTATCTGGTTTAAAAAATGAATACAGAATCATAGGATATTTTGGAAAATTAAAACACATAAAACAAAAATCATCCATTCTTCTACTTCCTATAGCTACTAATAGCATTTCTATGCTTTTATTTAAACATACATTATGGTTACATTTTATGCAGATATGAACTATATAAAATAATGGCAATATAAAATATTAGTTATATATTATATGCACACTTGAAATTGTTTGAATCTGTCCACATTTTAAAAATGTCAAGAGATTTGCTTAATTTTAAAGCTGACAGTCTTGGTGAATTGTAAACTGTATTTGTGCTAATGCTATATAGTGGAGCCTGTTTAGCTGATAGAAATATTTCCTAACCTTTGATGGAAGGTGGTGAACCATGCTGTTGTTTGTGTGCATTGGAACTTGTGAGTGTTATGCTATTGAAAAAATTTAAATCTTAATATCTTGTAACAGTGTTAACTTTCATTTAGTGATGGTGTGGTGCTGAAATACACCCCAAAATCAGTAACTTTGGAATGGAAGTTAAACATACTCTAACACTGTGAAGAAGGTTAAACAATCACCCTAACATTCCATGCTATTTAATTTAGGAGTAGAAAAATCTAAGTAGTAGATTTTTAAGTCATATAGAAATATGATTTTTAAAAAGGCATTAAAGTAGATATATTTTTAAGTTCACAAAAATTACTTGGCAAGGGTAATGGAGAGCAATACTGGTGTCAGAGTTGCAGGCATAGCACTGAGGGTCACGTGCCTCGGTCTGCAGTGGCTGAAAATGCATCTGCACCCCGCCCTGTCCCTCTTTGTGTTTATTTCTATGGGAAAATTAGTCTCGACTTAAGTTTTAAATTATGTGAAGATTTCAAAACTAGTGTCTTTTATATAAAAACAAGTTTAATGGTTTTAGATGTTCCTCTCCCCATTGAACATATGGGAGAGTATCTGTGATTAAGTATTTTTTTGTAAACAACATTTTAAATGGCTGCTTACTTTTATATGGATATGTTATAATTTATTTAATGCTTATTACTCTTTTCTAGACATTTAGATGGCTTCTAGTTTTCAACTGTAATGTTAAGTAATATTAAGGAGAATATCCTCAGAAATGCTTTTCTATGTATGTATTTTATAATTTTCCTGTAATAAATTCCCAGTGATGGAATTAGCTAGTAAAGTTTATTCTATAAATTGCATACTCAAATTGTTTTCTTGTTTTTCTGATGGGGTATTGTTTATTTTTATTGGTTAGCAAAAGCTCTTTCAGTGTTCTATTTGACAAAAAATCATGAAGACAAAAATTAACTTTAAACATTTACTTAAATGGCTTTCAACCTCTATTTTACATGAAGCAACATTTTCTCAAAATAATTAAAATACGTTATTTGCGTGGATAATTTTCATGATTTGATTTACATTAATTTCTTCTAAATTAAAACATAAGTATTGTGAAATATTTTTACTCTCATCATTTATGACTGTATAGTGCAGTACTATATGGTGTTTTTCAAAAGAGGTGGCAACCATTACTGGGTCGTGAAATCAATTTAGTAGCTACTCAACTAGCATTTTAAAGAAATCAAAAAGAAGGGAAACATATAAAAACATACCATCTTTTGCAAAGAAGTTATTTTATGAAATATTTGTTTAGCCAGTTTACAAAATATGTGTGTACTGGATCATGGTATAAAATGAAATTCGTACTGTGAGTCATAGTTAAAAAAATTTTTTTGAAGGCTTTTCGTTGGAATATTTAACAGTGGAGTCTTCTGCCTGGGCTCGTTTCCCAGCTCTGTCAGATTACCAGCTTTGTGACCTTGGGTAGGTACCTAGCCTCTTCATACCCCGTCTTGTCATCTGTAAAATGGGGATAAGGATAATATTTATATCTACTTAATAAGATTGCTGTAAAGATCAAATGAGTTAATATAAGCAAGTACTAAATAAATATTAGCAGTATTGTTAAAATAGGTATTAATAGAGATTCAGTGTCCATTATAGCAAATTTTAAAAATACCTTTAAAAATAAAACTTCATAATCTCATCACACAGAGATAAGCACTAAAATAATCATTTTTTCCTAATACCCCAGAAATGTAGACAATTTAATGCCAGCACAGTCTTTAGGAGTTTGGTAAGAGTTCTGCTGGTATCATAGAAATTCACATATTAAGACTTAGAAGAAAAGCTTTAAAGATCAAGGATCCTCATATGTCCAGAAATCTTGACATGCAAAGATAAGCTTGAGATAAGCTAAAGTAGCTTCACCAAAGACAAAGTCAAGCCTAAGCCTCTTTGTATAATGGAATAAAGATGAAAGAAATGAAATCACGGAATTTGAATATTATCTTTATAATCATGGATTTATTATACCAACATTATGGGAGGAGCACCTATTCATTAATTCCAAAGCCAAATGCAGGAACCCCTCTAAATATTGCCCTTGTCTTGAATCATACTCATAGAGGGTCAGAACACCATACTCCAAATGTGGTTGACCAAGTATGTAGTTTCTTTATTCCCGTGTGATCTCATCCATTCTGTGACCTTAAATCCTTTCTAGACGCTGATAAACTCTTAAATTTACATCCTTAGCTCAGACTTTTCTCCTCTGAGTCCTGGACTTACAGGTCTAACTTCCTACTTGACATATCTTCTTGGAAATCTCACATATTCAAAAACAGCTTTGATCCCCTCCCCCACACCAAAACCTGTTCTTTCTCTAGTCTTTTCTAGCTCTGTTATGGGCACTGCCAAGCTGCTCAAGCCTGAAACCGGAGAGTATATTTCATTCCTCCATCTCTCCCATACCCTGGTATCCAGTCCTTCAGCCACTCTTGTCAGCTGTGCTCCAAGATATGTCTCCAGTGTGTCCTTTTGGCTCCATGCTTACACTTAGCAATTGGGGCTGGCCAGTCACTGTATGCCTGGAACTGTGCTGAGCTGCTTCTGCTCTTGAGCCCAGCAGCCAGAGTGACTTGTAACAGAAATCAGATGTGTCAGTCCCCTAATTAAGAACCTCGAATGACTCCTTGTTGCACTTGGGATAAAGTCCATATTCCTTACCCCAACCTAGAAGACTCTGCATGTCCATCCCCGCCTGCTGTTCTTCCTCTCCTCTTCCTAATTATTCTTTCTCTCACTTTGGCTGCACTGGCCTTTTCTCAAGAGCTTGGACTCACTCAAAATTTCTGTCTCTCAGACTTTGGGGGCACTTTATCCTCTACCTGAGATGCATCCCTCTCCCCCTATCCCCAAAACTTCTATTTGCTACTTTTCATCCATCAAGTCTCAGTTTGTATGATGCCTTCCTTAAGCATGGCTCTGCCTGAACACCCAGTCCAGGTTTCTTTCTCTGGAAGCTTCTCTTTTTACCCTGAACCCAGTATCCCCCATCACAGCATCCTGTTCATTTCTGTTGTAGCTTTTGCCACAACGTAGTAACTATATATTTCTTTACTTGTATATCTCTTTCCGAATAGGCTCCCATGAGGGATACAGTGATTCCTGTTTTATTCCTCATTGTGTATGAAATGAGGTAATGAGTGAATTAAGTGAGTAAAAAGTGGCATTATAAATTTTGGAAGTAATGCAAACTTATACTTATTGCCAACAATTATTTTAATGTAGATCATTTGGATGATGCAGGTATCATCTTTTAAAACTCTTAAAAAGTTTTTAGAGCCGATTGTAATATTCTTTCACTAGGGGGCAGTTACACATCTGTGATTAAACTTACCTAGTTTATTACCTCAGACTTTGTTTTTTTCTTTTATATTACCTATTTCTGTCATATGTCTGTTTTGAGGGAAATTATTCAAATTGGAAGATCCTGATAATGTTTATATACATCTATATTTATTCCTATCATGCTTTGATTTCCTATTGGTATATTTCTGACTGTGCTAGGTCAATCTTTACTCTAGAAAATTAGGTTTTATGTTTATACATAATTTTACATTTTTAATATATAATACTCCCATGCAGCTATCCTCTAGATATTTGTTTGAGAAAAAGGGTTAAGTGTGGGGGTGGGCAATCTGTCTTATCAGCATTGTAATAGATATACAAAATAATATAAGATGCACACATGAAAGTATCTTTTCCTTTTGGGAAGGCACTCAAATTGCCTGAAAGGGGCTGGGCACAGTGACTCATGCCTGTAATTGTAGCACTTTGGGAGGCTGAGGCTAGAGGATCGTTTGAGGTCAGGAGTTCAAGATTGGCCTGCACAATAATGAGACCCCACCTTAACAGAAAATAAAAAAATTATCTGAGTGTGGTAGTGTGCACTTGTATCCCAGATGCTTGGGAGGTTGAGGCCGGAGGATCACTTGCCCAGGGGGATCACTTGCCCAGGAGTTTCAGGAGTTTGAGGTTGCAGTGTGCTTTGATGATGCCAATGTACTCTAGCCTGAGCAATAGAGTGAGACCCTGTCTCAAAAAAAAAAATAAAGAAAGAAAGAGAGGGAGGGAGGGAAGGAAGGGAGGAAGGGAGAGGAGAGAGAGAGAGAGAGAAAGAAAAGAAAGAAAGAAAAATGAAAGAGAGAGAAAGAGAGAAAGAAAGAAAAGAAAAGAAACCATGAAAGGAAAGGAGCAATAGTTTTTATGGCAAGAATTTCTGAGATGGAATGAAGATGGCAGATGAGAAAAACCACTAGCCAGAATGTCTCTGGTAGAAAGGTAGATTTTAGATGGAAGTAAAAGAAACAAACAGGCAGATCAGATAAGTGGCAGAAGGAAGGGTGCCTGAAACTACAGAGACTCCACGTGAAGAAGTTGCGGAGCAGAACTGGAAGGAAAAAGCCATGGGCAGGGTCTAAACCTTGAGAGGCTTGGAGATCAGCCACAAGGGTAGGTAGAGTGGTTCAATTTCCCCTCCTTTGCATTTCAGACTGCTGGTGGGCTTGTGAGCTGCCGCAGAGACCTGCCAACACCAGCCCAGAGATGTCTGCCGCCAGTTAACAGTGAGCTTCTTGCGGATAGGGCACCAGGCTCCCAGTTCTCTTGGGGTACCTCCCGCCCCACAGACCTGACCCAATCGGCAGGCGCTTGCTTCATTCTTACTTCACTCTCTCCTACCTTCGGCTGCTGAGAGAGACACTTTAGCTACCACCCAGAGGCATCCACAGGAAATGGGACCTTTCCTTTTGTGGTCCTGCAGTGGACTGAGGGGTACTCAGTCTGTAAGCTCCCTACCTGCTGGCCCTCCCGGGTGCTCCTTGCCTGGTGACTCCAGCAGAGCTGGGCAAATCCTGAGGCGCAGAGACATTGATCCAGCTTAGGCACCCCATGGGCGACTTGAGACCAGCATTCTTCTCTCTGGCAGGGTAAGGGATTCATTTCTGGAGCCCCGGGTTCAGGTCTGCAGGCCAGATCCCATACACTCAGGTCTTGATTGCATTGCCCGGGGGCACAGAAGGAATATTTGTGAACTAGTCTCCTGAGGTGTGTGACCGTCAGGGGCAGGTCAGAGTGGGTCCTACCTATAGCATGCTCGGGGGTGGGGGGCAACCTCCTTCCACAGGAGGGCTGCGCTCCCAGCTCAGATTGTGATCCTGGGCAGGGAATCTCTCGACTCGCATCACAGTCATGGGGAAATCCTCTGGCTTGAGGTCCTGCCTGCCGGCAGAGGCCCAGGAGATACTGCAGAATAGGGGAGGGTGGAAAGGAGCAAGGTCTCAGGCCCACCTCCACATGCAGAATTTTTTGGCTGAGTGGGACCATTTCAGCCCCTCCCTGGCAGCTTTGCCCAGAAGCAGAGAATAGACCATTGATCCCAGCTAACAGCATTTGTGGAGCTTGAGGGTGGGGTCATCCAACCCAGCCCCACCCATTGTTATTCCCCCACCTCCCCCTGCTGAGGTGGAGAATAAGGAGACACCTGGAAGTCCCAGGGCCTCACCCACCACCTGAGGCACTGGAGTGTCTCTCCAGAGAAGCAAGAGTTGGTTACAGGACCCAAAAACAACACTACAGCCTGCTTCTCTCAGCAAGTGCCACCTACTGACAGGGAGGTCAATTTGCATACTCTTTTACTGCATTTACTGACTCATATAGGGTGTGGTTGAATCTTACCCACAAATACCACCTACGGGCTCAGAGACTAAGTTGGGTGTGTCATTATCTAAATGAAAATCTAAAGGTGAGAAGCAACAGCTGTTCCAGATGGGAAGGAATCAGTGAAAGAACTCTGAAAGTATGAAGAATCAAACTGAAAGCACACCCCCAGAGGGGAATACCAGCTACCAATGGATATTAAACAAAATTCATAACACTAAAATGACAGAAGAAGAATTTCAAACATGGATTCTTAAAAAATCTCAATGATATGCAAGAGAAAATGGATACCCAACACAAAGAAACCACACACAAAAAAATGTCCAGGACTATGGAAGAAAAATTCACCAAAGAAATTGAAGTATTAAAGAAAAATCAAACAGAACTCCTGGAAGTTGAAGAATTTATTCAAGGAAGTACAAAACACAGTGGAAAGCCTCAAGAATAGGGTAGATCAAACAGAACAAAGAATCTCAGGGATTGAAGAAAGCACCTTTCAATTAAATAAGTCAGTCACAGAGATAGAGCAGAGGAATAAGAGAAAACAGCAAAGACTAAAAGAAATGTGAAATTATGTGAAGAGGCCTAACATGAGAATTATAGGCATCCCCGAGGGTGAAGAAGAAAATATACAAGGGTTGGATAAACTATTTGAGGATATAATGGAGGAAAATTTCCCTGGCCTTGCTGAAAATCTAGATATCTAGGTACAAGAAGCTCAAAGGGCTCCTGGGAGATTATTGCAAACAGGAAGACACTAGGACAAAATAGTCATCAGACTGGCCAAAATAACCATTATAGAGGTCCTCCTACAAGCTGTAAGGTGAAAGAAGCAGGTAACCTACAAAGGAAAACCCATTGGACTAACTGTAGACTTCTTAACTGAGACCTTACAAGCCAGAAGAGACTGGGGCCCCATTCTCACTCTTCTCAAACAGTATAATGCCCAGTCTAGAATCTTGTATGCTGCAAAACTAAGTTTCTTGTATGAAGGAGAAATAAAGACATTTTCAGACAAGCAAAGACTGAGGGAATTCATCAAGACAAGACCTGCCCTCCAGGAAATACTCAAAACAGTGTTACACACAGATCAGTACAATAAATACTCACCAATGTAAAATCATCCAGAAGCTAAAGGTCAAAGACCAGACAGATACCATAATGTCTCACAAGGGAAAACAAAGCAACAAAGTTCAACTCAACAGGATGAACAGAAATCTGACCCACTTATCAATTCTTCGAATAAATGTGAATGGCTTGAACTGCCCACTAAAGAGACATAGGCCAACCGAATGGATAAATATGCACAAGCCAAGTATCTGCTGTCTTCAGGAAACACATCTAACCCACAAGGATGCATTCAGACTCAAGGTCAAGCGATTGAAAACAATATTTCATGCAAATGGAAGCCAAAAGAAAGCTGGTGTAGCACTTCTGATTTCAGATAACTTAGTTTTCAAATCAACAAAAGTAATGAAAGACAAAAATGGTCACTATATAATGGTGGAGGGTACAATTCAACAAGAAGACATAATAATTCTAAATATTTATGCACCTGACTCAGGTACACCCAGATTCATAAAGCAAATCCTACTTGATCTAAACAAAATCATAAACAGGAACACCATAATAGCCAGGGACTTCAACATCCCTCTGATAGAACATGACAGATCCTCCAAACAGAAAATAAAGAAACAATGGACTTAAACAGAACTCTAGAACAAAAGGGCCTGACTGACATTTACAGAACATTCTACCCCCAAACCACTGAACATGCATTTTCCTCATCAGCTCATGGGACATTCTCTAAGATTGACGATATCCTATGCCTCAAAGCATGTCTCAAAAAATTAAAAAAAAAAAAGAAATTATACCATGCATCTTCTCAGACCACAATAGAATAAAATTAGAAATCAACTCTAACAGAAACTATCATCTCTACACAGAGTTATGGAAACTAAACAACCTTCTGCTGAATGATTATTGTGTCAAGGAGAAAATGAAGATGGAAATAAAAGATTCTTTGAACTAAATAAATGACAAAGGAAACACAAGTTATCAAAATCTGTGGACACAGCTAAAGCAGTCCTGAGAGAAAAATTTATATCCATAAATGCCTATATCCAAAAGACAGAAAGATCACAAATCAACAATCTAATGAATCTTCTCAAAGAACTGGAAAAGGATGAGCAAACCATCCTCATACCAAGCAGAAGAAAAGAAAGAACAAAGATCAGAGCAGAACTAAATGAAATCAATAACAACAACAACAACAACAACAAAAAAACTATACAGAAGACTAATAAAACAAAAAGTTGGTTCTTTGAAAAAATAAAATTGAGACACCTCTTGCTAGATTAATCAGAAGTGGAAAAGAAAGGACTCTAATAAGCTGAATCAGGAATGAAAAAGGAGAAATTACAACTGATGCCAAAGAAATACAAAATATCATCTATGAATACTATAAATAACTCTATGCACATAAACTTGAAAATGTGGAGGAAATGGACAAATTCTTAGAAACACAAGCCTACCTGGGCTCAATCAGGAACAGATAGAATTCTTGAACAGACCAATATCAGGTACTGAAATTGAAGCAGCAATTAAAAAAATCTTCCTGAAAAGAAAAGTCCTAGACCAGATATTTTTCACACCTGAATTTTACTAGATCTTCAAAGAAGAACTGGTGCCTATCTTGCAGAAATTATTCCCCAGTGTCAAGAAGGAAGGAATCATCCCCAACACATTATATGAAGTCAACATCACCCTGACACTCAAGCCAGGAAAGGATAGAACAAAAAAAAAAAAAAAAAAGAAAGCTATAGACCAATATCCCTTATGAATTTAGATGTAAAGATTCTCAACAAAATCCTAGCAATCTGAATTCAGGTGCTTATCAAAAAAATAATCCATCATGACCAGGTGGGCTTCATCCCAGAGATGCAGGGATGGTTCAGTATATGCAAATATATAAATATTATTCAGTATGTAAATAGAAGCAAAAAAAAAAAGACCATGTGATCCTCTCAATAGACGTAGAAAAAGCATTTTGCAAAATTCAGCACCTTTTATGATAAGAATGCGTAACAAAATAGGCATAGATGGGAATTATCTAAAAATGATAAAAAGCCATATGCGACAAACCCACAGCCAACATCATACAGAACCGGGAAAAACTGAAAGCATACCTGCTTAGAACTAGAACTAGACAAGGTTGCCCTCTTTCACCTTTTCTATGCAACTTAGTGCTGGAAGTCCTAGCCAGAGCAATCAGATAAGAAAAGGAAATGGGCATCCAAATGGGGGCAGAAGAGGTCAAACTATTGCTCTTTACTAACAATATGCTGTTATATCTAGAAAACCAAAGATTCTGCCATGAGACTACTGGAATTGATAAATTCAGCAGTCTCAGGTTCCAAAATCAATGTACAGAAATCAGTAGCATTCCTATACACCAGTAACAGTCGATCAGAGAACAAAATCAAAGAATCAATACCCTTAACAATAGTAACAAAGGAAATAAAATAGCTAGGAATATATTTAACTATGGAAGTAAAAGACCTCTACAGGGAGAACTACGAAACACTGAGGAAGGAAATAGCAGAGGACATATACTGGTGGAAAAATATACCATGCTCATGGGTCAGCAGAATCAGCATTGTTAAGATGTCTGTAGTAGTCCAAAGCAATCTACAGATTCAGTGCAATCCCTATTATAATACCAATATCATTTTTTGCATATCTAAAAAAATAATTATATGCTTTGTATGGAACCAGAGAAGATCCTATATACCAAAAGCAATGTTAAGCAAAAAGAACAAATTGGGAGGCATTAATTTACCAGACTTCAAGATATGCTACAAGGCTGTAGTAACTAAAACAGCATATCACTGGTGCAAGAGCAGAGACGTAGACTAATAGAACAGAACTGAGAACCCAGATATAAAACCTTCCTCATATAGCCATCTAATCTTTGACAAAGGAGAGAAAAACATACAGTGGGGAAAATAATCCCTGTTCAATAAATGGTGCTGGGAAAATTGGATAGCCATATGTAGAAGACTGAAACAGCACCAACACCTTTCACCTGTCACAAAAATCAACTCATGGTGGATAATAGACTTAAACCTAAGGCATGAAACTATAAGAATCCTAGAAGAAAATGTTGGAAAAACTCTTAAAGGCATTGGCCTAGGCAAAGAATTTATGAAGAAGACCCCAAAGGCAATCACAGCAGCAACAAAAATAAATAAATGAGACCTGATCAAATTAAAAAGCTTCTGCACAGCCAAGGAAACTGTCAACAGAGCAAACAGGCAACCTACAGAATGGGAGAAAATATTCGCATGTCACACATGCGACAAAGGGCTGATAACTTGGATCTATATAGAACTCAGGCAAGAAAAGAATCAAACGACCCTATCAAAAAGTGGGGAAAGGACATGAACAGAAACTTTTCAAAAGACAATGGACTAATGGCCAACAAACTTATGAAAAAATGCTCAACATCACTAATCATCAGGGAAATGCAAATCAAAGCCACAATGATATATCACTTGACTCCGATGAGAATGACCTTTATCAAAATGTCCCAGAACAATAAATGTTGGCATGAATGTGGAGAGATAGGAACACTCCTACATTGCTGGTGGGACTGCAAACTAGTGCAGTCTCTGTGGAAAGTAATACGGAGATACCTCAAAGAGATCCAAGTAGAACTACCATTTGATTCAGCAATTCCATGACGGCATCTACCCAAAAGAAAAAAAGACATTGTATAAAAAAGACATCTGCAGTAGAATGTTTATAGTAGCACAGTTCACAATTGCAAAGATGTAGAAACAACCCAAGTGCCCATCAATCCATGAGTGAATTAATAAAAGGTGGTATATGTATACCATGGAGTTCTACTCAGCCACAAAAAACAGTGGAGATCTAGCACCTCTTGTATTTTCCTGGATAGAGCTGGATCACATTCTACTGAGTGAAGTATCCCAAGAATGGAAAAATAAGCACCACATGTACTCACCGTCAAATTGGTATTAACTGATCCACACTTATGTGCACATACAGTAGTAACTTTCATTGGGTGTTGGGCAGGTGGGAGTGGGGAGGAGGGGATGGGTATATTCACACCTAATGGGTGCAGTGCGCACCCTCTGGGGGATGGACACGTTTAAAGTTCTGACTCGGGCAGGGCAAGGGCAATATATGCAACCTAAATATTTGTACCCCTGTAATATGCCGAAATAATAAAAAAAAAATTTCTGAGGATTCGCCCAAATGCTTACTATCATTCTTGTTAAACCCAAAAACTCAGTTCAGACGTTTTATTAATCACTAACCTTGAAATGAGTATAGTGCCTTACTATTTATTTAAATATTATGTAGATTTGAAATTGTTTATTTTAACAATATTAAGATTCTTCCTCTAGAAAAATCAGAAGTATTATGAAAACCAAAACTATTATTAAGAATCCTCTAATTCCAAACTGGCAGACTGTGTGAATTGTAAATTTTACATTTGTTAATGCAGCTAAAGTGGTACCAATTTAGATAATAAGCAAATATCTGCTATCATGTTAACAATCCTATTTATAGACATCAGAATGATTGTATGATTTTGTTGACTATGGTGCTGATATTTTAAACTGTGGTTATACTTTAAAACATTTTTAAAGGTGTATATCAGTTTCAGCCAAGCATTAAGTGCTAATGATGATAAATGCATGTGAAAATGAGTTATTTAGGAACAGAATTTAGATGTGACAAAATGCTGTGAAGAAAACCATAAATCTATCATATGTATTATCATTAGTTTAGGAGAAGGTACTCTGCACTGTTAGCCAGAATGCCAACAAAATAAAAGGACTAAAGTTTATATACCTTTAAGTTCATAAAAATTATTGTATAACCATGCAAGGATGATAGATAAAATGCTGACATTAGGGGCTAATATCAGTGTGGCTATAATGTGTCCCTAAATCAGATTATCATTTTTGCTAAGGTTGAAGTATTTTATTATTTTTTAGTGACAGATCATAATTGTGTATATATATGGAGTACAATGTGATGTTTTGATATATGTACACCATGTGAAATGATTAAATTCAGCTAATAAAGCTTTTACTTATTTTTTTATTGTAAAACATCTGAAATTTATCAGTTTTGAAACATACAAGACTGTTATTAACTATAGTCACCATGCTGTGCTATAGATCTTAAAATCTAGTTCTTCCTGTCTAACTGAAACTTTTTGAACAGCACATCTTCATTTCCTCCTCTCCCCCATTCTCTTATAACTACTGTTCTCTAAGGGGTGAAGCAGTTTTGATTATTTGAAAGGTGGACATAGTAATGTAAAAAGTTTTACTCTTTTTGTTCTGCCTTAGTATATTTTTAACAAAAATATATGAGGATTTAAAATTTATGAACTTCAAGAACCCATTTCCCTATTTTACAGTTTGTTTCATTGAGAAAATAATACTTGAAATATGAGCCTTGCACAATTTTCAAAATCTTTAAGAAAGCATCCCTCATAAAATGTGATTCCTTTGTGTTTGCATACGTGTTGGTCTGTTTATATATACATATACACGTATATACATACATAAATATAGATTTTCACACTCAAACACATACATACACATTTTCTCCATTCAGTTAATTTTATATAACCAAACACTTATAAAGACACTAAAAGCGGACAGCCACCAATATTACTCTCGGTCTGTATATAATCATAATTTATATTAATTTTATACTTCATCCCTCCACATATATCATTATATTGATATACCCATATTCTGATCAGCTTCTGGTTTTAGATAGGCTTTTAGTTGTTTGTTACTTTTGTATCCTTTTTCCTTTTAAAGGTTGTCTTCCACTGCTTATTTTGTAGGTTTGTTCCCAGTGTATGTGAAAAGCAAAAGAATAAAAAAAAAACGCTCTCCATTTTATGAGTAGGTTTTGTTTCAGGTCAGTTCCTTGGCATTTGGTATATAGTTTTTCCATAAAAATAATGTTATACATGGTGGCTAAATTTCCAAACCAACACACAGAACCTATTTCTTCATAACTGTCTTAATTACCATTTATAACTTGGTTTTTATGAGAAAATGCATTGTAACTTCTAACTCCTGCAACTTGTAACTTCCTAACCCCATTCAAGAACACCTTCTTAACGCCCTGCACCCACCCCTTACACACACACACACACACACACACATGCACACACACAAATAATACAGGGATTCCTTTCTCCATGTTGCATCCAAGTCTGGGAATGGGAATATACACACGGCTGATTCTCAGTGCAAAAGATTTCGTGGTGAATAGGAACCTGGGAATTCTGTGATGCTAAGGAAGAATTAGAAGATGAGGCCTAAAAACAATGTCATCTCCTTTGTTACTGTTCTCAGCCTTTGGCAATTTGGGCTGTATGGCTGTAGTGAAGTTGGGAGGTACGGTGATGTTAAGGATGTGAACTCACTATCTCCTTTGGGAGATAAAGAATTGGTGGCAGGTCCCATGTTTTAATTGAAAACAAGTAGTCAGTGCCAGATCAGCTCTGGTTGTGCAAAATAAGGTGTAAAGGACATCTACGAAAAACCTATAGCTAACATCACACTTAATGGTGAAAGATGGAATATTTTTCCCCTAAAAGTGGGAACAAGGCAAGGATGTTTACTCTCACCACTCCTATTTAACATCACACTGGAAAGTGTTAACTGGTGCAATAAGGCCAAATAAATAAATGAAAAGGCACATAGATTGAAAAGGAAGAAATAAAACTGCTTCTAGATGACATGATCCTTTACTTAGAAAATCCCAAGGAATCTACAGAAAAATTCTTAGAACTAATAAGTGAGCTTAGCAAGATCCTAGGAGACAAGGTCAACAGACAAAAATCAATTCTGTTTCTATGTACTAACAATGAACATTTGGAAACCAATTTTTTAAAAGTAGCATTTATAATAGCTTCCCAAATGAAAATTTTAGATTTAAATCTAACAAAATAACCTTTTATTCTCATAATTTTAGGCTCTCTTTATATCCAAATCTTTACCTTATTTTTTCAGTTTTTTTCTCCTAAATACCTTTTCCAATACATGTCTCCACTCTTCTCTAAAATTTTTTTTTAATAAAATAGGTTAAATCTCAAAATGCAAAAAACTACTTATCTTGTCTTCTTCTTATGGAGTTTTGCAGGATTGAATATTTCTTCTAAGTGCTATCTGTGGGGTCTTATGAATTCTTGCTGCAGATTTGTTTCTGTAGCAATAATTGTTGTAATACAGTGTGACCATTAGGTTACATGGCTCCGTGTTAGCCCTCTCACACAGACCGAGTTGATTTCATTCTGAATCTTAAAGTTTCTATTAAATTTGAGTTTCCTCTCAGTGCAAAGAATAAGAAAAGGGTAATTTATTGATAACTTTTTGTGGTAGAAAAAGTTTGAATGGGACCATAAAACGTAGAAGGGATCAAGAACATGATGCATTCGTGTAAGAATAAATGCAGCAGTAGAATGTATATCATAGGAACTTAGCATGTGGGAACCAAAAGTTAATCTTCTGTATATATTCAACATTTGTCAAATTCTTATTTGAATACTCTCTTTATCTCTGAGCTTGGCAACTTAAGCAAGATGTGGAACCAATTGCCAAGGTTCCTGAGAAGAGCAATGAAAATTATTAGTGAGTAAGACCTTTAAGAGAAGGTTAAAAGAATTGAAGTTTCCCAGGGAAGAGAGAGTGGGTAAAGCCTATGAAGAGCTGGGACACTCAAGGGGACTCTTCATTTCAGCAGGCCAGGTGGTCCAAAAAGGAATTACCTAAGTTTTTCTAGAGGGATTTATTACCATAAGAACCTTTTATCTCTGTTTAATATTTAAGTAAGGTGACGTAGATTATTGTATGGTAGGAACTAGTTGTCTTCAGTGTTGAGAAACTTAGCTGAAGTCCTGACTCATCTCTAACTAGTAGTATGGCTTCAGTCCATTTTTTTAACTTCTTAGGTTTAGTTCCTCTTATTTTTAAAAAGAAAGTTGAATTAATCCAAACTTTCTTATAAATTCCAAATAATAATAATAATCATGATTACCAACACTTACAATAGTGTTTACTATCTACCAGTCATGGCTGCCAGGACATATATTAATATTTTAATATATATTTCGTACACACTCATGTAATTCTTGCAACTACCATGTGAGGTTGGTACAGTTACTGTTGAGGAAACTGAGGCATGGAGGGTAAAGCAGCCCAGGTGACGTGGTTAGTAAAAAGGGGAGTTGAGGCTGAAGCTAGGGAGTCTGGCTGCAGAGCCCATAACTCTTAACTCCTGTACTCCACTGTATGGTCTCCCTGTAGTACTGTTACAGCTTTGAACTGGATTTAATAAAAATGAAGATTTAGCGAAGCCTATCTTATCTTTCTTAATTTTTTTAAAATAGTAAAATATGAATAACAAATGTTTAAGTTAGGAGAAAGCTTGTTAAAATGATCCATTCTGAAGAAAATTAAAAAGGTTACTAGTTATTAATAGTAGGTTCTGTTACATATTTTTATAGCATTTATTAACTGATATAGAGTCTAAATGAAATTGAATTTGCTCCAAAGACTCTACAGTCTCTGAAGTTGTGCAGTTTGGGCATTAAAAATTTATTAAAAAAAAATCCAAAAGACAATCAAATTTAACCAGAATGTGATTCTTCATGACTCTGTTGTCAGGTCCTCCCCTGAAATATTAATGTGTTCCAGATATCATATATGTGTTTTATTAATATCTTAATGAAATTTTTATTTGTACAGTTTTGTTACATAGATTGTATAGTGGTCAAGTCAGGGCTTTTATGGTATCACCTGAGTAGCATACATTGTACCCCTTAAGTAATTTCTCATCATCCACACCCCTCCCACCCCTCACCCTTCTGCAATTCCATTGTCTATTACTCCACTCCCTACATCCATGTGGATGCATTTTTTAGTGCCCAATTATGAGTGAGAACATGTGGACACCACATTTTAAGAAAAGCGCAACCAGCTCGAGGGAAGGGATTTGAAACTATTATGTAAGAAAAAAATTGAGCATATAGAAGAAGGAAGAACAATCTCAAAAATATGAAAAATTAATGTTTAGAAGAAGGATTTGAGGCTGGGTGCAGTGGCTCATGCCTGTAATCCTAGCACTTTGCGAGGCCAAGGCAGGGGGATAGCTTGAGGCCAGGAATTCAAGACCAGCCTGGGCAACATAGTGAGACCCCATCTCTAAAAAAAAAAAAAAAGTAGACAAATTAGCTGGGTGTGGTGGTGTGCACCTGTAGTCCCAGTTACTGGGGAGCCTGAGGCAGAAGGATCGCTTGAGCCCAGGAGTTTATGGTTGCAGTGAGCTATGATGACACCACTGCACTCTAGCTGGGTGACAGAGTAAGACCCTGTTTAAAAAAAAAAAAAAAAGATTTGACTCCACAGGATAGAGTTGGACCAGTAGATGGAAGTTAGAGTGGCAGACTTCAGCTAGGTGGAAGCCAGCCGAATGTGAAGTTGGCTGACTTATGCAGTACAGGTTTGTTTGGCAGGAGATTTTCAAGCAAAGGCTGGGTAACCCTGGAAAAGAGATGTTATAGAACGAATTCCATCCTGATTTGGTTGGATAAGATGACTTTTTAGTTCCCTTTTCACAATGCCTGGCACATAATAGGTACTCAGTAAACAATTGTTAAATTAATAACTTTAAAAAAATGAAACAGACTGAAGAACTCTCCAGAAGTCTCAAAAAAAAAAATGAAACAGGAGAAATACTCTTATCTAATTTGAAAGCAAGGTGACTCTTACAAGTAGTATGCTAACTGATTTTGCAACTAGGGTTTCTGAGAGTGACTCTTAAGAAGACTTATTTGTCCAGATCATAAGGAGCAATTGAGAGGGAAGAATATTTAACTTTATTTAGGTGTAAGTATGGTTGCTTTCTAGTTCCTCTTGCATACACCACAAGTCTTCGTAAACTGTGCCGAGCTCTCCAGGAAAAAGTAAATAACTCGCACTGCTAGTATATAAATTATTACTATGTAAGTTTAAAAATGCACACTTTCATATGTATGCACATCTAAGCTTGTTAAAATAACTTGTAAGCTCTTTGATATTAGGACAGTATATCTTTATAGTTTCTGTTCATAACACCAAACCCAAAACCTTTGTGAAAGAGTGTGTGAATGATTTCAAATGGGGGGAGGGGGGGCGGTTGCCTCTAATTCTCATTATTATTCAGAAATGAAGTCCTTTCATTTCTGTTTTCTAATGCTGATTCTAAAATTAAAAATATTTAACTTTAATGACCCAGTTTGAATTGTGTCTGATGCAGAGCGGAGTGTGTTCATTGTTTGTGGCTTTTGTTTAGGTGCGTGCGAGGGAACCTTGTCTTGCTCTACCTGTCACCTTGTCTTTGAAGACCACATCTTTGAGAAGTTAGACCCAATCACTGACGAGGAGAATGACATGCTTGATCTGGCGTACGGACTTACAGACAGGTAAGATTTTAGGACTGCTTCAGTTGTACTGATAATATGGGAAGGGAAATGTTTTATTCCTTTGTGTCTATTCAAGACCAGATGCATGAATGTAATAGTGTTCTCCCAGTTTAAATTATAGGCACAGCTTTTGAACATCAAATATGTGGTATTTCTCTTGTTTTCATTGTTTTATAGTCTAGCCCTTATGAAACATTCCTTTTTATAAAAGTTAAAAAAAAATGGAAGTATTGGAAATGTAAGTTCTGGATCCTAATAAATCTTCTTTGGTCTATTTTTATTCCAGGAATTAATATTTGTTACAATTTAATGGATGGGATTAAATTTAATGCTTTTTTTAGTATTCTTGAAGGACACATTTGATAATTGAACAAAATTATGGGGGAAAGTTTTACCTATTTGAAAGAAAAGAATTTTTAAAGCAACTTAGTATATAATAGTAATTATGTTAAAGTGAGTAGTTCTTTTTCTAAGTGTACATTAAAGTAAATTAACCAGAGCTTATTCTTTTTATTAATTAATGAGTAAAGTTACTCCTAAAAGTGGTATGATTTTCAGTAACAAGTGACATAAAGTGATACCTTTTTTTTATTATTATCTTTTGGTTGGAGTCAAGGAAGGTAGCTAGTTGATTTACTGTTTCAGGAAGTAAAATAATGAGGGCTTATTACTTAAGATTGGCTTTAGCTGTTATTTGGTAACCCTAATAATAAGTTTTTAAAAATTTAAAATAGTAATAATAATAGTTTTATTTTCATGTTTATTATGTAACGGTAATTTTGTTAGACACTTAACATAAACTGCCTCATTTAATCCTCACAAAAATTTTTAGGTCATTTGTACTCACCATTTTGTTCCTTTTGTAGTTAATTTACCTCCTGGTGGAGATGAGACTGATACTCTGGGAAGAGAAACTAGGAAAATACACCGTGTTTCCCGGAAAATAAGAGCTACCCATAAAATAAGCCCTAGCAGGATTTCTAAGCATTTGTGCAATATAAGCCCTACCCCAAAAATAAGACCTAGTGATGGGCGTGGCTACGCAGCGTATCTGCACAACCCATGCATTTCATCGGGGAGCGGTAAAGAAGATGAGCAGCCCTTCTCATTTGCCCCATCGTGACAGCTACTATCCCAGAGGTGACCAGAAAGGTGTGGGCAGCTCCACCAACAAAGTCGGCTCCCCCTGTCAGGTCCCGGCCATCCTATGCATGTTGCAAGCTGAGGCTTTGAGTGGAAAATAACACATCCCCTGAAAATAAGCCCTAGGGTGTCTTCTTGAGGAAAAATAAATATAAGACCCTGTCTTATTTTCGGGGAAACGGTAGTATCCCTTTAGACACCAAAGCAAAGTGGATTGTGGCTGCCATCTACCTGTCCTGTCTCACATTTTCAGTGCCACGTTCTCTGTCAACACCTCCTATTTTTTGTCATGAAGAATCACACAGAGAATACATTCAATAGCTATGTAGCTTGGTTCCGAGAATTGTGTCTCTTAACAAGAGAGCTAAATCATAGGCAACTGCTTGCCCTTTTATTCAGATAAAATTTGTAGGTACATATAATAGATAATATTCTAAGTGAAAAGAAAGAGAAAATAGAGGGAGAGCTACAGTTAGAAGAGATACAGAATGTAATAAGATACAAACAGCCAATAATAACTGTAAACTAGCCAAGAGCATTGATAATAAAATTTCCAAGTTTTAGAACTAGATAATGGAGAGCAAGAAATAGCTGTACAGTGTTTTATAGCTGGTATTCTTAAGTACACAGATTTTTAGTACAGATACTTTGTGGGGAAAGAGTGTAATGTGTTTCACAGGTAGGGTTTATAAAACACTTTGACGTATTTGGCATGGAAAGAATTTTGTTTAAGCTAGTAACCACATGTAAACTCCTATTTTTAGGGTACCATAAAGTTCTAAAACAAAGAAATAGAGAAATTCAGCCTTTTAGTTTATATACTTTACTTTAAAGTTAAGTGCTATGTAAATGCTCTTAATTTTTAGGAGGAAACACCATTGTTTTAATATTTATTATTGGATATACTTAACCTTGATTGTTGATTGATTGATGATACATGGACAGCCCCACATGGTTTTTTTTCATACTGGTTACTTGTCTCCTTTTCTCCTTAGAACAGGGCCACATCTTATTTTATCATTGTATCTCCAGTGCCTGGTTGTATCTCCACTCTGTAGGGAGTCCACCCACTGTTTATGGAATTGATAGTTGATGGAAAGGGAGATTCAGCAATTATCTGTGAATCTGTAATACATTGGATGATTGTCATTGCTCCCTGCCACCAGTTTCCATGGATAATGTACACAGAGGCCTCCGATTCCTTATCTCTAAGAGGAAGATAATAATAGTACTTAACTCATAGGGTTGCTGTGTAGAGTTAATGAATAATATACATGATGCTCTTTAACAGTGCACAGTGAAGAAAGCATTCATTAAATGGTAGTTGTTAGCATTATAACTTCAGTCGTATCAATTTATACGTTGGGAACTTATCTTCTTGCCTGGGCACTTAACGAATATGACTCCATCTAACCTTCAGAGTTAGGCAGTATTATCACCATTTTGTAGGTGGGAAAACAAGGTTTAGTTACACATATTTGCTCAAGGCTGTTCGGCTAGTGAGTGACAGAGCCCTGATTTGAATCCAGCTATTCTGGGCTTCAGAGCCCTTGGTCTGTTACTATTTCCAGCTGCTTTTCTGAATTAAAAACCAAATCTTCGAAGTAAAGTAAATGGAACACCCAGTATATTTTCACTGAGGGCTGTGTGGCAAGAGTGACTGGGAAAAGTGTTTGCACAAGTGTCATAACTCTGTGGGACTAACAGTATGAAGTGAAAGAGCTTTGCTGTCTGTCTCCTGTAGTGACACTGTCTATACTGGGTGGATCTTGGAGCCAGAGACCTTTATGGAGGTCGAGTAAGTAGGAGAGTGAGAAGGCCACTGTGGAGTGCCATGCCTTATCTTCTGGAGTGAGCAGAAACTCTGTGCCGCCCCTCTCTGCTCCCATAACAGACTTCTTGTTCATCTGTCACCACACTGTGGTGTTCTGTCTTGTTTCATTGATAACTGTTCCCATCTCTGTTTCCCTTACTAAAGTAACAGTTCCTTGAAGGCTAGCATTGTCTTACTGGCTTTATATGAACACCATGAGTAACCGGTAGTCTCTCTAGGGCTCACTGCAGTCCTAATGAATTTGTCCAGATTGGCTGGCCACATTTTTTTTCTTGCAGAAAGAGCTTAATGCATAATTGAGTATTGTCAAGGTTATTTTTCATTCTACAAATAACTATTGGTAGAGGAGATTTTTTCTGTCCACAATCATTATTTCCGTAATTAAGCATACTCCTTACTCCAGAACTTCCCAGTGGTTCCTCATTGCTCACCAATTAAACATAAACTCATTAATTAGTATTCAAAGCTTTTCGAGGTCCTGGCTACCTTTCTGGTCCCTCATTCTCCTTGTCCTGGTCTACGCCATGTAGTAGACAAGCTAAAGTACCATCTGGCCTCAAATGTGCCTTGAACTTCCCTGCATTCTGTTTGCCTTATGTGTCAAATGCTTTTCTTCTCTATGTTTTACTAAAAAGTAAATCCTACTCCTCTTCCAAAGCCCATTCTGGATACCAGCACCATCCACCCTGGCCAGAAGTAACTGCTTTCTCCTCAGACCACTCAGAGCCATTCGGCTTTCTGTCTTTGTGGCATTTGTCACATCACAATCTCACATGTTAATCATCTGTGAATGTGTCTCATCTCTTCTATTTGATTGAAAGTTCACTCATCAATGCTGACATTAGCAACTAATCCTCACAGCAGTCCTGTGAGGGACTCTCTTATTAATCCATCTGGAGGATTGCGCTCAAGTTCGGGGAGGTTAAGCAAAAGCAAGTTGCCTGTGGACACGCTGTATGAAGGGCTGGATTCTAGACCACTGGTCTGTTTGGCTCTAACCCCTCTGCTGTCTCCTTATTGCATCTCCAGTGCCCAGCACCTAAGAGGTGTTCCATAAGAAAGTATTGAATTGAGTTGCTCTTCTCTGTGTCCTCACTGACATTAGTACTTTGCCTTTAGGTGCTTGATGAATATATTAATGAAACCAAGACCTGCATATCACATTTCATCAAATTGAAGACAATTTGATTAGAAGATTAACATTTATTTTCATGTGCCAATAAGAAAGAAAAAAGCACTACTAATTACAATATGGCACAGTGTTATTTAACATATTTTGTGCATATTGGAAGAGTTATTTAGATTTCTCTAGACATAAATTAGAATTATATATGACTGTTAAAAAAGGAAAATATAAATAAAATTGGTAGTAATTCTGCAAAAAAAAAGGAAATAAATTATAGTCATCTTTCCATGACAAGTATTTACTAATATTGAATTTACACTCTGCTGTGTTTTCGTATTCTTAATTTTTGTTTTGTAATCTTTTTGGACTTATTTTGAAAGGTAGTTAAAATTAACAAATGTGGTATTAATGTACTTCCCATAACTAAGTTGAAGAATCCCCCATATGAATATTGTAACCAAGTTTTCAGCTATGACATGACCATTACCTCTCAGTGTAGCAGTGATTGTAAGATGCCATTGATTTTAAGATACTTCCTGATTTCAGAGATAGTAAAAATGTGGGGAAAAATATGTTCTTATAATTGATGGTTTAAGTCTATGACTTTATTCTACATTTTTTGTTTGAAAGGATTTTAAAAGTGTGGCTTTCTTTTATGGTCTGTATGGTTTTAATTATCTAGGAAGTGATTAATCATTTTCTTGGCTTTGCTAATAACCTCAGTTCTCTTCTCCCCATTGTGCCTTCTGATTATTTCATTGCTTGTCAGCTTTTTCACCAAAAAGTAGTTGTTCTGGTGAAACGATTAGTGTAGAATAGAAACTAAAGGCTAAAGTGAGGCTTTGGCACACCAGGTCTGTTGTTTTTCATGTTTACCTTTTAGTTGATTGAGTTGGTTATATATATTTTGACCTAATGGATATTTAAAAGGTTAATAAATTCCTTGACTGCTTTGGGAAATAGAGTATTAAAATATCTTAAACAACTGCATTGCCTTGTGAATAATATATACTTAATACTAAACCATACCTTCCCTGTTTTTTATAGATCACGGTTGGGCTGCCAAATCTGTTTGACAAAATCTATGGACAACATGACTGTTCGAGTACCTGAATCAGTGGCCGATGCCAGACAATCCATTGACATGGGCAAGACCTCCTAAGCTAGAATAAATAGAAATATTTTTGCGAAACTTTACCTACCTATTTTTATAATTATTATTGATATAATTAAATGTGAACATGGATGAATGGACCATGACTAGCTTCATTACTTTAATTCACCTTGTATAATTACTGAATTTTGTAGTTCTGAAAATATGCAATTTTTATTTTGGTTTAATTGTAAAAATGTCAACAAAATATTAGAAAATAGTTAATATGACAAAACCTTTTACCTTACATTTGTTTAGCATCTTTAGCCCAATGTTTTCACATAATCTTATGTCTGGTTACCTAGAAGGTAGGTTTTAAAAAAAGGCATCATTATCCCTGTTTGATGTGAGTGAAGGCAGAGATCTAAAACGGCTTGTTTAAGGCCATATAACTAATTATAAAATCTGTACTAGAGCCTGCATCTTGTTACTACAAGTTATATGTTCAGACTAAAGCTGCAGAAATTATGACTATCTTATTTATAGCAGTAGTTAAGTATGTGTATGGACAAAAATATTTAATTGCTCAATGAACTGCCTCAGTTTAAAGATAGTTATTAACCTTACAAATAAATATTTCAAAATTTTGATTCAGTGGTAAGTGTAAGTCTGACCATAGACATTATAATAACACTGTCAAAGAAGTTTGATCTCTGCTTTGACTGAATGGGAGGAATACACTAAAATTAGATGTCTATTCTTTTTTATTATAAGCAGAGCAATCTCTCTTTGTAATCTTTTAAAAATAATGCTGATTTATAAATCCCTGCCTCTTAATAGAAAGGAAATTTTATGAATTAGGTTTCTCTGTTCTGAGCTGGAGAAGGGAATGAGCTGCCACATCGCACAGCCCCAGGGGGCGCTGTTCTCTCACACAAGGACAGGGCTGCACTGTGTGCAGCGTGCACAGCTGTGCATGGCAGTTTCAGAAAGAATGGGATGGTCTGAGCACCAGACTGCCAGTTACGTGTGGAAGACATTTGTATCCTTACCTTTACTATAAATAAATGTATAAAAGTTAATGAAGGAGTACACAGTATAGTCTTTGGAAATATAATAAAAGATCAACTCATTTGGACTAATTGTGAGGAAGAGCAGAACAAATTAGTGAAAAAAACGAATTATAAGACAATTGTATTAGCTTCACGTCCGTCACTGCAGTTTGATTGTTTGTGTAAATATTCATCAGGTACAGTACTTGACATATGACATTGTGTTATGCCCACTGGGGATACAGATGAACAAGATGAGGAATGCCCTCAGGGAACTCACTCTTTATTAGGAAAAGATGAAACAGTTGTATGTGAGATAATTTGCTTGAACTAAACTGGCCAGTTTACAAAATAGGACTCTAATTAATATGTGAAAAGTGATTAGGAAGAACTCAAAGCATCTAATGTTCACTTAATGCATAATAACTATTGAATGCTTTCTATGTGGAGAGTGCTTGTCTTAGTTTGTTTTCTGTTGCTATAATAGGATACCACAGTGTGGGTGATTTATAAAGTAAAGACATTTATTTGAGTCATGGTTCTGGAGGCTGGGAAGTCCAAGAGCTTGATGCCAGCATCTGCTTGGCATCTGGTGAGGGCCTAAGAAGGCTGTACTGTACCATGGTGAAAGGGCAAGAGAGCAAATGGGGGCCAAACTTATCCTTTTATCCAAAGCCCACTTCTGAGGTTACTAACCCTACTTCCAAGATAATGGCATGAATCCATTCATGACCTAATCACCTCTTAAAGGCACCACCTTTTGATATCATTACATTGGCAATTGAATTTCAACATGAATTTTGAAGGGGCATTCAAACCATAGCAGTACTATACTTTTAAAGTACTTTAAAGACAATTTATTCTCTTAATTAGCCTCAGGATTCTTGTTGTCTTGTGTGGATTACCTAAGCTCTCCAGAGCTACTTTAATGGTGATATTCAACCAAAACACTCTAAAATTTAGAGTCTAAATTCTCAGATTTCAAATTAGGAAAGTTCAAATTAATAAAATTTAATTGTGTTACTTAAATAAAACCTTCTAAATGTATTAAATGGAGGACATATCTATAATTGGTTTGTATAAAGGTTGTTTTTCCAGTTTGGAAAAAATCCTTCCATATTAGATATATGTGTGTTCTAAGTAAATGTTTTGGTTTATCTGTTGCTGCAAAACAAATTACTCTAAAACTTAGTGGCTTAAAACAACAATAACATTTTATTATTACAGATACTTTCTATGAGTTGGGGAATTCAGAGAATGCAAATTAGGGATGGCTTGTTGTGCTCCACAATGCCTAGGTCCTAAGCTAGAAGACTCAAAGGCCAGGTGCTGGAATCATCTGCAGGCTCATCCTCATATGACTGACAGCTGTTGCTGGTGTCAGCTGAGGGGTCTGGGAGGGGATATTGGCTGGAACACCCACACATGGCCCCTCCATGTGGCTTGGACTTCCTCACACCATGGTAGCTAAGTTCTAAGAGCAAGTACTTTGAGAGAGAGCACGCTTGTCAGGCAGAAGCTATATCCTTTTGTGACCCAGTTGTAAGAGTCACACGGTATCCCTCCCACCCATTGTTTTCATTAGAAGTGAGGCAGTAAGTTTGGCCCATGGTTTGAAGGGAAGGATATCAAAGAATTCGTAGACATCACAGTAACCATTCTTTTCAGGTTAACTTACTGGCCCTTTATTGCCTCTGAATATCAGCCTTTCAACTAGCAGGCTTCTAAATTTCTTCAGAAGAACTAGTTTTTCCTCTTATGTTTCACAAATTCTTATATTGTCTTTATTATGATGGCTTATTTGTTCTATAACTCTCAACATTTTTCTTCTTGACTACTGATGTAAATGAAAGGGAAAAATGGTGAGCCCCCTCTCAGTGCTGTGTGATTTTAGTTGACCTTTCTTAGTCATTTTGCCATCAAGAAAGGCATCTTCTTTTGGTATAGTATTCTATGTAATTGTTGATTGTGTGCTAATGCTTAATGTTGTATTTGGTTTTCACAGATAAAACCAACCAATAATTACATAAGCAATTCAGAATCACTGAATTCATTTCTTCAGTGAATACTCTGAGGATTTCTAAAACCTTTTGCCTTTCACTGTGAAAATACTGTGTAATTTTTCTATCTCAAAGGACAACTTTCCTCTTTTCTTAATAGCTATTTAAGTATCATAATCCATGTGGTCTCTATAATGGTCATTTGGCAGTTATTAGAACAATTATATTTCACTTGAAAAGTTGTTTTCTAAAGGAAATGTAGACTCTACATGTTTTCCCAGCTTTTCTTTTTCTTTCTTTTTACACCTCTTTTAATTACTTTTCCTTCCTTAAACTACCTGAAATTTTATGGTAAACCACATTTTGGATCAGAATTTGTTAGATGGCTTTCTTATTGATAGAATAACTTATTATTATGTAAATTTTAAAAATAGAATATATGTACATTACTGAAAATAGTAGTGAAACTTTATTATATTTTATATTTTTTTAAGGGACAGGGTCTTGCTATGCTGCCCAGGCTGGACTCCTGGGCTCAAACAATCCTCCTTTCTCAGCCTTCTAAATAGCTGGGACTACAGGTGTGCATCATACCTGGCTTTGAAACTTTAAGTGTAAGCCATAATAGGACATTCAAACATTATATATAAACTTTGTTTTCTATTAGAGAAATATTGAAGAAGAGAAATATTATCTTGGTTAAGCAACAACAGGATTCCTTTAATGTGTCAACACATCACATGATATCAAGTTATTTTTATCAGGTTTTCTTCTGTTTATAAGTTTCTAGAAACTGAAAAATCAGAAAACCAGCTGGCAGGAGGAACGCATGATTGCAAGCAGACACAAATAAAGGTGGCCATAACAGAAATGGGAGGTAAAAGATAAGTTAAATCCACCAGAAACAACTTCCAAGAGGAGTTGATGGGAAAGATCTTAACAGTGACAGGCATCACTTCTGCAGTAACTGTTAGTAATCAACCGCCCAGTAGATATCTCATGCCTCTTTCCTTTTGACTATTTGCTTATTATCTAAGATATTGTCATTTAAGTTTTAAACTTTAATATTATAAAATTAAGCAAAGTCTTTTTGCCTTTCTGGTTCCTCTCTTTTACTAGCATCTCTGAAATTGTCACCACTCAGCTAGATCTACCTCCATAGTCCTTCCCACTCTCCCATCTGCCCCACTGCTCTGCCTCAGAATGCCCTTGAGAGCACCTACTGCACATAGCAGTTGACACCGATTACATCGGCATTTCCATCCACCCTGATAGAATATAGCACTTATACTTCTTAAGAATAAGGACTGAGTTGTGTTCACTTGTGTAACGGCAATGTCTATCATAGTATTTAGTCCATAGTAGGTATATAACAAGTTTGAATTAAAACCTGGTCTTACGAGGAATATGCTACCAGCCTTTGGCTGTGTGGCAGTAACCTGTTACAGATGGGATTACCTGAACTCAATATAGGAGGTTATACTGAGCCTGCGTTCTAACTGTAATTCAGCAGGAGTCAGAACACACAGGAATGTTTTCTTGAGAGGTCAGAGAATTTCTACTATACTGAAAAAATTCATCAACTTTTTTTTTTTTTTAACAACATCAGATGAAACAGCTTTTGAATGAGCTCAGTGCAGGTCCCTCTGCTGGTGATGATCTTATAGACCAGTGGATCTGACGTGTGAGTGCTGAAGGTCCTATAGGTGGCACCTGGACTCCATCCCCTTGAAACGTGGTACCATCATGGTCATGTCTCAGCTTGAGTGCTCCTCCATCACAGGGAAGTGTCTGGCATCGTGTGTTTCTTTCTGACAGCCCCCGGTGACTTCTCATAGTATTAGGCTTCCCCTGAGTTCTGATGAGGGCTCCTCAAGGCAGTGGAAAAAGCATGTATGGTTCACAGAGTATTCTCCCCAATCAAGCAAGCCAAGACGGAGAAATATTGAGAAATGCTTTTCTTACTATTTTTTGTTTTAACTTCCTTTCTTTGATAGGGCCTTATTTCTTAATCTGAACTCCAAAAACTGAGCCTTAGAGAGACAGCAAAGTAAGTTCTCTTATGTGCCAGGAGAAAGTGTCAGATTTATCATTTGAAGACTGGGTACTGTTTTAAAAATTATCTAAAACTTGGAATTAAAGGAGAAAGATCATTGCATGTCTCTTCAACGTTGTACAGTCCTCTGTGTATAACTTTGAAGAGACATGCAGTGGGCCACCTGGGGATCAGCTGGTGTTTTAGGACAGGGGTTGGCAAACTGTCCTGTGGGTCAAATCCAGCACACTCTTTTTTTTGTAAATAAAGTTGATGGGAACACAGACAGGCTCATTCATTACTTACTGCCAATAGCTGTTTTCATGCTACAACAGCAAAGTTGAGTAGTTGTATTTGCTATCTGGCCCTATACAGAAAAAGTTTGCTAACCCCTGCTCTAGGGGAAGGTAACTGACTATCTAACTGCATGCTATTGAGTAGTTCCCAAACCCTCTGAAGTTAGATGGTATCTTAGAAAAGATTGATAAGTTGCAAAAGATTTCTATTTGGTAGAAAAGGTAACTCCAAGAGTTAATGGTTTTCTTGCCTTATAGGGCATTACCCAGTTTTTTATCTATCTCTATAGTCTTGTTATATAGCATTCTTTTTCCCACTGACTGTGTGTGGGGGGGGTGTATCAGTTTCTCATGGCCCCCTTTTAACCAGCTTTGTCATTCTGCAGGTCCCCTCATTGACTTAAATAAATCTTAGACACATGCTCACTGTACATTTGTATGAGAGTCTTTATGTCATGGAGAATTATTCCATGACTCTGTGAGTCCTGGTAGTGAATGTTTCATCTTGAGGTAGTCATTTAACCCTACTGGTTCTCAGGGTACTTTTCTGTTAAGTAGAGATAATTATACGCAGTATCTCAACCAAATTATGCTCTTGCCCATATAACAATATCCACTGGACATAGCATTTTTATAATTAAGTTAAAAGATGTTATATTTGTGAAACACTTTTATTAACTGCAGAGCACTATGTGATTTTTGGATATTGCTTCTTGACAAAATCTAGATCTTAGGTATTAAAGCGTAGGTAGAAGCCTGTTACATGTGAATTGCAGAGACTTGATTCTTTGACTTCTGTATTCAGAATAGTTATTTTTAAAAAGCAAATGTATAAAGGGATTATCTTAAGCCTAACTACTCATGTGATGAGTGTACTGAAAATAGAAGTGCTTTATTATAATATGTTAGAGAAATATTCTACTGATAACCACATTTATTAAATCTTCAAGAAGTAGTTATGAGTTTGAAATTTCCAGGCTATAATAACCAGAAAAGGGAGCAAATGACAGGTTACAGCTGTGTATTTTTTGGAAGTAGGCTGGAAATAATTCATTGCCTTTTTATTGAAAGAAAAAGTAAGGCGTGATACTTCTAATAAAAGAAAAAGAAGGAAAATACTCATGGCTGAAAATGGAAATATAAATTGTTTAGTTTTTAGAGCAACATTAGTTCTTTCAAACCATGCAGTTCCTTGTAATATTCCAAAACAAATTGCCATGTGGAAACCTTTATTGAAAGGGATGATAGCACTCTACCAGACTCTCAGCCACTAAATTGAAACATACTTAAGAGTTTAAACATTTTTTAAATCAAGTTCAAATTTTTTTTAGATTTGACAGGACAGCCCAATGTAATTTTCTGAAGTATGATCGTTGGGTAGATCTTGCCTGATGATAAACCATTCTTTGAGCACAAGCCACATACATTTTGGCGAAAGTTGTAATCATCCCAGAAGGGTTCCATTTGACATAATTCTGTTACAGAGGAGGTAGCATGCTCTAGCTGCTCAGTGAAAGAGCTGTGTCCCGTACAACCAAGTGAAATTGCCAAAAACGATTCTCATGTATGCAATAACTTAAAGTGATGTGGTCTACCTAAGATCACATTTGAATTACAAAATAAAAAATGACAGCTACTATAGTCTTTTTTAAAAATCCAATTTCTTTTATTCATTGTTATAGTCCAAATGTGGTGAGTACCAGACATCTATATAGTAGGTGGTCAGTAAATATTGGTTGAATTTCTTAAATGACTCTCCTATGAAGAGATCTACTTCCTTTGCTCATCACTGTGCCCCCAGAAGCTTCTGGGGTAAGACAGCAGGAGCTTGAGGAGAAGGGGAAAACTTGGGGTTAGAGTTTTTTTTTTTTTTTGGAGATAAGGTCTTGCTCTGTTGCCCAGGCTGGAGTGCAAGTGGCACAGTCATAGCTCACTGCAGCCTCCAACTCCTGGGCTCAAGCGATCCTCTTGCCTCAGGCTTCTGAGTAGCTGGGACTGCAGGTGCGCGCCACCGCCACATCTGGCTAACTTTTTAAATTCTTTATAGAGACAGTCTCACTATGTTACCCAGGCTGGCTTTAAACTGTCCTCAAGTGATCCTCCTGCGTTGGCCTCCCAAAGTGCTAGGATTACAGGCTGAACCACTGCACCTGGCCCGTCTTAGAGCCTTCAATAAATGTGATTATGGTGAGTCCTCTGAACCAAAAAAAGGAAAGCAAAATGGTTATACCATCAACAGCTTTTGAGGTTAAAGTCCTGAGTTGTAGCTCTTACCAGGATGATGAGGAGATAAATTCTCAAGTGTTTTTAAATCTTTATTGCTTTTACAAGATAGTTTAACACTTCCAGGAGAACAAATTGAGAACACTGCCAGAATTTACAAAACTGAAAACAAAGTGTTCATGGACACAGTGATGTGGACATACTTTGACCTGGCACCCACCCCTTCCAGCTTCTACTTGTATGTCCTGAGGTACTACAGGTGGCTACACTTTTAGGATACAAAGGTTTCTTTTATTACAGAGGATAACAAGAGGGTGGCCCCAGGAAGCTGACTTTGCTGGCTTTTCCTTTCCTTTGTCCAGTTCTCGGCTAAGTGGATGGTTACTTTTGCGCAGTAATCGTGCAGAGTCTTTCTTAGAGCTCCTCCGCAGCCCCAGTGAAACCTCATCCTTTGGGGGACACAGCCTCATCTTGATGTGGTTAAAGTACACACCTCAAAACAATCATCATCAAGCTCCGAATTCATGCCAAGCGGCAGGATAACAACTAATCACAAGAAATTAGGTTATTAAACGACCTGTTGGCACTCTTCTGTCTCCGTTATTACCCAACTTTCTAATGCCACAAGTCCAGTTTTGTGGATCGACTGTATAGCCTTCCGAGCCGAAAGTTGTTTGGAGAGAGAGAGTAAAGGAAAAACTAAACAGGAAGTAAGTAAGTCAACAGTCATCACCTAATGCAACTGCACAGGAAAGTTGAAAAATATTTTAAGTGTGTTCAAAATGTTTGTAGATATCAAAGAGCCAAACCATCTGGGTGAAGCATTTCATTACTCTTATTTCTTTTGTAGGGGCATTAATTTTTGAACTGGAAAAAGCTTATCTCTGCCCAAATTAACATACTTTGTACTTAACACCTCATTCAAAATTCCCAAGCAAGTTAAGTCCTACTTAGTAACAGCTTAGAAGTGCATAGCTATTAATGTTTTCCTTTTAAACATTTGTCCGTGAGGCTTGAATAGCAGAGGAATCGCTCCCTATCCCACTCATACTTCCTGCCACGGTATTCATTTCATTCTAGCTCCTCCCCTGTGCCCTGGTCTTCCCCCTTCATGCCTTCACTTTTTTTATATCCTACCAGCTGCTTTAAGCTTCCTGCTCTGATTCTCTGGGGTGCTCTACTAAACCCACTGCTCATCTGACCCCACTCTGTTCTCTTACCCTTTTATTTGGGTAGTGCCTACTACGTCCTTTTCCCAGGTATCTTCCATCCTAGCCAAATACTGGCACCAGGTAGTTAGCAGGGGAGAGCTTATTGGGAGGACTCCTTAGTCCTGAAAGAGTTTTTCAGTTTGGTCACCTGATAAACCCAGACTGGAGATTGGAGGCTATGAGTTGAAGGAAGAGGAAACATCCAGGGATGTTTAGGATCAGTTTCTGAAGAAGGCTAGGGGTCACCTGTAAAAGCCCCGTAGGGACTGGCCAAGGAGACCATGCCCCACCTGGGAGGAAGAGGAGGATGGGAGGCGGCAGCAGCTGCTATTTCACTCTAGCCTGCTGTTGCCGAATAGGAGGGCAGGCCATTTTTTTCAGATTTTTTTCTAAAGAGAAGCTGGAACCCAAATTTTTATGTGAAATCTAATTTTTATATGTTTACAAGGGTTTTAAGTTGTTTTAGTTTGTTTTTAATGTTATATGGGGTGAGTAAAACAGCCATGGACAGATACAGTGGGCTGCCAACTTGCAACCTCTGGTCTAGAGAATCCCTGAGAAGCGGGTCAGTGGAGTCCTAATTATTAGGACTTTCATTATACTGAGAAGGCTCTGAAATGTCAACATGAGTCTCTTTGAGTAAATACGACTTTCAAGGAACCTCACAATTGATTTGCCTCCTAAGGGATTTTCTGGTATTAGGAAGCTGGCCAGAGCTGGGGTGAACCTCTAGATTGAGCATGGACTGGGACAGATCACCTGGCCTCTCTAGGCTGTATGCCTGATTCTAAGGTGGCCCTTGGGCCACACGGGTTTCGGAAGGGTCTGTGTCCTCTCCTGTCACCACGTGGAAAGGGCCAGGTGTGTCATCCAAGCTCAAATCACTAGGGAATTCCCTCCCCCCCAGAACACTATAGAGAATCTCCCCAAGTCTTGCTTTAATAGGCCTCCTAAATCTTTAATAATCCTGGATTAAATCCATCCTCCATTAGAATGATCAATCTGCAGACAAATTGAATCAATTCCAAAAGTAAAGTCCAAGCCCCTTCATATACCATGTAAGAGATACTGAGCTTCGTATCTTATGTTTTAGTGACATAAAACCCCTGTGTTCCCTTAATACATCTGCTGTTTCATAACTCTGCATTTGCTCAGGCTGAACTTTGACTGGCACACCCTCCTGCCCTTTCTTGGCTGGACTTTTGGTTATCTTTCCAGATGTCTCTGAGAAGCCTTCTCTGAACTCCCAACTGGAATCAAATGCCCCCTTTTGGGACCCTCAGGGTCTGTTACAGCATTTACCATATTACAGTGTATTGGGATGGGTTGTTGGTGTTTGTCTCTGCCACTGAGCAGTAGGCACATCCTGTGTACTGTCCTGCACAGAACAGTCAGTAAATACTCCCTGCTGAAATGCTGAAATACTCTCTGCTGAAAAGCAGAGAATGGGTGCCTTCGTGCTAGGGGGATAAGCCACGTGAACACTTATAAAAAGGAAACATATAAAGTCCTAGAATACTTCAGACTCAGGAAGGAGTTAATAGTGCGGGTAAAGAGGCCCCAGCAATGTTACTTGTCCTTGGTTTAGACATGTTATTTGTCCTGGAGCCCTTTTAATGTGTCTCATACTTACAGTTCAGCTTTTTCTCTTGTCGTTTTCATACTTTAGAAGGGTAGAGACTTCTGATTTAATAAGGCATGCGACCTTGGAAGAGGAAGGAAGAGAGGAAGGAAGAGAATATCCATTTATTCATTTAACAAATACGTACGGAGCACCTACTGGGTGCTGGGGATTCAGCAAGGACAGCATTATTCAATTCCTCCCTTGCAGCTTGCTTTCTGGTGTCTAGGGGAATAGAAACTAAATAACAATATAGGGTGTTTTAGATGGTGATAAGAGCTCTGGAGAATAAGAAAGCAGAGAAGAGGGTTAAAGGTGTTGGGAGGGGAGAGCTGCAGTGTTGAAGAGGATCTCCGCGGTGGATGCCGCAGGAAAGCATGCCAGGGTAGGCAGGGACCTGGGGGCAGATGGGCCAGGGAGGGCACAGAAAGGGGAGGGCTGGTCACAAAGCAGAATGAGTGGGGAAGGGGAGTTTACAGATGGGTCAGGTCCTGTAGGCCACAGCAAGGGCTCAGCTTTCACTTCTGTGGGATGGAAGCTGCTAGAAGGTTTTGAGAAAAGCAGTTCGATCTTCTGACTTACCACATGTCCAGCACTGTGCTAAGCGTTCACATAAACGACCTCATTTAATCTTGTAAAATACCTGCAAGGTATGTGGTATTATCATTTTGCAGATGAGGATGTACACGGACCTTCTCCGAGGTCAAATATGCAGTAAATGGGGGAGCCTGGAAGACTTTTGACCTAAGTCTCAGCTTTGTCCTCAATAATAGGACAAAACAGGGATGATACCTATAAGCTTTATGGAGTTGTGGAAATGAAATGATAATATAAATAAAGGGCCTAGCAAAGTGCATGAGGAACTCAATAAATGTTAATTTTTTCTTTGTTCCAAGATCACATACACAATTACAAAGTGAACATTAGGTAGATCTGCTGCTCCACATCAGAGAACCCAAAATAGGCACATCCATGCATTTAATAGATTTTAGTTTCTTCTTTCTCCTTTACCCCTCCCCTCCTATCTTGGGGTTCAGTTTTCTTAGTTTTGAGCCCATTGGACTGCTCTCCAAGCCAATTTCTAGTTAGAAAGGTCTTTATTGATCCTACATTGTCTTAGCTGTTTGTTACACACCCTCCTTAACGGCTAGCAAGGGTTATATGCACACTGTGGGAACTTCATCAGTCCCCAGGGAGTGATTCAAGAGGTGTGATGATAAAATGGTCAGGTTAAATGCCAGTGTCCTGTTCAGGTTTGATTGGGTCAGTGATCTTGCCAAAGGGATGTGACTTAAGTGCCCCAAGGAAGATCTCAGAGTTTCTGAAAATGAATGCAAAATACAAAATGTCACTGTCTCCCCAGCGATGCTGAAGTGTTTCTGCCTCTCAGATGTCATCCTTATTACTTTATAATTTACCTTCTGACCTTTACTGACTCTGACAGTTGTGAGTCTTTTAAAAAAGGATTCAAGAATATTACCATTATGCAGTTGCCTAGAAACAGGGCCTAAAATACATCTGGCTTTAATAGAAGAGCTAAAATGAGTTTTCATTTTTTGGCATTGTCTCTCTTTCTCCATTCCCTCCTCTCTCCTCCCTTCCCCCATCCTTTTTTTTTTTTTTTTGTATCAACCATGAATTGCAGTAGAATTTCTCACTAATCCTTTCTGAACTGTCCAAAGCCAAGATACCCAGCATAGCATTTTTCCATCATGGGAAGCTTTAGCAACACTAACTCGGTATTATGAAAACTAATTCCTAGCCCACTAACATACAGCATGTATAGAATCTGTATTGTCAAATCATCCATCACTCTCTTTGTAAGGACTCTTAAGAATGCTGAAAGGAGGAGATTCTGTCTGTCTCCTCATCAAGGCATGTTCTAGTACAGTTTACCAAATGGCTACAAACATGATTTTCTGACCTATAAAAATTTCTGTTCACCACTCCAGTCTCTCTTCCCCAATGCATTCTCTCTCTTCCCTCTATGCCTTTTATCATTGCAATGTTTGAGCAGTCTGTAGCTAGTGCACCTTGCTACACGCAAACCCTTATCACCTGATGGAAAGAGAAAACAGTGAACAAGAAAAACAGAATATATTCCATTTCTCTTATGTCTGCTGTTGGATTTCTGCATGTGGAAATGTACTGATTTGCAGAAACGCTTCCAGTGGCAAAGGTCACCACCCACAGCCTTACGAGGGAGGCCTTGAAGTCCAGAAGTCTGCAGGCCAGGTCGGCACACCAGCTCCTGCTCACCAGGCAGATGCTTACAGAGGTTCAGGGACATGGGGTTCTCTCTGGGCAGGTACCTGGCGGGGTTAGGACATTCACATTTAGTTAAGAACTGGTCTAGAATTAGTTCCTATTGCCCAACATCACTCCCAGGCTGTTTCCAAACTTGCCTGATCATAACCACCTGAGGGCTTGTTAAAAGAACAGATCCAGTCTCTTTTCCGAAGATTCTGATTGAGTAGATATGGTGTAGAACTTGGGAAACAGCTCTTAACAAGTGCCCTGGTGATTCATATCAGGCAAGGTTAGGAAACAGGCCAACAGGGTAGAGTCAGGTGCCTCTCAGATGCAGACCAGGCTTCCTGTGACCTTGCTGCAGATTCAGCTGTTAGCTCCAGACACACCACGGGCCGCTGCCACCCTGTCGCACGGCTCCAGGCCTTTGCTCACTGCTCCACACACTGCCCAGCCAGCTGCCTTGCGCCGGCAGTCTTCACCAGGCTTTCCTATGTCTTAAGGCTCAGCTCAGGAATCACTTCCTGTGAACACCCAGCTCTCGCTTCTAACAAAGGAACGGTACTTAAAATTTATTACACTTCCCGGTTTGCCTGCCACTGTGCCATCTCCTGCTTTATTTATTTATTTATTTATTTTTTTTGCAGGGCTTCTACCTCATATTCCTCAATTTGAATGAAAGCTCTGGGAGGGGGAACCTGTATGTATTGTGTTCATGCGTGCTCGGTCCCAGACTGTGCAGGAGGCCCTGGCGCACAGTGGTCGCTTGATGCATCCTTGTCGATTAACCTCTGTCTGCAGCACTAGACCATGAGCTCCTTGGGAGCTGGGTCCTTCATCTCTGCAATCCTAGCATCCCATCAGCACTGGCCACTCAAATGGTAGTTGGATGGATCATTGAGTTTCATGTCTTTATAACCAGGCTTCAGTCCACTCAGGGCTCTTAGTGGAGGGGGGATTAGGCAAATGTAACCTTGAAAAGGAAAAAAGGAGCCAAATGGGGCGACAGCATGGAAACCTGGGAAAGGGCGGAGGAAAGGGACGTACAGAGAGAGGGGAGAATGGGGACCGGGGAAGTTGTCTGGGGTGGGGGGAAAGTATCATGAAGGGGATAACTGCAGAGTGTTTCTAAACAACTCAGCCTCTGTTAGTAGTTTCAAAAGCCCAGGGGTCACCCAGGACCATCTCCAACGACCCGCCCTTCCCTTGAAATGGCTCTGCACACCATGCAACCCAGGGGGAGCTTGACACAGCACGTGATTAGGAGGGCAGGTGCACGTCGGAGTGCCAGGACACCCTTCTTCGTTCCAGCCCTCACTGACATTTTTCTCATGCAAAATGCTCAAAGTCTCTATACCTCAGCCTCGTCATCGATAAAAATGGTCATACTAATAGCACCTGTGTCCCCGGGCTGTCGTGGTAATTGAAAGCTGTAATCCATACAAAGTGCTTAACAGTGGCTGGCACCTAGTAAGGGACTAGCTGTGGTCTGTGCCAAGCAGGTGTCCTGCTGGGGACTGGGTGTCTGCTCAGCAGGAGAGTGGCTAAGTGCCTGGGCTTCCGAATGAGATGAGTGCTCTAGAGATGGAGCTCTGTCACTTCCGAGATTCGTGACCTCGGGAAAGTACTTAACATCTCTGAGTCCCACATCCTCAAGTGTAAAGTGGGATGAGGGCTACTGTTTATTGAGCACTCTCTCCGTGCCGAGTACTCTGCATCCATTAGCTTGTGTGATGCACCCAACCATCCTGTAAGAATATCACCCCCATGTACCCATCACCCAATTGCAACAAGTATCAACTCCTCGTGACCATTGTCTCATTTATAACCTCCACCTACCCCGCCCTCGCCTACCCGCCCCCCATACCCTGGTTATTTTCCAGCAAACCCAGAGAGAATATTACTCCTTCCGTTAGTATATCTTACGGCATTTTGGTAGTTCACCCTGACTGGACTTCTAAGTAAACAAACTTGGTTCTGGACAAGGCACAGGGTTGAACACCTTGCCTGTTGTTACACATTCTTGCCTTTCAACTTCGGAATCTCCCTTCTGATGAGCTGATACTATTCAGGCTGCAGGTGGCACTGGACGCAAAGAACGACAGCCACACACATCCAGCCTGCCAAGCCGGAAGGCTGACAGAGAACATTGCAGGGAACGATCGTTTTTGGTGCTGGCCTCGTGCAGACAAACTGGAAAGGGATACCTGGTACAACTGTTGGAGGCAGCAACCCAGCCAGGCTCTCCCAGTGGAAACCTGTGTCCAAACCTAAACTGTACACAACACACTGCCACGATGGCTTAGGAGAAACTAGAATGCTCTCCGAGGGACTGTCCTGAGTTAGCAAGGCCTCTTTAGAACTGGTCTCCTTTAAGTAACAACAATGAACTTTAGTGGCTGCACAGGCAAAATGGCAAAAAGAAAAGCCTATTTGACAAAATTGTTGCTTGGTCCTGTTACAGCAGCCTGTCATTTTGGCTGACTTGTCAAAAGTTCTTTGCATCCCAAATCTGAAAGAATTCCAAAATACCTGAGCTCTATGGTTAGCAGAAAACAGTATTTTTCCTCCTTTTTTACATGGATGTCTCAGCCATTCTGAGACTAATGTGCTGTTTAAAAGTGTCTTTTCTTTTTTTTTTTTCCTCTCCCAAAGCTCACTTTGCTACTTAAGCAATTAGCTCTAAATAGATTGGTTCAGCATAGCTCCAAAAAAAGAGCAATTCTTGTATAAGAGGAAATATGGTTAAGCTGCAACTTCCTAATTCCCTCTGTAGAGAGTATCTGTTCATCTTGAGGGAGACTCCAACCCCGGTGCCATCACCTGATGCATCCTCTGTGATTGCTCTAAGGCAAGTCTAAGGCAAGCTTGGAGCCAGATGGAGAGCTTTCTGTATTTATTTATTTATTTGGGGGTAGTGCTGCCAATATTCCTATTACAATATGCTTTCTGAGTGAGACAGTATTATATAACCAAGTTCATCAGATTAAAAAAACACCTCCAGTCTTCCAGCTAGGAAGGGCTTCTCTCTTTTTCATGGTGACAAGCTGCAGATTGTCAGTGAGGAGAGGCAAGTACCCTGCTGCCTTCTGTTGCAGAACAGTTTTGATGTCACCTCTTGACATGAATGGGGCTCCAGTAGACTCTGGAAGAAAAGCCTGCTTCTCTGTGGTCTGCCTAAGGGCAGGTGGAGGTTTCTGCACTTCACTCAAAGCACAACAAATAAGTAGGTGATAAAGTTCTCGTTTAGAGGGGTTGCTGAGATTTCTGTTTCAAGACACCATCTGTATCATCACAAAAGGCCTGTTCCCACTACCTTTGGTTGTAGTTCTCTGAGTGGTGATGGTGAGCTCCATTTCACTGTTAGTTTGGAAAAATCTAAGGCAAAAGGCAGCTCTGTCAGCTCCCTCCATTTTGACAGCACTTGATGACAGAAAGCCGTGCCCATCCTGATGGCATTATGCCAAGAGACTGTTCCTCAAGTGCATTAAGAAGTTTGGCGATATTTATTGCCATAATTAACAGTAGCCACTCTAACAGACAAAACTCTAAGCCTTGGTGACTTAATATAATACAAAAAGATTTCTTTTTCATTTACATGAAATCCAGCATGGGTCTGGCTGGCCTCCTGTATTCTATAGCAGGGCCATCTGGAACACGTGGCCCCCACGGTCTCTGCTGTAGGAAGAATAAGATGGAGAGAGCGCCTGGCTCATAGCCCACTGGCCAGCATTAGTCACAGGACCCCAACCCAGCTTCAAGGGAGGCTGGAAAATACAGGCCGGGAAACGTGAAATACTTGCTGAGCGCTGATCTTCTCTGCCATATTGGCTATCGTAATTCCAGGATTTTCTGTGTTTTCTAGGAAGTCACTGATAAAAAATGTTGAATAGGTTAAAGCCAGGCAGGAAAAATGTCAGGGAACAACAGGGCCTTGGTCCTAAAGGAAGTTATTTGGCACAGGGCTTAGGGCAAAAAGAATGCTTTTCTTTTGCAAGTAACCAGAATTATTCCTCAAAATAAGGACTGAAAATAAGCCAAAGTAGTTCTCTTTTTGGTGGTTGTAGTTTATATGCTCATTGCGTTCCTCAGTTTATATACTCACTGTGTTTCTCTATTCCAGTCCCAGCTGGACGTTGTTAAATCAGGGTAATTGGGTATCTACCACCTCAGGCATTTATCACCTCTCTGTGCTAGGAACATTCCAATTCCACTCTTTTTGCTGTTCTAAAGTATGATCAACTCATTGTTGAGTATAGTCACTTTGTTGTACTATCAAATATTGTTCATTCTGTCTAATTATCTAGCTATATTTTTGCACCCATCAACCATCCCTACTCCATGCCGTCCTCCCAGATACCCTCCCTAGCCTCTGGTAACCATCATTCCACTCTCTGTCTCCAGGAGATCAGTTGTTTTTAATATTTAGCTCCCACATATGAGTGAGAACATGCGAGATTTGTCTTTCTGTGCTTGGCTTATTTCACTTAATGTTCTCCAGTTCCATCCGTGTTCTTGCAAATGGCAGGATTTTGTTATTTTTTGTGGCTATATAATAATTCACCGTATGCACATTCTATGGATTCTGTTTATGTGAAGAACCCTTACTAAAAGAACATTCTCTGGCTAGAATATTTTCAAAGTTTTCATAGGTATTTTTAAATTGCTTCTCAAAAGGCTTAACAATGAATATTCCCACCATCAATGTATGAGAGGACACGAACTGACAATTCACAAAGAAAACACAGTACGTGGGTGTTTGTGTCATCCACAGCATTCAGCATTCATCTTTAAAATATCCTATTTGTATACTATATAGAAAAGGATATTTCAGTGTTGCTTTGTTGCTTGAATTCACATTTCTTTTTCTAACTAAAGAAGTTGGGTATTTCTATTTTTTAAAACAGGTAAATATTCACTTATTCTTTTCTATTTTTCTTTTTTAATGATTGAGTTTTTTACGTTTAGGTTTCTGGAATTTATTTTGGTGTATGGTGCATGTTGGGGATCTGATTTGATTTCTTCCAAAATGGCTTTGGTTTTCTAGTCCACAAAGTGAGAGGGCTGGGCTAGAAGTGGTTCTTAACTCTTATTGCACGTTAGAATCACCTATCACCTGGGGGCACTTTTTAAGAAAAATAGTTGCTTGGGCTTCACTCCAGAATTTTTGTTTCAGTTGGTCTTGGCTGGAAACTGGAAATTATTATTTTCTCTTTTCTGGTCTCTTAAATTTTAATGTGCAGCAGGTTTGAGGAAGCCTGAACTACATGACCACTGAGGTCATTCCACCTCTAACGCTCTGCTTTGAGGCAAAGACTTCTGTGACATCTGTAAGCCCACTGCTCTCCCGGTAGCAACCCCTGCTCTGGCTGGTGGGGTTTTGGCAACTTAGGGGAAGGAGAGAGAGATTCCCTCTTTCCCACTCCTTGTATGTACCTTCTGGGTCTTCCTGGTCTATGTGGTCTCTACGCACCTATTGGCCCAGGTCACAGAGGTTAGCTCTGCTCCCCTGCTCTGGCTTCCACGTATAGAACTCAATGATTCCTCAGGCTTGGATTTCTACAAAAACTTTGCCAAAAAGAAATCAGTAGCAGAGCAAAGCACTGTATGTTTCCTTGAAGGAAATCAGGCTCTGGTTTATTTTGCTGGCTGATTTTTGGCCTTGGCCTGTCCTTACCCACCTTTGTAATCTACAGATTGTCCCCTACTCAGCATTTCTGCCACCCCTCACCCTTCTCTCATTTCAGCTGGGATGTGAAATCCTCAGGAAGTGATTCTCAAGCCTGGCTGCATGTTAGAGCCCCTGGGGGCTTTTAAAGGATGCTGATGCTAGTCCTACCCCCAGCAATTCTGAATTAGCCCAGGGTAAAAGCATCGGTATTTTTGTGTTATTCCCCAGGTGGTTTTAATATGTGCCCAGATTTGAGATCCATTACCCTGGGAGGTGGTGGTACAGATTCAACTTGCATTTAGAGATAGAAATGTTGAGAAAGAAAATTCTAGACAAATTAATTTTTTTTTAATACCATCAAGGGAAAAGAAAAAAGAGGTAGGTGGCTTAGTGTGGATAAACCATATTCAAGGGCCAGACTATTTTAATGTAGGATCAGGCTTAATGAAGCATAGTGGGGCTTGAGCTTCATTCTAGCCAGGCAGAAACTGGTGGGATAGAGATGGAAAACATCAGGTTAGCTCAGGTGGCATCCAGGTGGGCCAAGGGGCCTGGCAAACTGGGAGGGAAGTTGTGCAACGTTGGCACTCTGGAGAGTAAGTCCAGCAGGAGGGAGAGTAAGTCAGGTGGACGGTGGCTTTCTCGTTCTGGACAAATGTTTACTTAAGGCAATGGCCAGATCAGTGTTTAGGGACACGAAGATCAGGACACAACCCCCACAAACTGAGTCAGAGGAGAGCATGACACAGTGGCTCCATCTGCAGGGAGAGGTGGGGTTGAGAATAGGGGCTTTGCAAGATTGTTTCTGGGGAGCTTTTTCTTTTCCAGTTTCTCTTACTGGAATGTAAATTCCATGAGAGCAGACACATAATTTTGTTGTCAACCACTCTATCTCTAGCACATACCACAGTGACTGTTGTATAATAGTAGGTTCTCAAGTATTTTCTAATCGGTGGTGGTCTGTTTTTAGCACATCCTAAGTCTATAAGCAGCAGGGCACGGGCTCGGGCTCAGTCTTGGTCTCCTCTTGCTGATAAGAGGCAGGTGCTAGCACCCTCTCCACTCAGGTCTACAGGGGGGTAGACCTAAGCCAACAGCAGGGCCTAGTGATTGCTGTTCTGTGAGGAGTGGGGAATGACACGGCTATTTCCACCAGGTTAAGCCTCCTAATCCTTGGGGCTGGTGACTGCCTCAGTCACTCTCATTCCCCTCAGAGCTCCAGCATCTCCAGGTGGGGCCAGGCCCCTGAAGAGAGTTCCAGAAAGGGAAATGCCCGGGGCTACCTATTTTTAACATTCCAAAAGCAGTGAGCAAACCTTAAAAAGGGCAGGTTTTTCCTTCCAAACACACACTAAAAGCTTTCCTGGTGCCTTTGTAACAGTTTGCATTTTAGCCAAGCACTTCAAGGATTGCTTTTCCAACTTGGAAGAGGATTTCCTCAACTTCAGAAAAGCTGGAATGAGCTATTGCCAAGGCAACCAATAGAAGCCATAACATTTGGCCTCATCCGCTTTAACCATGCCCAAGTCAATTAGAGGGGTCAGAGGGAGGAGAGAATAAGCCTTCCTAAGTGGCTGATCCCTGCTGCTGTCAGCCACTTTCTCTGCTCTTCAGGTAAATGCAATCTATTACCTCTGACAGCCGGCTCTGCAGCTGTGTGCAGACAGGCCTTCTCTTCTTTCATCCCCCGGTCTGAGACTGCTCCCTTATTAAACACACTTACTGATTCAGAGAAATGGATTTTTGAAACAGGCTTTCCGGGAAGTTCAGAGGAATCAGTCTTTCCCATCAGTTCTTCTTGGATAAGGGCAATCACTTCTGAACCGGCCTCCCTGTTTCCATTCTTGCTGTCCTACAAGTCAGGCTCTTCGCAGCTCAGCCAGAGGGATCTTTTAAAAATGACAGCAATGTCATGTCACTCCCCTGCTTCATTTCCTCTAGTGTTTTGTTTTTGTTTTGTTTTTCTCTATCAGGATAAACTCCAAGTTCCTTTTGAGGGAGGCTCAGGAGGTCCTGTGACCTTGGGCCTTGCTGGCCCAGCCTCAGCTCACAGAACTCAGCCCCTAATGGCTTATTCACAACTCTCTTTCCTGTCACTTGTACCCCTGATTGGACCAGTTCATCCATTTCTTCCTAGATCCACTGATGTGGGTTCTGGGGATGCTGTCACAAGCTCATCATTTTCTCTAAATAGATTAACTGTTAGGGAAATTCTTAGTCACTTCATGGGAAAATCAAACACTAACAGATATGATCAAGTCTATAAGATGGGACTAAAACCTGACCTCACCGAGAGATCATCTGGCACTGCGAAAGATGGGAAAAGAGAATGGGGAGAGAACGTGGGAGGCTCGGGGGAAAGGGAACTGTAGAAACTGGTGGCACAAAAGATAAGAGGGTAATTACTGAAATAATACTGCATAAGATTTATTCATTATATGTGAAGTTGTATAATATTCTGTGTAGACTGTGACAAGGACTCATATTGTAATCCCTAGAGCAACTTCTTAAACACAACAAAGAAATAGAGATTAAAAAAATCAACAGAGGAAATAATATGAAATACTAATAAAAATTGCCATATTAAGTAAAAATAAAAAAGACAGGAAAGGAGGACAAAGAAATAAAGAACATACAGAAGATAAAGAAACAAAAAGCAAGATGGTAGATGTATTAGTCAGAGTTCTTCCGAGAAACAACCAATGGGACATACAGATATATCAGAGGAGATGTATTATGGGAATTGGTTCACACAATTATGGATGTTGAGACATGATAAGTCATCTGCAAGCTGGAGAACCAGGAAGCCTGTGTTGTAATTCAGTCTGAGTCTGAAGGCCTGAGAATCAGGGGAGCTGATAGTGTAACTCTCAATCCAAGGCCTGAGAACTGGGGTTGAGGAGGGGAGATAGGGTTGCTGGTATAAGTCCTGGAGTCTGAAGGTTTGAGAACCAGGAGCTCTGATGTTCAAGGGCAGGACAAAGTGGATGTCCTAGCTCAAAAACAGAGAGTGAATTCTCCTTTCTCCTTTTTGTTCTATTCAGGTGAGTCCTCAGTGGATTGGGTGATACCTGCCCACATTGGCGAGAGAGGACCTTCTTTACTCAGTATACCATTTCAAATGCTAATCTCTTCTGGAAACACCATCTAGATATACCCAGAAACAATGTTTTCCCAGCTATCTGGGGATACATTAACACAGTCAAGTTGATACATAAAATTAACCATCCCGCGAGACACAAACTCCATCATATCAATAATTACATTAAATGTATTAGTTTTCTAGGACTAACAACAAATTACCACAGACTAGAGGGCTTAAAACAGCAGGATTTATTTTCTCACATTTCAGGTGGCCAGAAATACAAAATCAAGGTGTTGGACAGCATTGCTTCCTTCTGGAGGCTCAGAAGGAGATTCTGTTCCATGCTGCTCTTCTAGCTTCTGGTGATTGGCAGCAATTCTTGGTATTCCTTGGCTTGTAGCTGTATCACTCCAATCCCTGTCTTTGTCTTCATAAAGGCTTCTTCTCTATGTGTGTGCCTTCCTCTTCTTATAAGGATACCAGTGATTGAATTTAGTATCTGTCCTAATCCAGGATGATATCATCTCAACTAATGACCATCTGCAAAAACCAATTTCTGAGGTTCTGGGAGAAAATGAATTTTGGGGGGACATTATTCAACCCACTACAAATGTTAATAGATTAAACACTCTAATTAAAAGACAGAGATTATCAGGGGCTTGTTTTATTTTTTGTTTTTTTTTTTTAAAGCAAGACAACTACATGTTTATGAGAGATATACTTTAATCATAAATACACAGATAGGTTAAAAGTTAAAGAATGGTTAAAAAGGTGTATTATGCATATTTGTATGACTATCATAGTATCCAAAGAGTGGATTTCAAGATAAGGCATATGATTAGAGCTAAAGAGGGACATTCTATAATAATAAAAGAGTCAAGACATAAAAATTCTAAAAGTGTATATACCTAATAAATCTTCAAAATATGTAAAATAAAAATAGATGGAACTAGAGAGAACAGACAAATCCATAATTATAGCTGGAGATTTTAATATTCCTTTCTTAGAAAATAATAGTAGTAGACAAAAAATCAATAGTGATATGGAAGATTTGTACAACAGTATCAACCAACTTGTCCCAATTATTATTTATAAAACACTATACTCAACAACTGAAAAATACCAATTCTTTTCAAGTGCACATGGGACATTTACAAAAGTAGACCTGGGCCATAACATAAGTCTGTTTTTAATATGAATTTTTTTGATGACTAATAACATTTAACAGTTTTCATACACCTTTGACTGCATTCTCTGGCAAATTGTGTTTTTGTGTCCTTCTTCTAGGCTTGTGTTGGGTTCAAACTGCATTAGCCATTTGACATTAAGCTTATCACTTAGTCTACCTGAACCCTAATTCTTTCTATAAAATGTATGATCATTCACTCATTTTTGCACCTACAAAATATTCATTGAGTGCTGATATGTGTCAGGCACTGTTCTAGATGCTGGAAATACAACGTGAGCAAAATATAAAAATCCTTGTTCTCATGGAGTTGACCTTCTAATGGGAAGAATAGCACTGCCTGCCTCACAAGGTGATTTAATACACATGAAAGCACTTTTCCACTATAGAGTAAATACATGAGTGCTATGGCTTACTATTTTACGTTTCCAATAATAGTGTGGTTAGGAAGACCCTAAAATATCCCCTATAGCTCCACATAGCAACCCCCATGGCCCTGCTTTGGACCTTATATTACTGATTTCTTTGATCTGAAGAATTTTATCTAAGAAGAATAATGAAATTTATTATAATTTCTATTTTATAAAATGAACTAGTCACCTAACAGGGCCCTGAAGGAACTAAGCAACTAGGTACTACTCAAGTTTCAATTTTATGTCATGGAAAGGGTCAGGCAAGGCAAGAACATGGGAATTGCCAGTGAGGACCAAGCTGAGAATTGAGGCAACATCAAGATCATGTGCTGGGAACTGACTGGAGTGTAGAAAAGAAGACAGGAGTATTTATCCTCAAAAACCAAAATCCTCCGCTGGAGCCTCAAATTAGACCACAAACTTGATGAAGGTGGAGAACAAGACAGAATCAGGTGTGTTGCTCTATTCCCAGCACCAAGCACAGTGCCTGGCCCAGAGCAATGTTTGAGGCATCGTTTAATAGCTTCCATTCCAGACATTATAATTCAGATTTAGCAGAAATCTTCATGAGGTGTTTATGTGGGAAGAGCTTCATAGAAAAGGTGCGACTGACCAAGCCTTCAGGAGTGGTGAGAATTGGGAGGATGGCCCTGCCCTAGGAGGGACTTCTGGAAAGATTTGAACAGATACGTACAGGAAGGAAGTGGTGTTAGTGGTACAGGGGAATGCGGTGCGCACTCCCTGAATCTTGGAGATCTGGTGAGGAGGTGGGTCGGGGAATGGATGAATGTCATGAATAGCAGATGTGTCATGGGCAGGGGCTCTGAAAGCAGGTTTGGGACCACTGGAAAGTAAGTGGAGCAAATGAGGGGGATAATTGTGACATGAGATCTTCATTATTATGCAGCATTGCTGGCCTGGGCCCACTCTTGTCAGCCTCGGTGAAATTTCCTGAATCAGAAAGTTCAGCCTCCCACATACAGTCTGATGTCTGCAGAGACTTCTTCATTTTGCACAGGGATAATAAAATCTTTGAGGAGTTTGGCATTAAACTCTCAGCTTGAACATATTTTCCTTTTTCAGTCCAATTAGCTAAATCTACCCATAAGAGCCAGAAATTGTAGTAAACTCAAGACTTTCAAACAGGGGGCTTGGCATGAGATTCTGGGGCCTCTGCTTGGAGCAATAGGAAAAGATGCAGCTTGCATTAGGATGTCTAAGCATAGACTGGACATAAATATCTGAATTTACCAGGGCTCCAAAATTTCAGCAGTATGTCAGTTTCTCTAAGCAGGTACAGTGATTGGGGAATGGCGTGGAGGTGTGGCTATTAGGCTGGACACAGCTACAGTTATTTTACTCTAATGATGGCAGCCATCCAAAGGTGAGGCCAGTGCTTGAAAAGGGCAGAATCAAAAGAATTGAGAAAAAATAAGTCAGAACCTGATCAAACTACATCTAAAGTCTACACTACCTTTGGCATTTACAGTTATATGAGCTAATAACTTTCATCTATTGTTTAGGCTATTAATAATTAATCTTGCTTTTCCCCTTGCTTATCCCAGAAAGCTAATTTATTTGGGGGTTTCCCTTGCTTGTCTTATATTAAACAAATATGTGTAGTAGTATAAGGACTAAACACTGAAGCCCCTTTATTTCCTCTTTCAATCTCACTTTCCTTTGCAGAGTTAACCACTGCTAACTGACTCAGATATATCCCTCCTGTCAATTTCCTGTGCATTTACATTATTCCATATTATAAATTAATCCCCAGTATATTTCAGAAATTACAGCACATCCTCCTCCCTCCATGCTTTTATAACTAATGCAAGAGTGCTCATTGCTCATTATCCCAATTAGATCATCTCTTTCATCCAGGATTTGTAATCTGTTACAGGTCTATTCCTGGGTTTATCCAAAGCTCTCTCATAAAAAAATCTCATAAAAGTTCTCATGCAAAGGATGGAACTCTTATCAAACAGGATTTAAAAAATCACACTGAAGAAAACTGCAAATCTGGACCAGATAATCAATCTTTCTGGAAAATTACAGAACCAAGCTATCTGTAAAAATCCATTCCTTTTTAGGATCAAGTATTTGGGAAGGAAATAAATTCCCAGAATCTGAAGTCACATCAGAGATAGAACTAACTAGCCCTCAAGACCCAGGAATTGAGTGTTAGAAGGGATGTCAAAGGATTAGATTTTTTGAGGGGTTCACTTCAGTTAGGTTCCATTCACTATTAAACACATGCATCAGGGATACTCAGTGAGAGAGAGAAAATTTTGATGTTCTTGTTTTGGTGAGAAAAGTTGCTATTCAAAAGTTGCCAGCTACTTCTCTGTATTAGAGATAAGTCACCTTGGGAAGAACCATTTAAACACTGTCTTTATATTATCCAGTTATAAATCATACTGAGTAAAGGTCAAAACTAGCCAAAGCAATCTATAATTCAGTGCAATCCCTATCAAGATTCCAACAACTTTTTTTTGCAGAAATAGAAAACTCCATACTATAATTTATACGTAACCTCATGGGACCTTGAATAGCCAAAACAATCTTGAAAAAGAACAAAGCTGAATGACTCACAATTCTTGATTTCAAATTTTTAATAAAGTAAAATAACTGCAGCCGTGTCCAGCCTAATAGCCACACCTCCACGCTATCTCCCAACGACTGAACCAAAGTCCTGGGCTTTATTTTGTTTGAAAGATATTGCTGTTAATTATTCTTTAAATGTTTTATAGAAATCACTGGTGAAGCCATATGGTCCAGAGCTTTTCTTAGTCGGGAGATTTTTGATTACTAATTCGACCTCCTTACTATAATAGTTATAGACCTATTCAGATTTTCTTCATGATTCAGTCTAGGTAGATTTTGTGTTTCTAGGAATTTATCCATTTCATCTAAGTTATACAATTTGTTGGTGTACAATTGTTCATAGTACTTCTGATACTCCTTTTTATTTCTGTAGAATCAGTAGCAATGTCTCTGCATTTATTAATTTGAGTCTTTTTTTTTTAAAAGTCAATCTAGGTAAAGTTTTGCCAATTTTGTTGATCTTTTCAAAGAACCGACTTTTGATTTTATTGATGTTCTCTATTGGTTTTCTATTCTCCATTTCATTTTCTTCTTCTCTAATCTTTATTATTCCCTTTCCTTGTTTTGGTGCATTGTATTCTGTTTTTGTCCTCTCAAAGTATTTTCTAATTTGCCTTATGATTTCTTAGACTCATTTGTTGTTTAGGAGTGTATTGTTTAATTTCTGCATATTTGTGAATTTCCCAATTCTTTTCTGTCATTGATTTCTTATTATGTTCTCTTGTGGTCAGAGGACATACTTTGTATGATTTCAATCCTTAGGGTTTAGAATTTGAATCCTGAATTTACTGAGGCTTGTTTTATGGCATAACACATGGTATATTCTGAAGAATGTTTTCTGTGCACTTGAGAAGAAGATATCATATACTCTTGGGTGATTCTGTAGCTATCTATCTATTAGGGCAAGTTATTCTGTAGTGCTATTCAAGTCTTCCATTTCTGCATTAAATTTATGCCTCATTGTTCAATACATGATTGAAGGTGGATTACTGAAGTCTGTAACTATCATGGTAGAATTATCCATCTCCTTAATTCTGTCAGTTTTTGCTTCATATTTTGGGGCTCTGTTTTTAGGCCCACATATTGTTGATAATTGTTATTTCTTCCTAATGAATTGACAGTTTTACTGTTATAAAAAGTTCTTTATAATTAACAACAATTTTTTTGTCTTAAAATCTATTTTGTCTGATATTAGTGTAGCCGTTTCAGCTCTCTTTTGGTTGCTATTTGTACGGTATATCTCTTATGACTTTTTTTACTTTTAAGCTATTTGTGTCTTTGAATCAAAAATGTGTATTATAGACAGCATATAGTTTAGTTTTAACAAAATGTCTATTCTGCCAATTTCTGCCTTGTGATTGGAGTGTTTGGTTTATTTACACTTAATATAATTACTGATAAGGTAAATTTACATCTGCCATTTTGTTGTTTGCTCTGTCTTACGTCTTTTTTTGTTCCTCTATTCCTTCATTATTTCTTTCTTTGCATCAGATAAGTATTTTATAGCATACTATTTCAATACGCTTTGTTTCTTTTACTGTATATTTTTAGTTATTTTCTTAATGGCTGCTCTGGGAATTACAATTAATATATTAACTTATAAAAATCTAGTTTGGATTAATACTAACTGAATTTTAATAGTTTGTAGAAAGTTTACTCCAATATAACTCTATCCCTTCCCCCTTCCTTCATATAATTATTATTGTCATACAAATTACATTTGTATACATAATGTCAACACAGTTTTATAATTATTTTTTTATAATTATTATAGTTATATTTTAAAACATAAAGGAGAGGAAAAGAATTACAAGCAAAAATATATTTAAATCATCTTTTAAATTTATCTGTATAGATCTTTACCAGTGCTCTTTATTTCTTCTTGTGGATTTGAGTTACTATTTTATGTCCTTTCATTTCAGCCTGCAGAACTCCTGTTAGCATTTCTCAGATGGTAGGTCTGTTGGCTATAATTTCTCTCAGTTTTTGTTTATTTGGGAACGTCTTAATTTTCTATTCATATTTTTTTTTTTCTTAGACAGGGTTTTGCTCTCTGTCACCCGGGCTGCTGTGCAGTGGCCTCATCATAGCTCACTGCAACCATCAAACTCCTGGGCTCAAGCAATCCTCCTGCTTCAGACTCCCAAAGTGCTAAGATTATAGATGTAAACCACCACTCCTGGCCTCAAGTTTTTCTTCATCTTTGAAAGATAGTTTTGCCACATATAGAATTCTTGGTGTTGCTTTTTTCCCCTTAGAATATGTGGTCCTACTGCCTTCTAACCTCCATAGTTTCTGATGAAAAGTTAGCTGTTCATATGGTTGAGAAGCCCTTGTAGGTGATGAATTGCTTTTCTCTTACTACTTTCAAGATTCCTGCTTTGTCTTTCAACAATTGTACTATGATGTGTCTAGGTATGGATCTCTTTGATTTACCTGCTTGGAATTTGTTGAACTGCTTGCATGTGGAGATTAATAAACTTTATCATTTGAGATAGTTTCAGGTATTATTTCTTCCTATATTCTTTCTGTTCTTTTCTATATCCTCTTCTTCTGGGACTCTCATTATACATAATTGGTATGCTTCATGGTGTCCCACGGGTCTCTGAGGCTCTTTTTATTTTCTTCTTTTCTTCTTCTTCTTCTTTTTTTTTTGTTTTATGCTTTATGTTGCCCAGACTGACCCATCCTCAACTTCACTTATTCTTTCTTTTGTCAGTTCAAATCTGCTTTTGAGATCCTCCAGTAATTTTTTTGCAGTTATTATACTATTCAACATCAGAATTTAGTTTCGTTTCTTTTGAATACTTTCTATCTCTCTCAAATAATATATCTCTCAAAGAATATAATGACAATCTTTGGTAAGACATACCATTTTCATGCGTTCCTTTCATTATTTTGACATGGTTTGCTTTTGTTTTTTGAACATATTTATAAAAGCTAATTTGAAGTCTTTGTCTTATAAGTCTAATGTCTAGTCTTCCTGTTTTGTTTGTTTAGCGGACTAATTTTTTCCTAGACTAATCCTGTAAAATCTGTGTTCTTTGTCATGTGCAGCCACTGAAGTCTCTGCTCAGTTAGCATATTGGTCAGCTAGTGATTGGGCAGGGATTTCCTTAAGTAACTCAAGCCAATGTTTCCCATCCTTTGCTGAGTGACTGTGTGTGTATATTGAGGTATACTTACAATGCTTGGGCAGGAAATTTACAACTCTGCTTTAGCTTTCACTTCTTGCTTCACAGAACCTCAAGGTCAGCTAAATGTGAGTGATTAGGGTTTCTCAGGTCTCTTCTGAGCATGCACATGGTTCTGCACATGCATGTGACCGTCTAGATTTGCAGGAACATGTTGAAGCTTTGCAAAGTCCCCCATGGACATTTCATTTTCCAATTTTTCCTTATAAGATTTTTGGATAGCCTACTGTTGGCCCCAACTGGTATCATTTCCTTACTACTTAAGGAATGTTAAACAATTGCTGCTGATTTTTTGGCAGGGGCACAAATGCCCAAGGGATAGGGCTGTTTGCAGAGAGAGAGGGCTCAGTCATGTCAAATAAAGTTAAGTCCTGATAATGGAGCTTTATAGGGAGCTGCTAGACAAGTAAAATAGTGACAATTCTCTGAGGACAGAGCTTTTGGGGAGTCCCAAACCCTCTCTGCCCTCTTGAGAGGCTTCAAGACTGCTACTTTTTACAACTACAATAGTTGCAAAGGCTTTGGCTTTCAAAGCTACTGCGTAACTGGGTAACAGAGGATGGTAATAGGGAGAGTTGGAATGCCACTAAGCCCAAGATTCTGCCTTTTTTTTTTTAATAAATACTCCTCAGATTGTCACAAGGTTCTGATTAATTTCCAGAGCACTAAAATAGTTGGTTTTGACAATTTCTGCCCATGTTCTCTTTGCCTTGTATGGAGGAGCAGATTTCCATAGGCCCTTTCTCAGCCATACTGTAAGTGCTTTCACCCTTTTTATTTTCGAGCTCTGATGCAACCCTGACTGAGGAAAGCAATCAAGAGACCTTTCAAAAGGAGTAATATCTATTGACAAAAGAAGAAAGAAACAATTCCAGGATGCTTCCAGGAGGGAAAGAAAATTTGAACCAATGATCCAGACTCAACCCCAAGATGCCACTTACACGGGAATGCTTCTGACCCAGCCATTTGGGCACTGTATGTACATGAGCAGGTGTGGAGCCATAAACTGCAAGACTGGGGTCACTAAAGAACCATGACTGAGGGATCCCCAGAAAACTTTGACAAAGAGTAACTAATATATGTTTGTGATCATGGAGGGTTATCCAAGTTCAGCTCCAGCCATGAACTCAAAGTCCCTACATCTAACAGAGGATGCCAGTGTGCCCAGCTTTGGTAGCAGCAGTGATGGTGGATACAGTGTGTCCTGAGGCTGTTAGGCTTTCATTGGTGTTGCCAGGCCCTTGACTTTGGAAGCTTTGTGGTATGGAAGTCAAGGAAGCATGTGACCAGAGCAACAGGGACTGATCTCTCATACCCAGTGATTCCCTAGAAGACAGCCTGGGAGACTCAGCATTTCATAAATTTAAATATTTCATGAATTTAAATATTTAGATATGTGGCTTTCTTTTAAATGATAAATTAGCAGAAATGCCAATAAATTAAAGCAATAAATTTTAGAGCCCTGCTAGTGAGAAGAAAATAAACGAACAAGTAGTAATATTGCTTAAGAGATTATTTCTCTCTCTCCCAGTGCATTTGCTTGACTAGACTTTATATAAAGTCTGGAAGCTCCTCAAGGATGTGGCCAATACTTTATGCATGTACAAGGGAACTTGTAATATTCATTGCAGCTCATACTTACCCTTATTCTGTGCCAGGCGCTGGGCTTCTGAGTGTGATCTGCAGATTGGTGCCAGTACACAAATCAAGAATAAACATTTATTAAAAAATGTTTTTATAGCAATTTGGTATTGCTGCAACTTCCAAGCAGGTGATCATTGTTCTAGTATTGTATTTTCATTGTGCTTTACAAAAATAGCAGTCCAAGTTTGAAAAACAAAACAAAAAAATACACAAAAACTAGTTCTTTAGTTCGGGCAGTTTGAGAATTACTGTTCTATAATGTTATTACTGTCATTTTACAGATGAGGCAATGGAAACTTGAGAGATTAATTACTTGCCCCAGGACACATTTAACAAGTAGGTGCTGGGATTTGAACCCAGGTGACTGGTCTCAGGGACCATGCCGTGGGCCCTGCGAAGCAGTACCTCACCCACGGACGGACACTGGGCCTCTGGTTGTGGCTTCAGCAGCCTTTAGCAGAGCCCTTCCATTTAGTGACTCCAAAGCCCACTGAAGACCTTGAGCTGACCTATCATTGGACAGGGGACAAGCAGGGGGTGGTTGGCGAGGTCTGGCCACTACGTTGGAAGACTGGGGCATAGGTATTTGTGTTAATAATCACTTGTGGTCAGAAAGCCAGGGGTTCCAGCCACAGAAATGGAAGTTCCAGCACACGGCACTAACTACCAAGGTTCCACAGCTGTGATCAATTCACGTCTTCTCACTTTGAGCGCAGGCCTGGTCTACGGGGACTAATGTGAGGAGGTGTAAAAATAAGTTCTGTTTCCAGCCAGATTAATTACGGGCTCTGCTGAGGCCCCGGCGCGGACCGCCTGGGCTGCAAGATTGATTGGATCGGGCCCCAGGTCCAGCTGAAGGAAGGCCACACCGGCTGGCCCAAGGCTGCCCG
>VBSM01001265.1:66857710-66878541 GCA_008086735.1 Cheirogaleus medius
TTTTTTTTTTTCCTCTTCCTTTTTCCCTCCTCCTGTGGGTGGCTTTGGTGGGAACGTTCATCACGATGCCTGCTTTTCACTAGGCTCGGCAAGTGACCAGAGTCAGGATAAGCAAAGCTCCTTCCTGGGACTCTGAGGAGAGATGCCTCAGTCGGAGAATGGCGGGATTCACTGCAGGGGCTCCATGACAAGATGGCCGGGGAACTCCTGTTGCCTGGGTGTCGGGGGCCATCTGGCTGCCGCCCTGCCTGAGTCTCAAACTATTACCCAACACTCACCTAATAAATCTCCCTGGAGCTGGAGGTAGCCAGAATTGGTTTCTGTCCCTTGTGACCACTGAGCCCTGACTGACCAGTCACAGGCTGGCAGCAGAGGCACCAGGGCGTGGATCCAGGCAGCCGGCTCCACAGCTTGCCCTCCCAGTTGCTCCAGGCCTTGCCAGTGGGCCATGGCCACCACAGAGCGCCCTCCCTGGAGCCCTCAGCATGGAAAGAAGGGACTCTGGAAGAGCTGAGGAGGCCTGCTGAGAGCTGACTGACAAGAGGCACTGCTTCTCTGCCCACCAATGAGCTCACCATCCCGGCCGTATTTACATCTTCTGAGTGGCCTTGGTCCCATCTCCTGATGGCCATGGGCCTGCTTGGGCTCAATTCAGCTCCTGGGATGGTCCCTGGAAGCTACGGCCACAGCCCAGTTTTCCTGCAGGTCTCAACTCTGCCTTTCCCTCCCCACAGCCTCCTTCGGCTTCTTGGCTCCCTCCCTCCTGTTCCTAGAAGGGCATGAGACCAGCCATGCGAGCTGCGTGGGATGTGGTGCCACCTGTGGTCAGCAGCTTCCTCTCTGCCATTTATCCTGCAAAGAAGGACTTAGTTCCCAACTACAGGAATATGAACTTTCAGGAAGCAGGTGAGAGAGAGGGGCCATGGTTGGGGGCTGTCATCACACCTGATGTCTCCAAGCAATTATTCTCTGCTTACATTGGCTTCTCTGATTCCCTTCAAGATTATTCTGCCCAGTTGGCCAGATCCACTGCACCAGTGAGCCAATTTGGTTGGGAAGACGCCAGCCGGATCATTTTCCAATCTGATGTGTTTCCTTGCCCAACCTGAGATTCTTCCATCTGACCCTGAATTTTTTCCTATTTTTCCTGGCTCAGTACATGGCTCGCTGGCCCATCTCTTGGGCATCAGAACCTCTGGAGTCCTGTATTCAGAGTCCCGGGCAGCCAGTAAAGAGGCCCGGGGTAGGAGATAGGGCTTAAAAAAAAAGAGTAGAAAAAAGGCAAAGAATGTGATTCAGTGAACTCCTTCAACAATGTGGAAGAGATTAGTTTTCAATTACTTTAAACTTGAAAAGCAAAATAAATACTAATAGACTGGAGTAATCAATTCATTAATCTTATGAAGCTATTTCTTTTCATTTGATACAGAGTATAATTGATTATGTTATATTTATTTTTATTTAATTTTGAATAGGTGGTATATACATATGGTTCACAAAGCAATAATTATAAAAACTTATGCAGAAAGTTTCCTTTCCAACTTTGTTTCTCATCTGCCCTGCCCCATAAATAATGACAATTTGAATGTTTTCAAAGACTAAAATTTGCCTTTCCAACCAATATTTGTCCTCCCTTGGACTTACTTTTAACTTAATTTTATCCCACAGATTAAAAAAAGAAGCTATTTTCTCACATTATCTTTTGAGATGATTGCTGCTTTAAAAATAACAAAAAGTGTGTGGTATCTAACCAAGACTGTGCTGCCATCTTTGCCATTCTCTGGTGTTTTTACAAACCAGAGTCTCCACAGACTTTAGATGACCTGATAAAGAAATTTTATGCCTCAAAATCCCAGAAAAATTTGTTGTGTCAATTCGAGTGTTAAGGTCCATGCAGTTAATGATAAATACTATGTACAAACATATCCACAGTGGCAATCACATGTTAAAGGCCCTGGGAAGAATCTCCGGCCAGTCATGCCCTCTGTCCTTTCAGCATCTCAGATTGTCGATAGGAGTGTGTTCTTTTAGACCAAACCAGAGAAATGTCAGGGGACCATGGTGCTCCTTGGGAAATGAATTTAATTCAGATCAATAACCACACACTGTGCTGTACCAGGTTCTGAGAAGGGGAAAATAAAATGGCTTTAAGGTTGTTCTAATGCTGAATGCTTTGGCTGGGCGTGGGGTGCGGAGAAAGAGGGAGAGAGAGAACATGCTAGAACAGGAGCAATAGAAAGAACAGTCTTCAGTTCTGGCCGCGCATTACAATCACCTGGGGGAGATTTTTAAAACTATTGGTCGCTGAGCCTCACATCCTAGAGATTCTGGATTCTGATCTAGTTGATGTGGAGTAGAGCCCAGGTATGCTTATGTTTTAATATTGTCTCTGGGTGATTTGACTGTGTAGCCAGGTGATGAACTCTAAGGTCATTAGAGTCTGAAATATTTACCTTGAATCACATTGAGATATAAAAGCATCTGATTACACATGGTTCGCAAACCGTGTATAGTGTAGGGTTCCCATTATAGACATCAGTTTGCTCTCAGCGAGTAAACTGAACATGAAAAATGATACCCTGAGGTATCTGGGTAAAGCCATCACTATCTACTTGGATTTCACGACATAATCTGGAGCCAAGGTTAGACTAAAACAAGCAGCCCAGAACCCTGCCCCTTCACGGTTTGGCCAGCATAATTTGGATGGTCCCTACCATTATGGCTTGCTGTCTTGCCGTTCTCTTCTAGATTTACCCCTGCTCTTCTCTGTAGAATGATTTTTACCTTCTCTCTCTCTCTCTTTATATTTTATTTTTTTTTGAGACAGAATCTTACTCTGTCACCTGGGGTAGAATGCTGTGGCGTCAGCCTAACTCACAGCCTAACCTCAAACTTCTGGGCTCAAGCAATCCTCCTGCCTCAGCCTCCCAAGTAGCTGGGTCTACAGGTGCACACCGCCACATTCAGCTAATTTTTTAATTTTTTTGTAGAGATGGAGCCTCGCTATGTTGCTCAGGCTGGTCTCGAACTCCTGAGCTCAAGTGATCCTCCCGCCTCGGCCTCCCAAAGTGCTAGGATTACAGGCGTGAGTCAGTGTGCCCAGCCGATTTTTACCTTCTCTTTTCACCTTAAAACAAATCTGTCCAGAGCTTTCAGTAGTTTAGGGAGGACTACTTCCCACATTGTTCCTAAGGTCACATTGTTCTTGGAGAATCACAATGCACAGCTCCGGGGAGATAAAGTATGTAATTTTGTTTAATCCAGTGTTTCTCAAATTTATCTGAACACACACCACTTTTCAAGTTCATGGGAATGAAGTAGAAATGGTCCACAGATCTGAGTGAAGGCAGGTCTGCTTGTCTGTCTCCAAGAGGGCCTCAGTAACTCTCACCTTATGAATAAGGACCGGCCCTGGTGACCAATGTAAGACAGTGTGTGACTTCCATGGTGAGCTAATAACGGAAGTGTGGCTTTTGCCTTGTTTTCTTGGGTTGTTTCCTCTAGGGGAGGCCGGCTGCCATGTTGTGAGGACACGAGCCGCCCTGTGAAGTGGCACCAACCCGCACCATGTGGGTGAGCCGCCTTGAGGTGGACCCTCCAGTCAGTCAATCCTCCAGCTGACTGTAGCCCTGACTGACGTCTTGACTGGAACCTCATGAGAGACTCTGAAGGCCAGAAGTGCCAGCTAAGCTGTTCTTGAATTCCTGACTCACAAAAGCTGTGAAAGATAATGAACGTTTATTGTTGGTTTAAGCCACTATGTTTTGGGGTAATTTGTTATCCAGCAACAGGTAACTAATACATCCAGGAGATTTTACCTTTGAGTCTCAGTTTCAGATGAGGAACCTTCTCCATAAGGCTATTGTGCCAATTTTTACAGGAGAAAGTGCCTGACTTATTGGATGTAATCAATAATTGATACCTTTTTAAATGAACTCTTCTCTACTCTGACCATTCTTTTTGGTTTACCATCCTCTTAAAACCTCATTCTACCATTTCATATTCACTATTTATTCCTGTATTTGTTCCAACTAGGTGCAAAGCTCCTTGTCTTTCAATTCTTTTGTCTTACCTGAAAACACCTGGAAAATAGTCTTCCAGATTCAAAGTATAAGTAATAATAGACGCATTCTTTAAAGTCTCAATTTGTCGTGTCTCCTCTCAGGATCTTGCTGACAATCTCTCCCTACCTACCATATTCATCCTACAGCCAAGGATGGGTGGGGCCTGTTCACTTGGACATAACCATGCTTTAGTGCCACAGAATGCCCCGGCTCTTATTCCCTACTGTGGGGATGCCATCTTGCCAGGTGAGGGTAGATGGAGGTCTCAAGTGATGGTGATGACCTAGAGCGCTAGGAGCCTTACCACTCAAATATTGTAGTTCCCACTCCCTAAAAAGCTCTCAAATCTCTCTACTTTTCTCTGTCCCAACAGCTACCACTGTAGGCCAGGCCCTCATTATCTTGCCTGAGCTATCATAATAGCTTCTTACCCAGTCTCCTAGCTTCCAGATTGCCCCCTGCCCTGAAATCATCCCTGATATTGCAGTTAGAGTAGTCTTAAAGTTTAAATTTGATTACATCACTTCCCTGCTCCAAACTCTTTCAAGTGATGTATAAGACCTTGCAAGATCTTGTGTCTGTCTACCCCTCCAGCCCTACCTCCCCACAATATCTATTTGCAGTTTCCAAATGTGCTAATCTCTTTCTAGTCCCTTAAGCTTTGCACATAATTTTCTCTCTGCCTCAGGTCATGTAATGTATGAACTTCCAGAAGATCCCCCCAAAACACCACCTCCATCAAAAGGCCACAGCTCTCTCATCCAGATTGGCTGTGGCTGCATAAAACCCCACCATTCACTAGTGAGACACCCGAGGTTAACAGATGTTTATTTCCTAGTAGGTGTTAGATTGCAGATGAACAGCATAGGATGAGTGTATGAGGGTTGGAGAGTTACACAAGGGTTTGTTTTTTCCAGGCATTAGAGACTGTACTGTCCCTGTGATTCCTCAAACCATTCCAATTAACCGCAGTCAGTGGGTGAGAGCAGTTAGAAGTGTAGTGAAAGAAAAACAGGTTAGAATTCTAGAGTCCAGGGGAGGGGTCAACACATGGACCACCAACCAGCCCAAACCCTTCTCCTGAACTCCAGACTAGAAAAGCCAATTAATTGCCAATGGACATCTCCCCTTGTCTGTCCTACAGACATCTCAAACTTCACATGTCTGATGTATGCAACTTTCAGATCGAGTTTTCTTTTTCTTTTTGAGACAGAGTCTCACTCTGTTGCCCTGGCTAGAGTACCGTGGTGTCAGCCTACCTTACAGCAGCCTCAAATTCCTGGGTTCAAGCAATCCTCCTGCCTCAGCCTCCCTAGTTGCTAGGACCACAGGCACGTGCCACCATGCCCAGCTAATTTTTTCAATTTTTAATAGAGACGGAGTCTTGCTCTTGCTCAGACCAGTTTCAAATTCCTGAGCTCAAGCGATCCTCCTGCCTCGGCCTCCCAGAGGGCTAGGATTACATGCGTGAGCCACCATACCTGGCCTAGATCGAGTTTTAAAAGGGTGCTGTCCTTTAATGAACACTCCAGAAGAACTCAACTTCCTGAACCACACACCTATCTCCAGCTTGCTATAGGTAAGATAAAGAAGACTTCTATTAATTAAATCCACTGCATTCGTGTTTATGTCGACTCAGGCGGTACTGTAACTAATAAAAGGCTGTAGGGATAAGGGGGAAAAAACCACTTCACATGTCCATAACCAAACTCATCGTGGGCTCTCCCAAGCCACCTCTTCCTCTGGGGTTTGATTAGCTCTGTGAATTAATGGAGCCATTAGCCACCGAGTCCCTGAGCCAGAACCCTGGATGCCAACCTGTGCCCACCTCTGAACTGCAGACAGTCACTTACTGTGTCCTGCATGTTCTGCATGTTAAATGTTTCTTCTTGGTGGGTCTTTCTCTTTTCATCCACACCCCCTCTTACCTTGGTTCTGAGCCCCATCTCTTTCCTGCACTACTGATACATGAGTTTCCCAAGAGTTTCGCTGTCTTCAATTTTATCTTTCTCCATGCACTCCCATAATGATCTTTGGAAAATGCAAAACTCTCCTGATTAAAATTCCTCAGTGACTCCTTCAGTCCATAAGACCGAGTCCCAGATCTGTTGCCATTGCACACAGGGCCCTCACTAATAGGCCCCTGCCTTCCTCTGCAGCCTCACCTTTGACCTGCACCCCTCCTCCATCCTACAGTCTGGCTGTGACAAGCTCAGGCTACTGTAGTGTCCCTGCCTCAGGCTGTGAGATTTTACCCGTTGCTCCCAGTGCCTTTCTCATACCACCCTCTCTGCCTGGGGAGTCCTTTGTTACCGGTGCTCCAGCCACTCCCAAACACCCCCTCAAAGCACCTTCAAGTCTTAAAAGGAGGTCTTGAAAGACCTTCTAAGACTCAGTTCAAACACAGGCTTGCTGAAGCCTTTCCCAGCCCCCACCCTGCCCTCTCCTGCAAGGCGGAGCCTTCACAGGGAGGGTGTTCCCCATTTCAGCAGCAACTGCGGACTGAGGCAGGGGCGTGGGGGGTGGAGTTCTAGCCAGTCAGGCAATGGTATGAAAAATTTGCTCAGAGGAAATCATCAGCAGAAGGGAGGGTGATCCAGGATTAACTCTACTTTGAATTTGGCACCAACACTTTGGCCCTTGGCCTACAAGAAACCCGAGCGGGGTTGAAGGAGATGAGGCCGCTGGCTGCGAAAATCTGTCTGAGGGGCAACAAAGGGTGGCAGACATGGTCTCTGGCCCCTCGAATCTTCCATGCTTCTCGCTGTGGTGTTTAGGGGAATCTCAGTGTGAATGTGTGTGGCGGGGGGTGAGGTGGAGAGGGAGGCAGCAGAGAGAAATGAGAAGGAAAGAGGCAGATTCTTGAGCAGCCAGGCTGGGGCCCTCGGAGGGGGAGGGAAGGGAGGACTCTGGCTGGGAAGGGCGAACGGTATGTCACCCCTTTTAAGGTCGATATTAGGGTTTGCACCTCCTTGCACTACCAACCCAGAATCCTCCTTTCAGATTGCAAAATTCTCCTGATTAAAATTCCTCAGTGACTCCTTTAGTCCATAAGATCGAGTCCCATAAGATCCCTTGCCATTGCATGGGATCTGGAAAGCAAAGGTGTGGGAGTGAGCGCGAAGATGGGACACCCCACCCTCCCTGCCTGCAGCCACTTACCCAAGACAGGGCGACCACAGAGCCCCGTTCCCCGCTACGGACACCCCGATCTTGCCTGCAAACGAGAGAAAATAGAACCTAGAGAAGGAAACCTGCAGGCAGCACGTGATCCCGCGGCCGGCTCGGGCCGGAATCCCGCGGCCCCTGCAGCGCTGACGGTGCTTCCAAAACGCCGATTTTGCTTTAACCCATTCAAAAAGGAGTTAACTTCCCCTGAAGAGTTTCACATAATTGGAAACATGCATTCCGGCAAAGAGGGATGGAGGAATTCTTGGTCCAACTCCAGCAAAATGGCCGGCCAATTTATCAACTGCGGTGGGACTGACCAAGGCTGGGACACTGGAGCCTACGAATTTGGACAGGAGAGAAGCCCCGCGCCCAGGTAGGCAGCAGGTAGGTAGCCAGGTAGCCGCCGGAGCAGTGATGCAGGTCTGCACAGAAGGGCGGCTAGAGAGAACTTTATAAATGAAAGAAGCAGGCAGTACTAAGAAAATGGAGTCATTTTCCCTAAAGCGATAGCAAACTTTATTTCAGAAAAACGTTTTTTTTCTGAAATGTAACTCAGACTGGTGTCATGTCAACAACTAACAGAGAGCTTGATATTGTGCTCAGGTCTGTAGATGATAAATGTTTTGCACACACTCTGTGATGTAGGGGACAGAAGGTAGGTTCTCTCTGCCATTTAACACATTTCTTAGCTTCTCAAAGCTTGTTTCCTCATAGATGAACGGGGGATGCCTACTTATAGGGCTGCCATTGCAGACGAAAAAAAAAATCCCTATAAAATATGCCTAGTACAGTTACTGGCACTCCAGTTAAGGAGAACAGGGCAAGTAACTTTTGATGACTTAACTTCCTCCTGCTCTTCATAAGATCTTGTCGGCCAGCTAATGAAGGGAAAGGAGGCACCGCCAGACCCAGCATTTAAAGTCCCTGGGCCATTTGTTCAGGGGTCTGTGTGGCCCTCAGCTGGTCACAACCCTCTGTGGGCTTCTGGGCATGCTAGCGTGAGGACTCCATGATGCCCCCGCTTGTCTGTGCTCTGTTCTTTCCTGCTCCTGACCTCACCCTCAGACCTCTGGCTCAGTCTCCCCGAGAAGTGGCTCTCTGCCCTCCGTGCCTCTCTCCTGATGCTGACCAGACTGCTCTCTGCTCCCAAGGGCTTGGATGTCTTTATTCACCCCCTTCTCTGACTCTTCCCTTCCCCCAGATTTGCAAGAAGTTTCCTGGAATTGGTACAATGACACAATTTCTATAGAAATAGAAAGTTCTCCAGTAGCAGCCTGCCTTCATTCCTGGATCTGAGAGAGTTTCTTGGTAGTGAAGAGCCAGCCTTAGGGACTTCCAGGACTGAATTCTAATCCTGGCTCAGTTACTCACCTCCAGCTGTGTGACTTTGGGCATGTCGCTTAACTTCTCTGAATTTCAGTTTCTTCAACTGCAAAGTAAGAATAACAACAACAAGCTCATGATGATATTATGAAGATTTAATTAAGATGTAGCACTTAGAAAATGTTCAATAAATGGTAGCTATAAAAAAGGATATGCCATTAGGTATATATTGGTGTGTACATATACTGTATATATAAATATAAATAACCGCCCCCAACACTCATCACTCTGTGATTCCTGGGGTCACAGAAGACTAGCACCTGCTCAAGAGCCAGGTAACTTAGTTGGGACCTGGCTTCCAATGCTGGCACTGCCTCTAACTAGCTAAGTGACCCTGGAGAGAAGCCTCCTCCTGTGGCTGGTTCTCTGGTCACCTGTCAGGGCCGGGCTAACGCAGAGAGACAGAGAGTGCCGAGCTGGGGACGCAGGACTTGAGAAGCAAGGGTCCTCATAGGGCTCACGCGTGTTGAGAACGAGCTATGGAAAAGAATGGGAGGGGGCTGCTCTCCGCTGGCTCTGGGCTCCTGCCCCTGCTTCTTTGGCCACAGCAACCATGTGGCTTATGGGAGAGGGGCCTCTCCAGGCTGACTTTTCCTTCGCTGAGACCAAGGCTGCTGCCAAACTGAGGCTGTGGCAGTGACTTCCAAGATAATAGCAGGGCCCTCTGTGGCCCTGGGAGCCCACCACATGCTATGAATAGGCTCTTACCACTTGGGGCAGGCCCTTGGGGGCATAGGAATCCTGGCTACTTAGTTGGATATTGGGACTGTCGTTCTGACACATGGACAGAATGCTTGAAAATCCAGTCCCTGGGAAGCCAGGAATAAGATAAAATTGAGATACAGAGACAGTGGGGTCCAAAAGAACATGAACTGAAAGAAAGGCAAAGGAGCCAGCATAGATATCAAGGCCCTCCCTGTGCCTGGCATTGCCCTTGGCATTTGACACATATTCTTATCACATTTATATTCTACAACAGCCCTATGAAGTAAGCAGTATTACCGATCCCATTTTAGAGATGAAGAAGTTAAGACTGAGAGCTCAAGTGACTTGCCCAAGGTCACCCAACTAGTAAATCCTGGTGTCAGGATTTGAATCTAGGTCTTTCTGGCTTCACAGCTTAAGCACTAAACAACTAAACCATATGAGACATCCAAGAGATATCCAAATCCCTCAACAGCCTTGTAATATGTAGGCATCACTATCCTTATTTTACTATTGTGAGAATCATGACCCAAACTTTCCCAGACTTTCCCAAAGATCCCCAGCAGGGATTTGAACCTGGGGTTGTCTCACACCAAAGCCTGTATGAGAGTAGTATGCTCCTCCTCTCCACCCAACACGGGGAGAGTGGGCTGAGCTTCCCTCAGGACAGAGCGTGCACAAGTGGAATTTTGTAGTCCCTGCATGACTGAGGACTTTTAATCATTTTCAGTAACACTGACTGACCCACTTGTGTCCATTTAGAGAAAGAAATTTAACATCAAGAGGAAGCATAAAATTTATAAAGGATTTGTTTAATCTGGTATCGTATTAAGAAAGCCATTTCAACTCACTGGAAGTATGAAAAGCATTTTGCATTTAAGCAAATAAAAGTCTCAAGAGTCCACTGATAATTATGCAACCCTAAATTTATGGTTCCCAGGTCTCATTGCATGAAATGTGAAGCATAACAACAAATTTGTTGGATTATGACACATGAAAAGAGGAATGTGAACTATTTATTAAAGCAACAGGCAATGATGAAACAGATGGCTTGGAGCCTGATACTTGAGGATGAGAGTAAGAATTTTGAGCAAACACCAGCATTTATTTCTGCTTTTTTGAAATATGCATTAACATCTGTCACAAAAGGTTAAAGGACCCAGAAAATCTGCATAAAAATATAATTAACAGCCAGGTGGAGGTGAGCAGGGTAACCAGGCCCAGGAGAGGTGGGAAAGACCTTTGGACTATCTGAAGTGTTCGTTTCCAGTATGTGTGGGCAAGGAACCTAGGGACAGTGTGGAGCTATTTCCTAGGCAAATATGCAACACACAATATGCCACTATGGAGGTCCTGAAAAGATGGGTTTTTGCCAATGCCTTCTTTTGAGGGTGGTGGTGAATAGAGTCATTTACAAGCCTCTAAGTTTGCCATTATGGTACCCACTTATCATTTAAGAAAAAAATTTTTAGATCTTTTCTAAAAGTGAATAAGTACCATCTGGTTTATCTTTTAATGGTTACTTTTTAAATAAACTGGGCCTCATCTAGACTAAGCCCGACAGCACAGGTGATAGCATTGCTCTGAGCATCACCCTCGGCTCTTCAAGATACCCCAGCCATTTGAGTCTTCCCTGTTGAGGTCTCAGGCTTCAGGAAGCAGAGACAAGCCACCCATGCTGTACCCTGTCCAAATTCCTGATCTGCATGAGTATGATAAATGATTATGCTTTATGCCACTAAGTTTGGGTGGTCTGTTATGCAGCAATAGATAACCAGAACAATGTGGAGTCTCGTAAGCTTTAAATGTAACACCTAATTCAAGATTTATCAACAACAACAGCAATACCACTATGCTGGCCAAAACTATGCAGGCCAAACACGATTGCTAAATTTGTCCCATAGAACACCAGTTTGAGACTTCAACTTAAAGGAATTATAAATGATAGGTGGTCAATGATATGTGGGACAAAAGGGAACCAGCAGAGAGGGCAGAGATTTCTTTTCAGAGAGATGGCAGGCACAATGTTTATTGAGGTACTCAGAATTAGAGCAGGTTTTCAAAAAGTGAATGTTAAATGAATGAAGGCTCTCATTGAGAGGCCAGAGAACCTTAACCAATCTGGAATACATTGGCTTCTTATGCACCATATACTTAGACCATTTGGAATCCACTCAAGAAAACCACTGATGCTATTTTTAACCCACATGAGCAAATATTTTCTCCTTGCAGGGGCCCTCAGTCTCGAGTGTCCCATTTGTTTCACCCTTGCTTGGGAGCAGCTACATACAGAATTTTCCTGGGTTGAGTTGTGGGAATGCACTATAGTAGTCAGACAGAGGTGCATGGCATAAGGAGACTGTGTTGTGGCAAATAGAGTCCAGGTGAATGAGGCTGTGGGGACCCAGAGGGCGTATGTAACAAGCTGCCTTAGCAAACCCTGTTCATCGTATGGTTAGCTTGTTTCTAGTCACCCCTAGGATTGTGAAATTCATTTATGTGAGATTCCCCATCAGTTATAGTTAGCAAAGAGTGTGGGCCATTTATAAATACATTGCATACTGGAGCAAGAAGAGAGCTTGCCATTCAGTATTCTTACTTTATAGACTGGGGAAGGAAGGCCAAGAGAAGGAGAAGGACCTGTCCTAGGTCACACCATCAATTAGTGAACAACTGGAACTGTAACTCAGCTTGCCTGACTTTCATTATGCAACTGATTTATTTTTCTATGCTCTCATTAGTTTTCTGTTTGACTTCATCTAACCATCTTCAGAGCAGTTTATATTCTTCTTTATTGTCTGGGCATGGTGGCTCACACCTGGAATCCCAGCACTTTGGGAGGTCAGTGTGGGAGGATCGCTTGAGCCCAGGAGTTAGAGACCAGCCTGAGCAACACAGTGGCACCCTGTCTCTATAAAAAAATTAAAAAATTAGCAAGATATGGTGGCATGTACCTGTAGTCCCATCTACCTGGGAGGCTGAGGTGAGAGGATCACTTGAGCCCAGAAGTTTGAGGTTGCTCGAGCTACGATTGTGCCACTGCTCTCCAGCCTGGACAATAGAACGAGACCCTGTCTCCTGGAAATAAAAATTAAAAAATATATATATATTCTCTTTATGATTTCAATAATATGTGAAGATGATGTAGTTGTCTAAGAAGGCTGAATTTTTCTAACTCATCATCTTTTGCTCCTTTTTATACCATGAGATCTGTGTAGGACTGTCATGAAAACATTTAATGTTGTCTTCTCTGCTGTGAATGCCACTGCTGAGGGGGCAGCTGCTGTGGCCATGTTTGTTCCATGACACCCTGTTCCCACCCACTCCCACTTTATCAATCCTTTGGTCCAGGAGTGCTGTCCATCAGCTGGACAGGAACCAATAATTCTCTCTCAAAACTCGTTGCCAAGAGACTCAGAAACCATGCTGCATGGCAACAAGTGCTCAGATGAAAAGGTATAGAATAATAGCCTTTCTTTTTTGTCACGTGCACACAGAAGCAGCGCGATTTAGAGAGGTCTGTGTTGCAAAGGGGGGAGTGGGAACAAACCAGCAGAAAGAAGCTGGAGCAGGATTACATGGCCCAGAGTGGGCCAGAAGAGCACAGCTGTCCCCTTGGGGAACCCCAATGCCAATTCTACACCCATCGACCTGGCTGAGCGCCTCTCTACTGGAACCAGCTGTTTCTTACACCCACTGACCCGTAAGACATAGCACCTTCCCTCAACAAGCTCATGACTTAACAGTGGAGATGAAATGCGTCAGTGAATACCTATAGATTCCAACTTGGCAGGTCTAGAAAGGGACTCGATGGCGTATTTTAAAAGTCCTCCCTTCCCAATTCAGAAGACCAGCCGAGGTGCAGAGCACTGTCCTGCCAAGTGCAGTCCTTGCTCTTTGCAGGGTCCCTTGACCCATGCCCGCCTCGTTCCCCTTACCTCGCCCCAAGCCCTGCTTCGGCACTTATGCTCTTGAAACCCAGATATTGCTGCCTAATCTTTCCTTTTTCAGAGAGAGACTTTCTCTAAACTACAGGGCTACGCAGGATGGAGTCCCCTGAGGGGCGTCCTTGAGGGGGGACTCAATCTCCTGCTGCAAGCTGTGTGTGCCTCCTCCCTGGGCTACCTGAGACAGTATCTCCTGTAGGGACTTGATCACGCCCCTTCCCATGTACAACCCATCCGGGCAGTGCCCCAGGACGAACTCTGGCAGTGTATTTAAGTTTATTGCTCCAGGGGCTGGGACAAAACCAAAGGAATTGTAGCATAAAAGTAAGGGTCCCCTTTTCATACTCTAGACTTGCCTTAGGTTTCGGGGAAAGCATGGGAGGACTTAGACCCTTCTCAGAGGCAGCCCAGGTCCTCCCCTGCCCCCTGCCCCTGTTCTTCCTTCAACCTCCTTCTGGAATCACCCCTCTTTCCCACAGGGAGGCCCTCACTTCCTCCTCTCTGTGAGTCCCCGTATCCCCCATCCCCGTCAGTCATGCCGGAAGCACATCCTGGCATCTGCTGAGGCCTAGAAGGCTCTATGGACAGACCCGAGCTCGGGGGAGAGGGATTCTGGTGTTCCAGGATGTGTCCTTCACATCCATTTTTTTTTCAGCTGACATTTTTTGAGCCTAATAGTACATGTAAACACCTATGTCAAGAGCAGACACTTTTCAGGGGAGACGGCTAGTACTGTCTTAAGCTGTAATGAGAAAGAAAATATTTCCCCCATTAGCAAGACACTTTCTGTTTCCTCAGAGTCGTGAGCACCTGTTAATGGTCAGAGCAGTGTGTCGTTTGTGTCCTACTCACTGGTAGCTTCCAGGAAATGAGGAAACTACGGTATCCTTTTGGGTCTCTCTCTGAGACATCAGGAAGGCACCCAACTTACATTTCTGAATCTTGGATATCCCACTTTTCTGACACCCCTGCCCCAAATTCCCTTCTCACTGCTGCACCCCTTCATCATTCTAGCTGTTCCCTCTACCTTGAATCCTCTTGTCCTTGTATGCTGTTACCACGCTGGCTCCTGTCTATTCTCAGCCTCAGCGTGACTGCACATTTTTATTTCCCACGAAGAACTCTGCTAGCCATTTGGTGAAAGAGACTTTGGACACCAGAGGTAGCACTTTCCCCGGAAGCCTTCCTTGATTTTCCCCTCCTCTCGGCTCTTACAGACTCCATGTTCACCTCCACGGTGCCCTGATCAGAGACAAGTACTAGGGCTCCATGATGGTTGGGTGATGGGTTAGCAGAGGCCTCCAGCAAATGGTCTTGGAGCGACAGGAATGGGAGCGGGAGCCTGCAGCGTGATTACAGATGCCCCGGAGGGAGCTGTGAGAAGGGGAGGGTGATGAGGAAGCACAGGATACTGGAGGGGCTGAGAGCAGAGAGGAGGAACCTCAGCCCACCATGGGATCAGCCTGTGGGAGGACCGTGCTGGAGATGGGAGCCCAGTGAGTACCGGGAACAGAGACACTTTGCAGAGAAGAGAAGGTGAAGGAGGAGTGCCTGTTGTGTGGATATCTTTGGTCCTATAGGCCCGTGACTTTCATGTTTTTTTGAACCATAGATCATAATAAGGAAAGCATTTAACTTCACAACCCAGCAAATACACATCCACGTGCTGTCTGAAAACAAGTTTCACAAAACAGTACTTAATCTTACTGCATGAGAGGCTCTGATCTGTTCTAGCTTATTCTCTTTCATTGAAAAAATGCTGGTCAGACCTTCTAAATTGATCTCATAACCCATTAACAGGTCACGAGTGTTTTTCAACATTTTCTTTTGAAAAAATTAAATTCACAGAAAAATAAAAGAACAATGAATATATCCATACACCATTCATCAAAATTCACCAACTGTTAACATTTTGCCACATTTGTGCACACTCTGTGTGTGAATATAACACACACACATGTATATATGTGTACATACACCCACGATTGGCTCCCTTTATTCCCAGCAGTTATATTCTAGAAAGTCACAGTGAACACTGAATGAGAGACTATGGAACCATTGCTCCTAAGAGGTCAGCACAGGGTTAGATTCCTGCAAGCCTCTGCTCACATTTTAATTAATCCTGTTTTTTTGTGTGTTTCCATTTGAAGACACCTTATCTAATATATATTTCTGATTCATTAACATTGAGCTCACGGCCAACAGCACTGTGACTCATGTCTGAGCAAAGCTTCTCTAACACATGTATCTTCTCCACAAGGCACATCACAGCCTCCTTGCACGGCGAAACAGTAGACAGAACTTCGGCACTATGCTTGGGGCTGTTTTAAATAGCAAAATCACCAACAAAAAATGCAAAAATGCAAAAAATGTCCCACTAAGCAGATCACAGAAGGGACACTTGTTTCCAGTTTGAAACCAGTGAGAAAAGAAGGCGGAGCATCATTCACCTTGTCTGACCTCAGCTGGGAATGCGCCCATCAGGTGACTCAAAGTTTTCACTGCTCTGTGTATGTCTGCGAGTGACCACCAAAGCACCATGAATACTGTTTTGGGGGTTAAAATTTGGGAATAAATTTTAGCAAGTAGGCAAATTTATAAACACAGAATCTGTGAATAATGAGGATCAACTGTATATGTATTTGAAAATTGCAGACATTATGTCTCTTTATTCCTGAATGCATCTCTTAAGAATAAAGACCTTTTGTGAGGCGACACAAGATATGGAAAATGGGCTCCATATCTACTCGCCATCAAATTGGTACTGACTGATTAAAATTATGGTGCTCAAATGGTGGTTGTGTTCACCAGGGTTTCGGGGGGGGGGGAGACCCACATCATAGGGATGTGGTGAGCATTGTGGGGGGGAAGGGCATACCTCTAACCCTTCTTAGGGAGAGGCAAAGTTATACAATGTATCCAAAATGTAAAAAAAAAATCTTTTGTTGGATCGAGGACAGGCGGGAGGGGGGAAGTAGTGTAGAGTTACATAATGTGTGCCGTGTGCACTACCTGGGGATTGGACTCACTTGAAGCTTTGGCATGTGGCGGGGGAAGGGTGGTAGGGGCAACGTATGTAACCCTAACAATATTTGTACCCCCATTATATGATGAAATAAAAGGAAAAAAAATGCTAAAAACAACAAAAAAAAAAGAATAAGGACCTTTTCACATAATTACATTACCACTATCCCACCCAGGAAAACGAACCTTTATCCAACAATATCATCTATGATGAATTCATATTCAAATCTCCAATATTCCTCAAGAATTTTAAGAGCTGTTTTTGGGGGGCCAGAACCCACCCACATATTACATTTAGTTATGTCTCTTTGGTCTCCTTGAATATTTGTGTCTCCCGCCTTTTTAAAAAATGACATTGGCTGTGTGCAGTGGCTCACACCTGTAATCCCAGAGCTTTGGGAGGCCAAGGCAGAAGGATTGCTTGAGATCAGCAGCTCAAGACTAGCCTGGGCAACATAGTGAGACCCCGTTTCTACCAAAAAATAAAAAAGTGACATTGACACGTTTGAAGAGTCCAAGACAATTATCTTTTAGACTGTCCCACATGCTGAATTTATCTGATTGCTGCTTCATGATTAGATCCTGGTGAAAGGTTTTTGGCAGGATGACTGCCTAAGTGGTGATGCCAGAAGGCTCATGGCAGTTTGTCCCTCTGCGGGTGATGCTGTTTGATCCCTTGGTTAAGTGCTGCTCTAGGTGAGGCAGGGACAGTGCTGTCAGCCACACAGAGGGGAGCAGTGAGGGCCTGAAGCAAGGAGAGGGGGCCAGGGACTGTTGCTACAGTGAATGGCACTGGGAGGCCAAGGGGCTAAATCCCAGCACCGAGAACCAGTGGGGCTCTCCCTCCAGGAGCAGAGGGCCTGCATTTGTCCCAGACTCTCTCACTTGTCGAAAGCGTGAAGAAACACAGTGTCAGTGTCTGGGGGCCTAGTTTTAATTTCCAGCGAAATTAGGACACATTTCCTTTAGCCTTGATATGATTTCTTTGAAGCCCTGGGCTTAAACTTGGAGTGTTCTAAATGCTTAGGAAATTGTTATGAATAGCAACAAAGGCAGAATAGCTAACGCCTGACATTGCTTTTTTCTTTGCCATTGCCTCTGCATGATTTAATATTTAATATGATTGTGGTCAAACCAAGTCTCAACAGAGCAAGCCTGAAGCATTTCTAGCACCACAGCCAGGTGGCCAGGAGCCCAAAGTGATATAACCGTGATTTACTCACAAGCCTTGAGAGCGACCTTTAGGGCTGGTTGAACTCTCAGACATCACTTAGCATTTCCTGACAATGATCTGTAATGCATTTGGGAAGCTTGCTTGAATCACCCAATTAGATCATGTTTTCTAAGGGGCCTCCCTACAGAAGTGCTGCCAATGGCTTGGGCGGAGGCAAGCAGAGTCCCCTTCTGCACAAGTCATCTTCCATCCTTTGTCTTTTGTTTGATTCTCACAACAGCCCTGTGTACTATCCTAGGCAGACATTACTACTCCCAGTTGCCAATGAAGAAACTGAGGCTCAGTGCAGTCAAGTGACTTCTGCAACACCACAAAACCATTGACTAGTTGCCATGAAGCCAGCCAGGCCTTGACTTTGCACTCAGGTGGTCTTTCTACAGTGGTTTTGGGAGTTAAGCAGAAGCTGACAGGTCATTATTGGATGGGAAATGCCCATGAGCCATTGCTGGATGTGTTTCTGTGCTGAACTCCAGCAGAGCTCGTTTGATCAGAAGAGGCTGTGTGGTGAGAACTGGGCTGAAAGCACCCACTAAAACCCTCTAGTGACTTTCCACAAGGTTGTGAGGGCCCCCTCCACTGGAACCTTCCAAAGTGGCTCCATAGTTTGGGGTTGAAGATCATAGGCTTAGAGTTAGATGCAGATTGGACCTTCAGCTCTGTCTCTTACTGATATGTGACCTTGAGCAGGTTCTTTGATCTTGCTTCTCCTAAGTCTTCTGTAAGATGTGGACAACGGGACCTGCCTACAGGTTTTTTGATGAAGATCAAGTTATTAAATGTCAAGTACTTAGATCAGTTAATATAACTATTAACTATTATTATTATATATACTGTACTTAGTATGCACTCAATAGATAGCCATTGTGGTGGTGCTGAGACATTTTTATGAACAGTTGCTGTTTGCGAATGACATCATTGAGGACTGCGCACTCTGTGACAGTGTCTCCAAGAGCTAGAGAAACTCCCCAAGTACAGAGGCCTGTTATTTGCACTGACTTGTGTGATGTGCTCCATGAGAGAGTTTTCTGCCATGTCCTCTGTAGTGCATTGAGGTAGAGAAGAGACAGAGGTAGGGATGTGTTTCTTGCCTTCAGGGCCCTTACAATGTGGCCGTGGGTGGCCATGGGGGAGGGGTACAAAAATCTATGCATAAAAGATAAAAACCAGGTATGGTAACATTGGTCACGTGGAGAGGCTAGGGTCCCCTTGGAGTACAGAGAATGGGGGAAGGCAAGGACCGGGACAGCAGGGCAAGGCCAGGCAGAGGAGGTGGGCTTGAACATGGAGTGCATGAAAGTGCATGAAAGCACATTAAGCCTTCTTACCCCCTCTTTGCTGACCAGGTGTGAGAGAGCCAATTGCTAGCGACAGGTGCCACCCTGGCCTCTCTGCCCTCAAGTGAGGCTGTTACCTGGGGGTCAGCTGTAATTCTCTCAGAGGGTCCATGCAGGTGGTGTGGGTGTTAGGGTCAGGCTATACGCGGATCAGGGCGGCTTTGTCTATCTACCTGTTTGTCCATGTAATTATTCATCTGTTTGTCCATCTGCCCATAAGTCTGTTCATTTGTCCATCTATGTCTTCATCTACTGATCTGTGTTTCTCTGTCCATCACTCATTTATCCATTTATTAGTCCAACTGCCCATCTTTGTGTGCATCCACCTGTTCTTCTTTCCATATTTTCATTGCCCATTTTATTCCACAGAAGATTTGCAGTGGATTATAAAAAACACAAGAAAACACACACACACACACACACACACACACACACACACACACACAGGACTAGGAAGGTGTAGGAAGCCCAGAAGTTGGGAATGGGAAGAGCTAAAACTCAGACTATGTGCAAAGGACGTAACTGGTTGCTGCCACAGATTTGTCTCCTAGTGATTATATTTTTACAGTTATCTTCACTGAAGTAGAGACAATCTATTATTTGTTTGAAAGAAAAAATACTTTTTCTTGTTCTCCGTTCAAAACTGACTTTATCTCATGAGGCTTCCTTCAGTTTCTGAGGGTGGGGGGCAGCAGTCTGGAAGTTTCCTACAGTGCCTTCTAGATCAGACTGGCCTGAGTTCAAAGCCCACATCCATCACTCAACAACTGTGTCACCGTGGGCAAGACACTGAGTCTCTCTGTCTCTCATTTTCCTCATCTATAAAAAAACAGGTTAAGCAAAGTATTGCCTCAAAGGGCAAAGGATTAACAGTGGTTGTATGCACCCAGAATTTAGCAAGGTGTAGGACATAATTAGCTCTCAATATATGGTGGCATCTGTTATTATTGAACTAAATTGGGGTTTGAAAGCAATCTCTTGAATGTGGTTGGGTGTTTGCATTTGCTCAGCTTCTGCATGTGTGGGAGAACCCTGGGAAGAGTCAAGGCCAGAGCAGCTGTGCCCAGGACAGTGCCTGCCAGCTCTGGATGGGCAGGGAAGACACTCTCGTCCCCCAGTCTCTCCTGTTGATCAGCAATCTGATTTTTTCCTGTCTGCCAAGGTCCAGTCTTGGGGTAGGCTCGGTCAGATTGCTCTGACCCCATGGCCCTGCTGGAAATCAGAGACTCAGCAAACTGCTAAGACTCACCCCGTCTTCCCGACAGCCACCCCTTTGTGCTTAAAGATGATTAATTGCATAGGAGAGCAAGTGTGCATCCCTCTCCTTGGCTGGGAGTCACTCCATCCCTCAAGTCCCTTATAGCTGACAGTATTTCACTCTTATCCTTGTGGTCTGCCTGGGCCTGATTTGCATCCACAAAATTTGTGTGTCCCAAATATGAACTGAACCATCTCTCCTTAGAGATCGAGGGGTGTGAGGCAGGGGGAAGGCAGGAGGTGGTGTGTGGCTTATTCTGTCTGAGAGCAAGAGCCCATGTCTCGGTTGTGTGTGTCACTGTGTGTGAGGGGAGCTTGGGTGAGGATTGAACCATTCCCATTCCATTTTGTTGTTGCCTTTAAGGATCACACAAATGGTCTCTGGAATCCCCTGGCAGCTGGTGGATTTTGATTTAGCAAGCAGTGAATTATATCCTCCAGTTGTGAGTAAAATTGCAAATATCTTCAAGATGTTCAGTGCTCTGGGAAAGGGCAGCCAACCCAGGTCGGCTCTGCAGGGTGCCTCCTGTCCAGAGAGGAATGCGGCACCTCTCCCTCCAGAGGGGGAATGGGAGCTGGGGGAGCCCGTGTGCAGCAGGCCCCACTACAGGGGGGCCAGAGAGGAGTGTGATTTAGAGGCACAGCCTGGCACAGATTGGAGGTACCGTGTTTCCCCGAAAATAAGACCTACCCATAAAGTAAGCCCTAGCAG
>VBSM01001265.1:66878641-66910189 GCA_008086735.1 Cheirogaleus medius
TCTTGAGGAAAAATAAACATAAGACCCTGTCTTATTTTCAGGGAAACACGGTAGGCAGGGACAGAGAGGCTCTGTGGGTGACATCCACTCAAACTGGCATCTGGGGAGCAGCTGTGAGGTAGAACGCCTGGCGGCACGAGGGAGAATGGATGCTACTTGACGAGGACTCCTTCGTCTCAGCAGCAGATACTTACCAATACCCCTGATGTAGGAACAGATAGCCAAGAACTTTTAGCTACTAGGGCAAGAGCAAAACATATAATATTTATTCCTTTATTTCTTCATTCATTCAACAAAGATTTATTAAAATAAGATACTTAAAGATATGCCAACACTGAGCAATACTTTCAATTTCTATTGCTATTTGAAAAATGAAAACAGTTTGAGGCAGATGTTCACCTGGGCTCCCAAAGCACCCTTTCCTCCTTCTCTTGAGTGCCCACCATGCCATTTTTAGGCTACTCATGGTCTTATTGTTTAGCATTGGTCTCCCCATTGCCCTATGAACAACACAGAGCTTGGATTCTGTTCATCCGGTGCCATAATGACCCCTCTTCTCTTTAACGCTTTTCCCGCCTTGGCAACTGGTAGTATTTAAGAAAATTTGCCACAAGAGTGAAAAGAAGTTAACTTCCCCTAGTCTCTGTTGATGGGGCCAAGCAGAGGCAAAGCAAAAGTGGGCAATTCCCCAGGCATTTGTGTTTGGCTGTGTTACCCAGAGTTTTGATGGGCTACATCACCCTCCTGGAGCCGCCTCGGACACCCAGCCCTCTGGACTCCACCTCTGGCCTCTTAGCACTGCTTGGGCAGAGAGGGGAAGGGCCCATAGAGCTGTGGTTGATGGTGAGGCTGATTCAGCAAGTGTTTACTGAAGAAAACACTGTGCTGGTTGCTGTTAGGGATAGGAGAGGTGGCTTCTTATAGCTCTAGCTCTCAGCTCCTGTGTACTGAGCCCCTAAGCTGGGCCTGGCACCCTGCTGGGTGCTTTACACAAATCGTCTGGTTTGAACCTCACAGCAGTATTTGAAGTGCAGTTGACCCTTGAACAACATGGGTTTGAGCTGCACAAGTCCGTTTATATGTGGATTTTTTTTCAATAAATACAATCAGCCCTCCATATCCGTGGGTTCTGCATCTGCAACCAAAGGTGGGTTGAAAATACAGTGTTCTCAGGATGGGAAACCCACAGATACAGAGGGCCGACTTTTCATACAGGTGGATTCTGCAAGACCAATGGTGGGACGTTAGTATGTGCAGATTTTGGTATACCTGGGGCGTCCTGGAACCAATCCCCCACAAATACCGAGGGATGGCTGTGTATTCAATCTGTAATTTTCAAAAAGATTGCATCTTCTTGGTACAGTTGAAGTTAAATTAAAATGTCTGGTTGGGGAAGGCAACCAAAGGGAAAGGTTTCTGGTGATTTATTCTAGCCTTAGATGCTTCAGAAGTCTCCTCCCTGTGAGGAAGGGAATAGACTTTTGTTAACAAAACCAAACCAAAAAGATCCAGTTATCTGGCAAACTAACATTGTGCCCTCCCAGAGAACATCATGAAGATGGGTCATTTTTATTTTTAGCTATGCTAATCATTTTCAGCATTGGGTAGCCCCTCTCACGCTATAGCAGTGTTTCTTAAATGGGGTCCTACACTCTAGCTTTCACAATGTTTTTATTTTTGAAGGTAAGTGGGGCAGATTGGAGTAATGGTTCCAAGTCTTTATTCCTGGATAATACCTGTAGAGTCTACATCCACACCCATTGTCTTGCAGCCTCTGCAGGAGCAGAGCAGTTTACTTTCTGCCCCACCCAGGTTGAGGATGGAGACGTGACAGGACACAGCACAGTAAAGTCTTCAGAAGTGCTAGTGTGCCTGGGATTGGCTTTGTTTTCGTATTGTAAATTAGGGCCAGTTTTGTCTTGAGGAATGAAGATGATGTTTATGAAACACCCAACACAGTGCCCCCCACATGGACTCTCAGGAAAATGTAGTTTTCAGCATCATTATTTTTGCTTTTGTAAAGCCGAGGTTAACTCAGAGAGCAGTGTTTGGCACCGCCCTGTGCGGTTCCTGGCCCACCTGTGCCTCACCCCACGGTGAGACCCCTTCCCAGTCTGGCCCTGGGGTTCTAGCTCCCTGGCCCTCTTTCTGGCGTCCTGACTGAGGCTTTAGCTGCAGCCCTTAGATCAGCTCGTGGGACTTGCTTTACCTGGGGCCCTTTTGTGCTGAGCTCATACTGACCTTTCAGACCATGTCCTTAGAAGGGAGATTTAGCCCATTTCAAGTTAACCTGGTGGTCAGGGCCCCAACTCCAAGACACCCAGCCCGAGCACCTGGGAATCAGACCATGGGGCATGCCACCTTGAAAAGAAAAAGCTACTGAGTGCCTCTGGAGAACAGATATTAAGAAGAGATTTGCCTGGGAATTTAAAAAAAATACTTCATTGATTTAATAACTAAACAGTTTCCTTCTGGAAACAATGAAATTTCATCAAGCACATATTTAATTTAGGAAAATTCAACAATTTGCTAGATGAAAGAGAAAGAGGGAAAGATGCGCGCGCGCACACACACACACACACACACACACACGAATGTTCTGGGCCGTTGTCCCTGCCAGTTCTCCCAGTGGTTACAGACCTAGTGAGCATAAAGGGGAAGATGAAGAGTATGGTTTTTCTTCAGTAGGTCTCAATTTTTATGAGAGTATTTTTGTTGGCTCTAGTGTTGTAAGATTTTTAATTTTAACATGACCCATCTTCTCCATTTCATACTCAGCTGAAAAAATGGATTGATTGTAACCAGGAAGGAAATGTTGGCTCTATTGGACTTTCTGAGAGATACTATCTTCAACATGGTACCATCCTAAGGAATTTTTAAGAGTACCTTTAACCATTTGTGATTGTATAAGTTTAGTTTTAGATGTATATAATAGAAAACTCAAACAAAATGAATGCTGATTTCTTTTCAACAGAAAAGCGTCTAGCTGGGTGCAATGGCCACCTCTGTAATTCCAGCACTTTGGGAGGCCAAGGCAGGAAGATTGCTTGAGGCCAAGAGCTGGAGAGAAGCTGGGGCAACATAGTAAGACCCTGTCTCTACAAAAACTAAAACTAAAAAAAAAAAAAACATTAGCTGGGCATGGTGGCACGTGCCTGTAGTCCCAGCTACTTAGGAGGCTGAGGGGGGAGGATCGCTCGAGCCCAGGAGTTAGAGGCTACAGTGAGCTATGATCATGTCACTGCACTCCAGCCTGTGTGACAGAGCAAGACCTTGTGTCTAAAAAAGTGTCCAGAGATAAAAGTATAAAAGTGGTCCAGTCTGGTGACTCCATGGCCATCAGAGACCCAGGCTCGGCCTGTCTTCTGGTCCTACTGTTATCAGCACATGTTTTCCAAGTCAAGGTTACCTCATGACCCAAGATGACTACAGAAACATCTTAGAGTCAACATTCTAGGGAAGAAGAAGGAGGAAGGGAGCAAAGAGCAAAAATGTGACCTTTCCAGCCAAGTATACCCCTTTAAAATGCTTTCCCTGCCCCTCCCTGACAACTTTTGTTTCTATATCATTGGCTACACCAACATCAAGGGCGACTGGGAAATAGAAGGCATCAACTAAGCATATTGTCACCCGGAATAGATTTGGGTTGTATTTATATGGGAGAAGGGGAGAACGGGTGTTGGGGAGGAAATATTAATAGCAGTCTCTGCCATGATATTTTGCTTTATGAACTGACTTTAAAATCCACTCTCCATGTAAGGTAGATCTCCAATGTGACTCAAAGCCCTCCAGGTCGTCTGGTGCTGCTTGTGACTTACTTGTTCCTGGAAGCAGATGTGTTGACCTAGGCTAGCCCAGAGGGCCCTGCGGCACCGGCTGACGAGGTGCGAGTTTGCTCTGCAATTTGGATGCAGAGAAGCTGGCCATGGGGGGCAAACAGCAGGTTTCCTAATCCTTACTTGATGGAGGGAGGAAGCAAGTATGGCAGTGACAGTTCCTCAGGGGCCAGAAGGGCTAGAAACAGGGCGGCGCAGGGTGCAGGAAGGAAGAGGCAGAGCTTAGTTGGCTGGGGGCAGTAGAGGCGGGACATTTAGCACGTTGGATAACCAGTGGTGATTCTGGGAGCCTTCTGTCCAGGATGTGTGAGGAAATATTTTAGGAGCCTGGCCAGCTTAGAACCTCATAGGAATGATGTTTTTCTTGCCCTGGACCTGCCTCTCTGTTTACGGCGGAGCTCAGGCCCTGCTATTCCTGCTACCAGACCTCTTCTGTGGTTCCTTCTTGCTTCCCAGGTGCTTCAGGATTTTGCCCATTTCCCAGCCTGGCTCTGTAGCCTCCTGCCAACTTTCTGAGCAGAGATAGTTTTCCACTAAATTCCATTCCCTGCTTAAGTTAGCTCAAAGTCAGTTTCTTTTGTTTGCAACTAGAGAATCCTGGCAGGTAGAGGTGGCATTTACCTCTTTATTACAAGTAGAGATCACGTCGATGGTTCCTGTTGAGACTCTGGTCATCCAAATCCATCCTCACCTCACTCCACCCTGGTCTTCTTCATACCGAAGCTGTCACTAAGCCAGATCTCTCTATCCTGTGCACGTGAAGGTGATCTTTCATTTTTACCACTTCATCTGTCTCCATTAAATTTAATTTTATTGGTTTGGCCAATCTCTCTTGAGATTACTTTTAATCTGGATGCCTGGATTTCATATATCTCACAAACCTCTAAGTTTTGTGTTATCTGCAGATGCCATCAGTAAGACTTCTAGGTCTTCATCCAAGCCACTGATAAAACTAGGCAATAATAATAATAATTTTAATTATGAAATATTTCAAATGCATGGAGAAGTGCAGAAGAATAAAATAACACAACACCACCATGTGCCACGGTCCAGATGGTGCCATATTTGCTTCTGAGATTGATAATTTGATGATGCCAAGTGCTTGTGAGAATGTGGGATGCCAGTGGGGGTATGAACTGATACCAACACCTAAAGAGAGGCCGTGGAATTTCAAATAAGATTAAAAATGGAGATGCCCATATCTTCCAACTGGGAAATCTCATTTCTAGGTGAATGCCCTAAATCAAGTCTTTCACCCTGCTCATAGCGCTAAGTACTAGGATGCAGATCGTCATAACAAAACATTAGAAATGATATACTATATTCACAAAATGAAATATTATTGAAATAAGTTCGTTAGATCAAATTTATCACCATGGATAAATCTCAAATATATAATGTTGAATGAAATAAAGCAAGTTGCGAAAGGACATGCCTGGTGTGAAACCATTCATAAATGTTACAAAATTCTATATGTAGTTTTGGATGCCTCTGTGTGTGGTAAAAGTTTAAAATCATAGGGAAGGGATACATATCGATTTCAGACTAGTGGTTATCTCTTAGGGAGGAAGGGGCAAGAAAGAGATGGTGTGAGAGGGGCTTTTGCTGATTTTATAATGATTTATTTGGAAATAGTTTTAAACTAAACTTTTTATAGATCTTTGTAGGTATTAAAGTCTTTGGTGCCACAGATGACCTTCGGGGTCATACTGACCTGGCTCAAATCCTGGCTCTGAGCTGTATAACCACACATAAGTTGTATAAGCTCCCTGAATATCAGTTTTCTCATCTGTTAAATGGGAACAAAAATTAAACCTATCTTACAGACTTGCTGTGAGGATCGAATTATATTAGGTATGTAAATTGTTTAGCACAGTGCCTGGTCTGTAGTAAGTGCTGGATAAATATTAAATATTAGTTCCCTTCCTCTAGCTGAGGCTGGAGAAACATAAATGGAAAGGGTAGGAGTGGAAAGTGGTGGGCTGGGAGGGCCGGGAGGAAGCCGAGTGAGGGTTGTATTCACAGCCGCTGCTGGGATGAGCACCACGGGGCAGAAGAACTCCATGATCCACCAGGAGTGCACATAAGCAGGAAGCAGGGAGTAAAACAGCTGGAAGCTTTCAGGGAAAACCAACCCAACGCAGCAAGTAATCCTATCCGGTAGAAGGAGCTGGGAATCGTGGCAAACTGGAGACCAAGAGAAGAAAACACACTTCCACTCCTGGATGGAAATGCAAGTGGAAGAACAAAGGCCCAGACTGGAGTGAGTAGCTTGCTGTGCCTCCTTCCTCTCCCCTGGCCCACAGGACTTTTCAGCCCCTGGATCTGCTTTTTGCAGGTTGCTTCTTTCTTAATCCTCTGCAACTGTGCTCAGGTTCTGTGTGGAAAGCACATGGAATGAGATGGTCCATATTTCTCTTGAAATAGTCTTCACCCCTCTTACTCTGGGCTTTCAGGAATGCTATGGTTTGAATGCTGGCATCCCTCTAAAATTCAGGTGTTGAAACTTAATGGCTAGTGATAGCATTAACAGGTGGGGCCTTTAAGAGGCGAGTAGGTCATAAGGGCTCTCCTTCATGAATGGGATTAAGGCCCTCATAAAAGGGCTTGAGAGTGTGGCTTTGCTAGCTTTCTCTGGCCCTCTTGCTGTCTCAAGTATGAGGATGAAGCAAGAAGTGTTCACCAGATGCCGGCCCCTTGATCTTGGGCTTCCCAGCCTCCAGAACTGTGAGGAAGTAAGTTTCTGTTCTTTGTAAATCATCCAGTCTCAGATGTTGTGGCATAGCAGCACAAATAGACTAAGACACAGGGAATGCACGTGCTGTTGGTGACCTTATGAAGTTTTGTGCTCTTAAAAACCTTGAAATGTTGGGGTGAGCGAGGGCTTTCAGATATAACTTACTGCCTTAGGTGGAGAAAGGCAAAGGCTCGTCAAGGTAACTTTCATTACCTTTGACCTTGAAACCTGCCCCCATTCTCTGCTTTTCCTACCTCTTATCCCTCCCACTCCAGTGGCTTCCAGTTTCATTTTTCTGAGGTAGAGTTCAAATTTTATCATTCCTCTGCTCAAGAACACTTAATAGCTTTCCTTTTCCTCAATATTAAAGACCAGTTCCTTGGTTCAACCTTCAAGAACCTGCCATAATTTTACCCCACCCCACCTTTCTAATCTTTCCAGCTGATTTCTCCTTTAGGTCGATGGCTACATCACCACCCTCCCACTCCCACACACGTATTTATTGTTTTCCCATCTTTGTTCCTTTCATCATGTGTTGCCTGCATCCTCCCATTCCCATGCATCCAAGTCTTTTTCCTCCTTCTTGGTCTACTTCAAATGCTGTTTATTTCTAAAGCCTTCCTGCGTCCACTTTCCTCCCTTCCCCCCTGGACATAACTATTCAATTTTATTTAAATATCTACTGAGCTTGGTAGGCATGAGAGAGACAAAAAAGAGTAACACAAGATCCCTCTGCTCCATCAGTGGCACCTAGTCAGGAAGGCAGGCACGTAACCCCCAAACCCTAAACCAGGTGACAAGGGGGACATCAGCACTGAGGGCAAGGCCCTGTGGGGCCACCGAGGGGACATCAGCCCCTCTCACCTCCCAGCTTTTCTCTGACTCCCTCTCTTGCCCACTCTCTGCACCTTATAATTCATTTTCCACACACCAGTCAGAGCGTTGACTCTGACATGATTCTTCTCCACTCAACCCCCTCCAGGGCCCGGCCATGGTGTGAACTAAAATCTAAACTCACCATCCTGACTCCTGGAAGTCCTCTCGCACTGCTACCTGCCTCTCCCACCTGGCTGCACCACCCTAACCTTTCTGTTCCTCGAACAGACTAAACGTTTCCCTTCTTAAGACTGAGCCAGTTTCCCCCTTTCTCATAAAACTCTCCTCTGCTCTTTCTTGTGATTTAGGTATCGGTTTAAATATCACCTGTGCGGTGAGCCCTTCCGGACCCATCCCAGAATAATGGGAAGATCTCATAGAAGAGTTGAGCGTGGAAGTTCATTCATGCAGGGAAGGTCATTCGGGGCAGAGGGAACAGTACCAGTGAAAAGGAATGATGGGGAGAGTGGTTAGACAGCTGACTATACTTCCCAACTCTGACGCTTGGCTCATTTCACTGAAATTGCTTCCCTAATTGGTTCTTTTCCCCAAAGACTATACATTTCTAAGAGCAGGTGCCTTATCTGCCTTGCTCACCAGTGTATTTTCAATGTCCCAGCCCATTATGGGTTCTCCACAGTTATTTAATGATTGAATAAAGGGACTAAAAGGAAGAGCAATGGGATATAAGGCTGGAAAGATGCCGCGAGGCCTCACTGTTAAGGGCCTCAAATGTTGAGCAAAGAAGTTTATATTTTGTCCCGTTAAAAATGGGGGAGCCATTGAAGGTTTTTCCTGTGTTTACTTTTTGTTATAATTTTGTATTTTATTTTGTAACTTTTGAAATAATTATAAATTACCAGGAGGCTGCAAAAAAAGGTATGGCGAAGTTTCACATACCATTTACCCAGCTTCTCCCAATACAGCCATAGCACAATATCAAAACCAAGAAATTGACCTTGGCACAATGCACAGAACTTACTTAGATCTCATCAGTTTATGTGCACTACACCGTGCGTGTAGCTCCATGCCATTTTATCACGTGTAGCGATGGGTGACCATTATCCCAACCAAGATACACAACTGCATCATCACCACAAGATTCCCCTGTGTCACCCCGTTGTAGTCACACTCAGTCCCCATCCCTAATGCTTGGCAACCACTAATACAGCCTTCATCTAATCAGGTTATTTCATAATTGTTACGTGAATGGTATTATGTGGCATGTATCCTTTTGCGATTGGCTTCTTTTCAGTCAGCATAATTGTCTTGAGTTTTATCCAGGTTGTTTACATCAGGAGTCCATTCCTTTTTATTGCAGAGGAGTATTCTGTGGTATGGAGGTACCACAGCTGGTTTAACCATTCACTGTTTAAAGGACATTTGGGGGTAGTTTCCAGAAGATTTTTAACTCAGGGAATAGCATGCTGAATTCTAAGAAGAGAATTCTAGAGGCAGGAGGAGGAGGAGTTAGACTGAAATGGGATTTAGTATAAGATAAGAAAGGACAAGTAGAAGATCATTTCAATAGTATGAGAGAGAGATAAGGACGGTAACTAAGGAAGTGGCAATGATGATGGAGATAGTGGATTCAAGAGAGATTTCTGAGGTAGTATTGACAGCAGTTGGCACTGGATTTTAAGTGGAAAGTAAGGCAGAAGAAGTCAACTGTTCTGGCTTGGGGGACTGCAAGACTAGTGATACTATATGATGTGGTATTCAGGAGAAAAGGGCAGTTGGGGAGGAGAAACATGAATCCAATTTTGAACACCCAGAGTTTGAAATGCTTGGCAAGATATCCAAGTAGAAGTATCCAGTGGTGCAGGAGAGCATGCTGGGAAAGAGATGTAATGGAGAAGCTTCTAGAATACACGTTATATTTGAATCTGTGGGATAGATGATATTGTCCAAGGACAGAAAGTTGAGCAGAGGACTGAGGACATAATCTTGGGAACACTAACACTTAATGTTACTAAAACACTGAACGCAATCGGGGGGAAAACCATTGTACTGGCAATTAGGTGCTCCCTGGTGAGCTTTGCACAACCTGTCTCAGTAGACAGAAACATGGTGAGGCAGGTGAGGTAACAAAAGAGAGATGAAACAATGTAGGCAAGAAGTCTGGTGTGAGCTTTTAAGAGGTTCAGGAGAGAGAGAGAGAGAGAGAGAGCGAGCGCGCGCGAGCACGCTGAGAGAGCTGGGTGGGACGGGCCTGCAGGTACTCATCAAGAGTCCCCACACCTGGTGCTTCCTGGGACCACGGCACACACTAATGCAGCAGGTGCATCTTCTCTGCCAGTCTGTGCATGATCCTGGGATTGGTCCAAATTAGCTCTTGGCTAACACCTACTTGCCATCTTGCAGATGACCAAGGCATGTGGCTTTGGGACTGAGAAAGGAACAGGTCTGTGAACTGAGGACATGCTCTTGAACGAAGAGGGAAACAGTGGGGGGCAGAGGGCTGGCACAGCTGGTGCAGCTGCACCCGGAGGAAGGGAGAGCACAGTGGAGAGATCAGTATTAGAGGAAGAATCTGTGTTTCCTCTGAATCAGAAAGTAATTGGGTCCAGACAGGGAGAGACGGTGAGAGTTGGGATGTACAAGGGACGGGGACTGAGGCCACAGTTTTCTCAGTGAGGGCACTGCAGTTGAAAGCAAGAAAGTAGGGGTTGTTTGCTCACAGAGAGCAATAGAGATTCAGAACAATGCTGCTTCTCTGCAGTATCGTCACTCCCGAGATAATACCAGTGTGGCTTTTGGCTGTGTTTTCTCAGAAGGATATAAACTCAGTGCAGACACGTTGTCTGCCTCATTCACTCTGTATCCCCAGCATTTAGAATGGTTCCTGACACATAGTAGGGCTTAAGTAATATTTATTGAGTGGATGAAAGAATGAATGAGCAGGAGCAAAGTGACTGGTGAGTCTCACAGAGGACCCGGCTGTGGTTGGAAGTAATCCCTCCCTCTCCTGACCGGGCCCTCTCACCTGCACTTGTATCTGAGTTACTTCTAGTCACGTCCTGTTCCCTGTCCTGCACTGAACCCTCTTCAAGGCCAATTCTGCAACTGTTGCATCCTGGTGTGTGCACAATGTAGCGAGTGATCAGAAATTATTAGCTGAAAGAATGGATATGTGGATGGAATGCTAAGCAGCATCAGCTGTTGCAGAGGTTCTCTCTATGTTGCATTATATATAATCCAGCTTCTTGTGACTTCCATGTATGAGCTGAAGTTTTGCAATTTGGAATAGACGAAGCCTGTTTCTTTTTAAGAATTTTTTTAATTTCAGCATATTACAGGGGTACAAATGTTTAGGTTACATATATTGCCTTTGCCCCACCCAAGTCAGAGCTTCAAGCGTGTCCATCCCCCAGGCGGTGCACACTGTACCCATTAGGTGTGTATCCCCCCTCCCACCTGCCCGACACCTGATGAATGTTATTACTATATGTGCACATAAGTGTTGATCAGTTAACACCAATTTGATGGTGAGTACATGTGGTGCTTGTTTTTCCATTCTTCTGATACTTCACTTAGTAGAGTGGGCTCCAGCTCTACCCGGGACAATAAGCCTGTTCCTTCTACCCTTAGACAGCCTTTCAGGTGTTTGAATGGTTGTGGTATCTCCCATATTCTCTGCCAGGAAAAAGCACCTGATTCTGTGACTGCCTCTCATGTGACTGGTTTCTAAGCCCCCTGACATCTAGTCTCTCTGGGATGGGAGCTCCTTGGCTCCCAGAGGTTGTTTAGATACTGTCAGCTTATGCCTCTATGGGGAACACAGACATCCTGGTCTAGCACATATAGGTATGGCCTGAAGCCCTGATTTTTATCATCTCTTTCCAAAGTTTTAAAGTGAACCTCTGTGTGAGGTCCAGCGAATTCTCAAGTTAGGAACTAGTCTGTCGCTGGAGCTGACATCTGTGCCAGCAATGAGGTACATCCATGCCCAGCATGGCCGTGACCCTGAGCCTGGTAAGCTGCTGCGCTCTGCAGAGAGCTGTACGTTATTTCCTCTTGGTGGGGAATGGGCACATGCCTCTCGTATTCCCTCTCTGAGTTTTATCAGATGAAGAGAATAAATAAGGGGCCCCTACATCCCCAGTGTAGGGGGGCAGAAAGAAGCAGCCTTTGGACACCGCTGTGGCGAAAAGGGTTTGGCTTAAGTTGTTTTGCTGAAACTCTTCATTGCTTTTAGCCCCGAGGCCCAGGCTATTTGGGGAGTTCATTAACACAGATGTCAGGTTTTAATCAGAGGAAGAAACTGGCCTCCAAGGAGCAAGGCCATGACCTTTGTCGCTATGCCAGCAGGGTCCCTTTTAAAATTTATCAAGAGATATAATTAACATTCAATAAACTATATAGATCTTAAGGATTCAGTTAGAAGAATTTTGAAAGTCGTAAACACCTGTGTAGCCAATAAACAAAATAAGATACAGAACATTTCCATTACCCCTGAAGTTCCCTCATGCCTCTTTCTAGTCTATTCCACCGCTCTCCTAACCACTTCTGTCACTATAGTATTTTCTGTTCTTAGACTCTGTATAAACGGAATCATACAGTAGGCACTGTTCTGTGTCTTTTGCTTAACGTGTTTGGTTTCTTCTGTGTTGTATGTATTAGTACTTTATTCCTTTTCAGTGCAAAATAGTATTCCACTTTATGAACATATCTAATTCATTTATCCATTCTCCTATCGACAAATGTTTGGGTTGTTTAAAGTTTTGGGCTATTATTGAATGAAAGCTACAATGAATCTTTGTGTGCAAGTCTTTGTAGGGACATATGTTTGTCACTCCTGTGAGGTAAGTATCTAGAGTGAGTGAATGCATATTTAACCTTATAAGAAATTGCCAGTTTTCCAAAAAGGCTGTGCCATTTTACACTCTGCACCCCCAGCCCCCCATAATATATGAGAAGAGTCCAGTTGCTCTACATCCTTTCGTGATGTCAGTTCAGGGTATGTAGTGAATTCTTGTGGTTTTCATTTGCTTTTTCTTATAACTAATGATGTTAAGCATTTCTCAAGTGTTTATTGGCCATTGTAAATTTCCTTCGGTGAAGTATCTTTTCAGGTCTTTTGCCCATTTTATAAATTGGATTCTTGGTATTTTTATTCTTGATTTGTAGGATTTCGTTATGTATTCTGGATTTGTCAGATATATGCTGTATGTTTTCTTCCCCAGTCTGTGGCCTGTCTATTCATTTTCTGAATAGTGTCATTTGATGAGGAGACATGTTTAATTTTGATAATATCAATTTATCAATTTTTTTTATGGTTAGTGCTGGGTGGTCTAATTTTTATGTGAGAAGCTATTTTCAGCCATGTGACAAAGTAGATCTGGAAGCCCAAAAAAGAACCTGGAATGATGGTAGGAGTGGAGCAGGGTGGTAGAACTTTCTCCTTTTACATAGCCCTGCAGCTTGGTGCTTCAAAAAGGCACAAGGTTAGTAAGACCTTCACTCAAGCTCTGGCTCAGCCACTTAGGAGTCGAGTGACCAATTTATTCATCTGCAAGATGGGGGGTGATCATTGAGCTTACTCAGCCCACATCATAGTGCGCTTTGGATGATGGGATTTGAATAAACTCTGAAAGCCATAAGGTGTTCCTAAGCATTATAATATTAGTAACTAGCACTCTTCCTATCACCCGCCCTCCAGTTGTCCATTGGTGGTTCATGTTGTCTGATTCCTGCCCCCCCACCCCTTCCTCCTAAGTGTCACATAATCAAAAGCATTTTTCTTGGGGGACAGGTGGGAAGGAAAGGTTGTAAAACTCAAATCCATCTCTTGTCCCTTGTTTGCATTTCCAGAAAAACATCCTTGAGATATATGAGTCCCACAGGGCTATGTGCTGGGCACTGAGCTGTGTGTGGTGGGAGCCGCACAGGAGAGCCCGAGAGGATCACAGCCGTTGGGGACACAGAACAAGAGCCAAGTGGCCTCTTCACCTCCAGTGGCTTCTTTTGTTACTTCCTTCCATGCATCCCAATTTTTTAGCATACTTTTCCACCAAAAAACTCACTTATGTGAGGGTAAGCAGTTTTTTTTTGTTGAAGACAGACTTTATTTTCCTATAAGTTAACATATTAAGTTCATGAATGACATACAACCAAAAGTAAAGGACACCGATATTCCCATCAACCTGTACAGTTTATAATTGGCTTTTTTTTTTTAATGTTGAAAATCTTATGGGTCTCTTCTGCTCCCACCTCTGAGAAACCCAAGCAGTTTGGGACTTCTGAAGGGGAGTCCTGCTCGCTCAGTCAATGTCTGGGAGAAAAGCTACATGGAGGGTGTTTTTTTTTTCTTGCTTCAAAGCACAGTCGTCCTCCTTGGAAGGAGCAAAGGAAGCAGGCAGGGAGTTTCTTTCTGAAGCACATTGTCAATTTGTGAGGGAGATGATCTGTTTTCTGAGTTTTAGATATTTGGAAAACTCCTGCCGTTGTAACCCTGCTGGGCTGGTGATTTGGGGCTCCTTAGGCCTGGAAGTGTCAAGCTGGGCCATACCCCCCAGCCAGACCTGGGGTGCCCGCAGACTGCCATAACCCCAGCAGCTTCCCCTCTCTTCTGGGCTCAGCCTGATAGCCCAGGGCTCTTTGTTATCCCCTTTCAGAAGAGTGTCAAGGTATAAACTCTAAGAAAGTCAGCAGTCTCTTGTTTTTCATAGCTCCTGAGTTTATGGAGGAGCCGAAAACTCCAGACCAAATACTCAAATACAGCCCTGTCCCCACTCCAAGAAGAGACCTCCAGAGCGTAGGAGGGTGTGTGGCTTGCCTGGAGAAAACACCCTTTAATATTGGGAGAGGGAGGAGTGAAGGCAGATTGAAGTGGGGTGGGAGGCAGGGTGGGCGTTTGAGCTCCTCGCCTGGCTACATTATCGCCAAAGGATGAGCCCAGCAAACAAAGGGCCTTAAGGGAAATGACATGATCCTTCAGGCTTCCCAGCAGGCGTGGTCTCTGTTCTCTGTGTGCATCTGCGAGAGCAGAGTTGGGCGGTGGGGGAGGAGGCAGCACAGATAAGCCAGGAGCCGGGTGTTGTATTACAAAGCCGAAAGGAAGATGTGGAGAAACCAAGAGCTCGCACAAGAAAGATCAGATCAAGCTGTTATTATGCAATATGCCCATTGCAGACAGACAGGCGGCACGGGCCCTTCATCTTTCTTAACCTCAGATTCCGAGAAAGCTTTTGTAGCCTGGTCAGTCGCACACAGGCACGGGCTGGGGTGAACGTCAAAGCCCTAGCAAATCCCACTCTGGACAGGAGGGTAAACTTGGAACATCGAAGACTTTTCCAGGTTAGGGAACTGACACTTGGCCCCCATCCTACTTATCAGCTTCCTGAATGTAGCCCCTCCAGCTGCCCCCACCCTTCAAACCAGGTACCTCGGGCCACCAAAGGACGGTGAGAAGAGGGGGCTGCTCCAGCCCAGGGCCCCAACCCACCCTCACTTGGCAGCCCTGCCCAGACATGTGCCAGCTGGAGCTGGTGAAGAGTGAGAACCCAGCCCATCCAAGGTTGTCTACATGACGCTAAACCAACCAATTGTTCACACTGGTGCCACACGGCACTGAGAGCTGTTCTGACTGAGGCCAGCTACTCGGACATTTTACTTGACGCTGCATGGAGGGAAGGCAGAGCTGTGTAGGAATTCCTCAGACCCAGGCTGAGTGAGACGTCCGCGCCCTAACTGAGAGGGGGCATGTTTTTGTGAGCCCCAGCCCGAAGGGACCAAGCGTTTCTGTCCACTGCCACCGCTCTGCGTATGTGTATGGCATCCGCGGGCAAACCTGGACAGTGAGTGTGGCAGGGAGCAGGGGGAACACCACGCTGTGCTCACACCTGGGAGGATTAGAAGCCAAAGCTGGACAGGTCCTCAGCAAAGACAGCATTTGGCATTTGAGAGATGTCTTAGGGAAGCCAGTCTCTGGGTCACTCCCCGGATGTGGCTTAACCCAGTGGAGGTTCTAAGTAAGCACTGAACGACCAGCTTCTCAGGTGGGCAAATGCCGAGGATGAACAGGGACAGTAGGGAAAGCATGAGGGACGCCCTGCCACTTCCTAACTGTGGAACCTTTGCCAGATATGGCCTCTCAGGGTCATTTGAGGTTGGTCTGTTGATTTCTGAGATCATGTCACATGGCTCTGATTCTAGATATTCTTAATCTTTTAACAAAACCTGGAGGCAACAGAAGGAAATTAAAGCCACAAAATACCTAAAATGTCAGATTAATTCTCCTTCACCTGCACATACATAGAGGTTTTAAACTTTGTGACAATTTTCCCATTCATCACATTGGCAGGAACGCTCTTGCCCTAGATATCCTCAGAGCTCGACACCTGCCTCTCAGCAAGGCCTCGCTGGACACTGGACCCCAAATCTTACCACCCTTCCTCTGCTCCGGCCACTTCCATCTCCCTTCCCTGCTTTTTTCCTGAGCACTTACTGTCACCTAATATACTATTTCCTCCTTTGTCTTATTGATTGTCTGCCGTCCCCACTAGCCTGCAAACTCCAGGAGGGCAGGGAGTTTTCCTTGTGCACTGCTTGTTTGCTGCCGCACCCAGCGAGGACAGCTCCTGGCACGTAGGGAGTGATCAATGCATATTTGTTCAATGAGTAAATAGTTATTTTCTGTCTTTAGATATTTCCATTTTATAAATGAGGAAATTGAGGCAGGGTGCAAGTCTCAGCGTTTTGAGAAAACCCATGTCCAGTGACTAGGTGGGGGATGGGCTGGGAGCTGTGCTTTCTGCTGAGAAAGTGTCCTTCTCTCTTCTGGGCAGCCATGTCCCTGAGAGGCGGGTCCACATATGGTGTCACTACACAGATACATACACATCCATTATATGATTTGTCAGATTTATGCCTAAGTATTCCATTTTCTTTAGAGTAATAATAAGTGGTATAATGTTTTTCATTTTACTCTCAGCCTGTTGTTAGCATACTTAAGTATAAAATGATATTTGTGTGTTGACCTTGTATTCTGTGGTTCTGTTGAATTAAACTTTTTTTTTCTAGGAGGCTTTTCTTTTTTAAATTCCCTGGGATTTTCTATGTGCCAATCATAAATGAATTTTATGAATAAATAGCTTCATTTCTTCTTTTCCAATATATATGCCTTTGTTTTCTTGCCTTATTCCAGTGGCTATACCTTCCAGTAGTATGTCGAATAAGGGTGGTGAGAACAGAATCCTTGGTTTGTTCTTAATCTTAGAAGAAAACATTTCTTTTACCGTTAGTGTTAGGTTAGCTGAGGTAATTTCCTTCTAACTTGCTGAGAGTTTTTTTTTTTTTTTTAAATCATGAATGTATGGTGGATTTTTTCCAAATGTTTTTCTGTGTCCATTGATATATTATGATTTTTTCCTAATAGCTCATTGATATGTTAGATACAATGCTTAATTTTTCAAATGTTGAACCACCTTGCATACCTGGGGGAAAAAATCATACTTGGTCACAGTGTATAATTCTTTTTATTCATTGTTAGATTCAGTTTACTAATTCTTTTCAAAGGATTTTGGCACCTAAGTTCATGAGAGACATTGATCTGTAATTTTCTCTTTTTTGTACTATTTTTGTTTAGAATCTGTACTGGGGTAATACTGGTCTCATAAAATGAGTTGCAAGTGTTCTCTACTTTTCTATTTTCTGGAAATGTTTGTATAAAATTGGTATTAATTTTTCTTTCAATGTTTGTTAGAATTCTCCAGTGAAACTATCTGGGCCTGGGAAATTTTTTCTTTGGGAGTTTTAAATTGTGAATTTAATTTATTTAGTGATTATAGGATTATTTAGATTATCTGTTTCATCTTGATGGAGTATTGGAAATTTGTGGGTTTTGAGGAATTCTGTCTCTTTTAGTTTATCAAATTTATGAGTACAAAAATTATTCAGTATTATCTTGTTACCCTCTTGATGGCTGCAGAATCTGTAATAATATCTTGTGTTTTATTCCTTATATTGGTGATTTGTTCTTTCTCTCTCTCATCAGTTATGCTATAGGTTTACCAATTTTATTGATTTTTCTCAATAAACAAATTTTTCTGTTTTAATTTTCTCTATTTTCCCATATTTAATTTTATTGGTTTCTGCTCTGATTTTTATTTACTTCCTTCTCCTTCCTTTGGATTTATTTTGCTCTTTTTCTTTTCTGGTTTCTTGAGGTAGGAACAGTAAAAGCAAATAAAAGTATTAGGATCCCCCCCCACCCCAACTTCTTATGCGAAAGGGAAGGTGAAGGCCTCAGGCAGCTGTGAAACACTGGCCCCGCAGATCATTCATTTAGGGAATTCCTTGCTGGCCTCCCATATGCAAGGACACCCAAATCATAACTTTAGGTCTGCTGGCTAAGTCTAGTTCCTAAAACTAAAGTCTGTTCCATTTCATACCAATAACAAAGTACAAGTTTATCTTCCCAGGTGCAGAATAGAGACAATACGGGATTAAACATTCTTCCGCCTACCCAGGGACATCTACATAATTGATGCTTCCTTTACTCCTTTTTTCTCTTCTAACATTCACCTTATCTTTTATATAAAAATGTAGATTTTCCTGGGTCTTGCAAGAATGTAACCATTTTGTCTCACTACCCACCACATCTCTGCCTGTTTTCCCTTTCTGTATGCCCTACCGCCCCTTTAAATACTGAAACTTCCAAATTCCCCTTTGGAAAAACAGCCATAGGTTTATCTGTGGTTTGTGTTTTTCCTGGGTACATCTTCAATTTGGCTTAATAATCCTCCATTGATTGAGATCTTTGCCTCAGTCACTTATTTTGGGTTGACAGAATTTAGCTGATTGATTTGAGATCTTTCATTTTTTCTTTTTAGATTTTTTTTTTTTTTTTGTAATTTCAATAGATTTAGGAGGGGTACAAGTGTTTTTTTGTTACACAAATGAATTGGATAATGGTGAAGCCAGGGCTTTTAGTGTCCCCATCACCTGAATAGTGTACATTGTACCCAGTATGTATTTTTGATCTGTCACTCTCCTCCCACCCTCCTCCTTTCTCAGTCTTCAAAGTACATTATACCACTCTGTATGACCATGTACACCCATTGGTAGATCTCACTTATAGGTGAGTACATGCAGTATTAGTTTTTCCATTCCTGAGACACTTCACTTAGGATAATGGCCTCCAGTTACATCCAAGTTGCCGTGTGAAATATGTTATTTCATTCTTTATGGCTGAGTAGTACTCCATGGTATATACATACCACATTTTCTTTATTCACTCATCAGTTGATGGGCACTTAAGTTGATTCTATATCTTAGCAATTTTGAATTGTGCTTCAATACACATTCTGGTGCATGTGTCTTTTTGATATAATGACTTGTTTTCCTTTGGGTAGATATCCAGAAGTGGAATTGCTGGATTGAATGGTAGGTCTACTTTTAGTTCTTTGAGGAATCTCCATACTGTTTTCCATAGAAGTTGTACTAATTTACATTCTCACCAACAGTGTCTAAGTATTCCCTTTCACCTTATCTGTGCCAATATCTATTGTTTTTTGACTTTTTAAAAAACAGTAGACCACTCTGACAGGAGTAAGGTGGTATCCCATTGTGGTTTAACTTGCATTTCCCTGATGATTAGTGATGTTGAGCGTTTTTTTTCATATGTTTGGAAGGTATTTGTATATCTTCTTCTGAAAAATGCCTGTTCATGTCTTTTGCCCACTTTTTAAATGGGGTTATTTGGTTTTTTTCTTACTGATTTGTTTGAGTTCATTATAGAGTCTAGATATTAGTCATTTGTCAGATGTATAGTTTGTGAATATTTTCTCCCACTCTATAGGTTGTCTGTTTACTCTGTTGATTATTTCTTTTGCTATGCAGAACCTTTTTAGTTTAATTCAGTTCCATTTATTTATTTTTGTTTTTGTTGTATTTGCTTTTGGGGTCTTAGTCATATTTTTTTTTTTTTTTTTTTTTTTTTTTTTTTTTTTTTTTTTTTGCCTAGGCCAGTATCCAAAAGAGTTTTTCCTATGTTTTATTCTAGAATATTTATGGTGTCAGGTCTTACATTAAGTCTTTAATCCATCTTGAGTTAGTTTTTGTGTGTAGTGAGAGATAGGGATCCAATTTCCTTCTTCTGTGTATGGCTATCCAATTTTCCCAGCTGCATTTATTGAATACGGTGTACTTTCCCCAGTGTATGTTTTTGTCTGCTTTGTCAAAGATCAGTTGGTTGTAGGTAGATGGTTTCATTTCTGGGTTCTCTATTTTGTTCCATTCATCTATGTGTCTATTTTTATGCCAATAAAATGCTGTTTTGGTTGCTGTAGCCTTGTAATATAATTTGAAGTTCCATAATGTGAAGCCTCCAGATTTGTTCTTTTTGCTTAGAGTTGCTTTGGATATTCAGATTCTTTTTTCATTCCATGTGAAATTTAGGATTGTTTTTTCTAATTCTGTGAAAAATGACATTGATATTTTGATCAGAATTTCAATCAATCTGTAAATCACTTTGGGCAGTATGAACATTCTAACAATATTGCTTCTTCCAATCCATGAGCATGGGATGTTTTTCTACTTGTTTGTGTCATCTATGCTTTCCATTATTGTTTTGTAGTTCTCCTTGTAGAGATCTTTAACTTCCTTGGTAAGTATATTTCTAGGTATTTTAATTTTTTGCAGCAATTGTAAATGATATTGAGTTCTTGATTTGACATCTGGCTTGACTATTATTAGTGTATAGAAATGTTACTTATTTATAATCTGGGACTTTATTAAATTGGTTTATCATATCTAAGAGTCTTTTAGAGGAGTCTTTAGTGCTTTCTAGATATAAGATCATATTATCAGCAAACTGGAATAGTTTGACCTCCTCTTTTCTGATTTAGATGTTCTTTATTTATTTCTCTTGCCTGATTGTTCTGGCTAGGACTTTGAGTACTATGTTGAATAGAAGTGGTAACAGTGGGCACCCCTGTCTTGTTCCAATCCTTAGGGGGAATGCTCTCCACTTTACTCCATTTAGTATAATGTTTGCTGTGGGTTTGTCATGTATGGCTTTTATTTTGAAGGAAGTTCCTTCTATGCCTAGTTTGTTAAGTTTCCTCTTTTTAATGTAAGATCTTAGTGTTATAAATTTTCCTCTCTGCACTGCTTTATCAGTATCCCGTGTACAGTAAGTTCTTTCGTAACATGGTCCATATGTTCTTGGAAATCTCAACTTTAAGCAAAAGGACATATAATGAAACCAATTGTACTACAGGCTAACTGATAGAAACAAGAGTTAGGTTTCTGCTGCATATTTTTGGTCACAAAAACATCAAACTTCTATATAAAACCCCAGGACACTTCTAATATTACACATTGAAATGTGATCTATACATATATTTAAGAAAGGTTAATAAAACAAGTAAGATAATGATTTACAAATTATTCCAGTTCAGGGTTATAGAATAACCTGAGAGCTGCTGAGCCTATCCCAGCAGCTCAGGGCATAAGGAAGGAAACAGTCCTGCCAGGATGCCATTTTATAGGTCCCTGAGGTTCTGTTCATTGTTTTTTTTTTTTTCTCCATTCTGTTTACTCTGTTGTTTAGATTGTGATCAAACTCCATCAATCTGTCCTCAAGTTCACTGATTCTATCCTCTGTCATCTCCACTTTGTTATTGAGCTCCCACACCGAGATTTTTATTTCTGTTACTGTATTCTTCAGTTTAACAATTTTCATTTGATTCTTTTGTATAACTTCTATTTCTTTGCTAAGATTTTCTATTTTTTCATTTGTTTTAAGATAACTTGTATTCACTTTTTGACACACTGTAAAAATGGCTGTTATAAAATCATCTCAGTGTTGGTGTCAGCCGTCTTTTCTCATGGAAGCTGTGATTTTCCTAGTTCTTGTGTGACAGGTGATTTTCAATTGTAGCCTGGACATTTCATCTATTATGTTAAGAGACTATGGGTCCTATTTAAATCTTATTTAGCAGGCAGCCACCTTGTTTAGCTTTAGCACCCAGGTCCTGACCTATGTTTGGAGGTTGTGGGCCAATGATAGCCTACTTTTTAGAGCTTTTGTAGTATGTTATTTTGATTTGTTTACAGTGAGGGAGGCCTCTTTGTTCTGCAGGCCTGAGAATCCCTTGGCTGGGTATTTTTGTGGTGGAATCCCTCTTGTCTATGTTGTCTGTCTGTCTCAGTATCTTTGGACAGGGAGTCATAAGGCTGCTGGGGCAAAGTGGCTTCTCAGGCTGTGCTGCTTGTTGGGGCTGAGTCCCTCTTGCTATTGCTGCCTAGCCAACCTGGTATCTGGGGTGGGGCAGGAGGCTCCAGGCTAGGCTCAGGCCTAGCAGAAAAGGACTCTACCCAAAGCCATTTATTGCTAGTGGGGCTTCTATTATTCCCTCTTGCTGGTGGTGTCTGCCTCACCCAGTGGTGTCAGAGAGACTCTGAACAGGGGGAGGAAGGAACATTTCTAGGTTGCCTTCTGCTGCCCCTCCAGTCCTAGGGTTCTACACTAATTACCTGCCGCCTTGCTCCCTTTCAAGGATCTCCTGAATTGTCTCTTGTATATTTCCAGGATTTATAATCACACTTAGTGGAGAGAAGCAGGGAGACAAAAGTCTGCGATTTTGTTTGAAACAAATTCTGAGTCTAATTATTTTTACATTCATCATGGCTTTCGGAATTATTCCTATGATTTTCTTAAATTGGCGATACCCACCCTAGACACAAGAATTTAGTAAAGTTTGGATCGGTCATCTTAAAATTTGTGCCTGCTTTATCATGAAAGAGATATTATCATTCGTATTTGAAGATTGAAAGGGTAGAAAAAAAGAGCCTGGGGTCAGAATGAGGTTCTGGTCGAATGTACTCACCACACAAGAGTGTTGTTTGTGGGTATTATATGAACCCACATATAATAAATGCATGTAATGTATTTGTCACTAGTGCAAGCAGAAAACTAAGTGCTTAATAAATGTTACTGTTCCCCTTCTACACAGCCCAATTTTTCTGTTAGTTGTTTAAAGTCCCTGAGGACAGAAACAATTTGTCTTTTTCACCTTGCATCACTAGAATCAGGAAGAGTACCTGGCAATAAAAATCTAACTGCCTGAATAGCATTTTATCATTTTTAACACTTCAGCTTTCCCCTAGCCATGTGCTTTCTCTCTTTTCAATTTGTTTTTAAACTCATGATTCAGTTTCTTGCACGAAGTAGCTCATCTAAGGTTCTCCCAGTACCAACTCATTGCTGTGCCACAAGCAGTGTTTCTTGTGTTCACGTATTTTGATGATTACTCTGCTACTCAATCATCCCATTCTTGGGCAAAGATATAAAACATTTCTTTTCCTTCTGAAAATTTTAGATAGTAACCCCTGTGATCTGGTACAGAAGGAGTATTTCTTTATAGCACTCATTTTTTTAAAAAAAATTTCAGAATATTATGGGGGTACAAACGTTTTGGTTACATGAATTGCTTTCGTACAGTTTGAGTCAAAGTTATAAGTTTTCCCATCACCCAGATAGTGTGCATTGTACCTGTTAGGTGTGAATTTACCCATCCCTTCTTCCTCCCTCCCACCTGGTTGATTTCTGTTGAGTTTTACTTCCATATGTGCACATGAGTGTTGATTGGTTAGTTCCAATTTAATAGTGAGTACAAGTGGTATTTGTTTGGAAACATTCTTGCAATACTTCACTTAGAAGAATGGTTTCCAGTTCCATCCAGGTTGTTACAAAAGGTATTAGTTCACCATTTTTTTTTATGGCTGAGTCGTACTCCATGGTATATACACACCACATTTTATTAATCTACTAGTGTATTGAAGGGCACTTGGGTTGATTCCATGTCTAGCACTCATTTTATTTGCTCAGAGTAATAAGATTACTGCACAAGTCTTTAGCCAGTTTATTCACTCCTCATAGCAGATCAAGAGGCTGTAAAAGAAGTTCTAAATTTAATTCCAAGTTATTGTAATCTAAAATTAAGCTTAGCTAACAATAATTAGCATTCAAATCTTAATGTCTCCAAAACCTGCATCTTATATTACCATGTAAAATTAAACTCCAAGTGGACAGATCGGATACTCCCCTGAGCCCTACTCTGTGACTAGGAGCCAAGCCCCCCTTCTCCCCCAGCACAGTGATTCTGAGCAGAGAAGTTGCTCTGGGAACTATAGGCTCGAACTGGGAAGCTTTGGGCGACTGCCTAAGTGGGACCTGGGACATCCCTGCCTATGCAACTTGGCATCTGTGATCTCTGAGCCTGTGGAACAGCCCTGCCTGCATGGCCCTGCTTCTAGCTCTGAGGCCTTGCTTCTGGCTCCTCCCCAGTTCCCACCCATGAGGCTCTCACACCAGAGCTGGAGATTTTACCCCTGTGGCTCCAGAGCTCCCACCTGGGACACCACCATGGAGATTGCAGCACTTCACCTGGACCCCAAGACCCCACCCCTGAGTCTCCACCACTGCTGCTGTGCCGGCAGAACAGCCCCAAGGTCAAACACCCCACTAGGGATCCCCCAGCCTCAAGCCACCATTACACCTGAACCTGGTTCAAGCAAACACCCACAGCCTGGGCACCCATGACTATTGCCTAGACAGCCTCACCCAGCTGCCACTGTCACCTCTGTGGGGAGACCTCAGGCAGAACAATCCAGCTTCCCAACCCCCAATTCAAATTTCCTATAATGATCTGGGGAACACCCATCACTCCACACGAAGATCATCCAGTTCCGGCTTGAACTGTGGTAATCACAGGTGAACAAGACAAAACAGAACAGCTGCACTACCATCTTTTAGTGCACACACCCCTCCCCTGCCATGTCAACATTTCAGAGTAGAAAAAAAGTGCCATTTAGGGACCTACTCTTCTCTAATTAAGCAGGAGAGATCCTAGCAAAGGAGAACAGGTGTCCTGCAAACCTATTTATTAGCCTCAGGTCCAGAAAAGAGGATTTGGATGAGAAGAAACCAGCAAAAGAACCCTGGCAACATGAACAACAAAAAAAGTTTGATACCCCCAAGGGATCACAGTGGAGCTACAGTAGTGGACTCCAACCACAAGGAAATTGCTGAGATAACATAAATGGAATTCAGAATATGGATGGCAAATAAAATGAAAGGAATTGAAGAGAAAGTTGAAAACCAACAAAAAGAAGCCGAAAAAAATTTATAGGATGAAAAAGTCACTAAAGAGCTAGAAAACTTAAGAAAGGATATGATAGAATTTAAATAAATGAAAGAGCCATTTAGGGAATTTCAAAACACAGCAGAAAGCTTAAACAACAGAATAAACCAAGAAGAAGAAAAATTCTCAGAGCTTGAAGACAAGGCTCTCAAGCTAACAAAGTCATTCAAAGAGGCAGAGAAGAGAATAAAAAAGACTGAGCAATCACTTAGAGATGAGATTATGTGAAGTGAACCACCATATAAATTATAGGTATCCTTAAGGTAGAAGAAAAAAAAGCTAAAAGCATGGAAAATCTATTCGAGGGAATTATTGAGGAAAAGATCCATGGTATTGCCAGGGATTTAGACATCCAGGCACAAGATGGTCATCGAACACTGGGAAGATTCATAGCATACATGACATCTCCAAGACAAATAGTAATGAAACTGGCCAAAGTCAAAATGAAGGAGAAAATTCTATAAGCAGCAAGATGAAAGCAACAACTAACCTACAAAGAAAAACCTATCAGGATAACTGCAGACTTCTCAGCAGAAACCTTACAAGGCAGAAGGGATTGGGGTACCATCTTCAATCTTCTTAAACAGAACCAACTGCCAGCTAAGAATTTTGTATCCTGAAAAATGAAGTTTCAAAATTGATGGAGAAATTCTTTTCCAGGCAAGCAAACACTGAGGAAATTTGTTATGCCCAGACCTGTCCTGCAGGAAATACTCAGAATGGCATTATACAGGAATCAGCACAATAGTTACCTGCCAGTGTAAAATCACCCCCAAAAAGCTAAAGCTCACAACTCTTACAAAAGAATAGCACAAAAGGGAAAACAAAGCAATAAGGTACTACCCACCATGATGAACAAAAGAGCATCCCATGTCAATTCTGCCACTTAACATTAATGGTTTCAATGTTCCATTCAAAAGACATAGGCTGATTGAATGGATGAAAAAAACACAACCCAAGTATCTGCTGTCTCTAGGAAACACATCTAAACCACAAGGACACACACAGGCATAATGTGAAGAAAAAATATACACATAAACAGAAACCAAAAGAGAGCAGTTGTAGCCATTCTCATATCAGAAAAAAATTGACTTTAAATCGGCAATGGTAAGGAAAAAGATGGTCATTATATATGGTAAAGGGAGCAATTCAAGAAGACATAACAATCCTAAATATATATGCACCGAACAGAGGAGCTCCCAGATACATAAAGCAAATTCTACTAGTGCTAAACAAGGAAATAAATAGTAGTAACATAATTGCCAGGGAATTTAACACCCCACTGTCAGAGCTGGACAAATCATCAAAGGAGAAAATAAACACTGACTTAAACAGAACTCTAAAACAAGTGGACCTAACAGACATTAATAGAACATTCTACCCAATAACTACTGAATATACATTCTCGTCAGCACACGGGACATTCTCCAATATTGATCCTATCTTAGGCCACAAAACATGTCTCAACAATTAAAAAAAAATCAAAATCATACCATGTATCTTCTCAGACCACAGTGGAATAAAACTGGAAGTTAATTCTAAGAGAAACACCCAAATCTACACAAAGTCATGAAAATCAACCTGCTGCTGAATGATTATTGGGTCAATAATAACATTAAGATGGAAATTAAAAGATTCCTTGAACTGAATTACAAAGGGGGGACACAAACTATTAAAATCTATGGAATCAGCAAAAGAATTCTTAAGGGAAAATTCATAGCCTTAAGTGTCCACATCAAAATGACAGAGATTACAAATTAACAACCTAAAGTCAAATCTCTAGAAACTAGAAAAGGAAGAGCAAACCAAACCCAAAGCAAGCAGAAGGAAACAAATAAAGTTCAGAGGACAACTAAATGAAATGGCAAATAAAAAAATAATACAAATGATCAATGAAGCAAAGTTGGTTCTTCGAAAAGATAATTAAAATTGATAGACCTCTTGCTAGATCAACCAGGAATAAAAGAGAAAGGACCCAAATGCTTAATAAGAAATGAAAAAGGTGATATTATGATTGATCCCACAGAAATACAAAACATCATCCATGGATACTACAAAAATCTCTAGGCAAATAAATGATAAAATGTAGAGGAAATGGACAAATTTCTGGAAACACACAACCTCCCCAGACTCAATCAGGAAGAAATAGAACTGAACAGACCAATAATGAGCAGCAATATCAAAGCAGTAATAAAAAATCTCCCAGCCAAAAAAGGCCCCAGACCAGATGTATTCATAGCCAGATTCTACCAGATATCTGTACTACAGAAATTATTCCATAACATCAAGAAAGAAGGACTCTTCCCCAAGTCATTCTATGAAGCCAGTATCACCTTGATACCAAAGTTAGGAAAGGACACAACAAAAAAAGAAAACTACAGACCAATATCCCTTAGGAATATAGATGCAAAAATTCTCAATAAAATACTAGCAAAGAAAATTCAATAGCACATAAAAAAAATCTACCATGACCAAGTGGGCTTCATCCCAGGGATGCAAAGATGGTTCAACACATATACATCAATAAATGTGATTCACTACATAAACAGAAGCAAAAACAAAGATCATATGATCATCTCAATAGATGCAGAAAAAGCCCTGGACAAAATCTAGCACCTTTTCATGATGAAACCCCTCAACAAATTAGGCATAGAAGGAGCATACCTCAAGATTAAAAAACCCATATATGACAAACTCACAGCCAACATAATAATGAAGAAAAGGTGAGAGCATTCCCCCTAAGTTCTGGAACAAGACAAACGTGCTCACTGTTACCACTTCTATTCAACATAGTACTGGGAGTCCTAGCCAGAGCAATCAGGCAAGAGAAAGAAATAAAGGGTATCCAAATTGGGAAAGGGGATGTCAAACTATTGCTTTTTGCTGATGATATGATCTTGTATCTAGAAAATCCCAAAGACTCCACCATAAGACTCCTAGAATTGATAAGATAAATTCAGCAAAGTCTCAGTTTACAAAATAAATGTATACAAATCAGTAGCATTTCCATATACCAATAACAGACAATCTGAGAGTCAAATCAAAGACTCAATACCATTCACAATAGCTTCAAAGAGAATAAAATACTTAGGAATATACTTAACCAAGGAGGTTAAAGATCTCTACAATGAGAATGACAAAACACTGAGGAAATTGCAGATGACAGAAACAAACAGAAAAACATCTCATCCTTATGGATTGATAGAATCAAAATTGTTAAAATGTCCATACTGCTGAAAGTGATTTATAGATCCAACACAATCCCCATCAAAATGATGTCATAATTCACAGATCTTGAAAAAATAATTGTACCCTTTATTTCAAGCCAGAAAAGAGCCTGAATAGCCAAAGTGATTTTAAGCAAAAAGAACAAATCTGGAGACATCACATTACCAGACTTCAAACTATACTACAAGGCTATAGTAACCAAAACAGCATAGTAAACGTACAAAATAGAGACACATAGACCAATGGAACAGAAGAGAGAACCCAGAAATAAAATCATCTACCTATAACCAACTGATCTTTGACAAAGCAGACAACAACATACACTGGAGAAAAGAAGACCTATTCAGTAAATGGTGCTGGGAAAATTGGATAGCCACATGCAGGAGAATGAAACCACTTTCAAAAATTAATTCAAGATGGATAAAAGACTTAAATGTAAGGCATGAAACCATGAAAATTCTAGAAGGTAGAAAAAACTCTTCTAGGTATCAGCCTAGGCAAAGGATTTCTAACTAGCACCCCAAAGGCAATTACAGCAACACTAAAAACGGACTTGATTAAATTGCAAGGCTTCTGCACCACAAAAGAAATAATCAACAGAGCAAATAGACAACCTACTGAATGGGAGAAAGTATTTGCCAACCATATATCCAATAAAGGGCTAATATCCAGAATTTAGAAAGAACTGAAATCAGAAAAAAACCCAAACAATCTTACTAAAAAGTGGGCAAAAGACATGAACAGAAGCTTTGCAAAAGAAGATAGACAAATGGCCAAGAAACATATGAAAAAATGCTCAGTGTCACTACTCATCAGAGAAGTGCAATTTAAAACCACAATGAGATATCCTTACCCCTGTCAGAATGGCTCTTAAGTCCCAAAACAATAGATGTTGGCACAGATGTGGTGAAAAGGGAACACTTATACACTGTTAGTGGGACTGCAAATGCGCACAACCTCTCTGGAAAACAGTATGGAGATTCCTCAAAGAACTAAAAGTAGACCTACTATTTACTCAATCCAGCAATACCACTACTGGGTATGTACCCAAGGAAAAGAAGTCATTTTATTAAACAGACACCTGCAGTTAAACGTTTATTGCAGCACAACTCACAATTGCAAAGATGTGGAATCAACCCAAGTGCCCATCAATTCATGAGTGGATTAACAAAATGTGGTATATATTAATATATACCATGGAGTACTCTTTGCCATAAAGAGGAATGAATTAATGTCTTTTGCAGCAATTTGGATGAAACTCGAGACCATTATCCAAAGTGAAGTATCTCAAGTGAAAATCAAACACCAAATGTACTCCCAACTAATTTGGAACTAATTGATGGGCACACATGGGCACAGAAAGAAGTAAAATCACTGGAAATCAAGAAGTGGTGGGAGGAGAAAGGGATAAGTAAACCTACTTAACAGGTACAGTGAACAATATTTAGGTGATGGGCACATTTTTAGCCCTGAATAAAGCATTATAAAGCTATCCATGCAACAAAAACATTTGTACTCCCTTAATATTTTAAAATAAAAAAATAATTTAAAAAATAGGTAGGATCCTGAGATGTACAAACTGGAAAACGCCTTTGTCGGTGTTTCAGTACAGTGCTTTTAATGGAAGAAAGTGCTTCGGTTAAGCCCTATACTGTTGATGACAATGACAACGATTACATCTTGTTTATCTCTTCCAAAGTGTGGCCCCAGTTATTACCTGGTTATCTGGTTAAGCTTGGAGTATTTCATAAGACGTTATTAGACAACTGTGCCATGTAGAAAAAAGTGCCATGCATTCTGGCTCCACAATTTTAATCCATTAACTCCATCTCAACTTCAGTTCCTCATCTGTAAAATGGGAGTCATAACACCTACATTTTAGAACAGCCCTGATGTTTAAATGACATATTCTTTCATTCATAAACATACATTAAGCAATTTCTTTGTGATAAGCACTGAACTAGGTGATGACTATTTAGTAAACAACATTCTTCTTTTAGGGAACTTACAGCTTAAAAGGTACTTGGACATTTTAAGAAATAGTTGTAAAATAATGTTACAAATGCATGAAAGAGGAGTAGTGAAGATATAGCAAAGGGAGGAAATCACTGATTCTGCTTTGAAGGATACCATGGGTTAAAGGGCCCAGTATAGTTCCTGATATATAAAAAAAGATACAAGATGTTTTCTTCAAGAAATGACACATTCACTCACTTTTCTCCTTGGCCTCACTATCGTGAGCCACACCCCCCAACTTTTTTTGATAACTAGTTTGGTGGCATGCTAGGAAAAAAAAAAAAAAAAAGAAAGAAAACAAGGGGAAGAAATAAATGGAGTAGAGAGGGAAAGAAAAGGGCAAAGAGAAAATGTGAATCCTAGTTCCGCTACTTAGCACCTGTGAATTCTAAATCCTCTGAGTTTTTCTCTCCTCTGTAAAATGGGAATGATAGTGTTCGACTCATGGGATTATCTTGGGAAATTACATAATACAGTATATGTGCCAGGCAAATTGTCATTATTCATGAAAAAAAATTAGACTCCAGAAAACATTTACTTTGACTTAACGAATAAAATAGGTTAGACAACCACTTTGAACTATTTAGAAATGTATATGTTCTCTGGTACTACATGATGGAAACACTAATTAAACAATATTCATCTAATACCATCTTCTGTGTATTCTTTGGCACTTCAAAACAAAACTTTCCAAATTGCACCTAAGAGCCCTCTGCCAACTCTACCATAACTTCTGACATCATACAGAGGTGAAGCTCAAGGAGTTCACTGTATTTAAGAACAAAGCAAACAAAACCTGAGTGCAACATGAAGGTGACTCAGAAACAGAGGAGGATTAACTCAGGGTACGCAGCGCAGAAGTCAAGAGTACTCTTCCTTTCAGGAGGAAATTTAGCTTATGAGAAATCCTTATAACCAAAATAGATAATAAAGAAAGTCAACATTGTACCCAACTTTATTATTCAGGGAATAAAACTTATTTACTAAAAGTATTTTTTTAATAAATTTTTCTTTGCACTGAAATAGGCAGTTGCAGAGATGTCCTCTCAAGTCATTAAAACATAACCTGGTAGGAAATATGAGTTAAACATCTATGAGAATTTAGATCAAGATACATAATATGCTTTAGAATGATTTTTCAACAGAAAAAATATGCAGTTCATTCAAAGATACATTAATTAGTTCCTTTCAATTCAATGTCATATCATGAAAAGCAGAAAAGCACAAGAGATAATTTCTTAAATCCAATGTTTTTAGTAGACTAATTTTAATATCAGAAAGCACCAAGTGATATTTTTTTAAAAGCAAATTCTTTATTTCTGTAAAATTTAGAGAGAAATTAACATCAGTGTATTATACATTGCCCAAATATAACCAGTGCCATTTCCAACAGAGGAGTTAAAATCTTCATTGCCAATTAGAGCAAAAAAGTAATGTTTTCTGGACTAAGGTAGTATATTTTTCTGAATCCCTTTCAAATGGCAATTAAATTTACATAGAGGGACCCTGTGTAAATTCTGAATTCTGAAATGCAAAGATGCAGCAGTCATGAGAATCCAGTCATAATTAATAGGTTTCTATGACCTGAAAAGCACTGATGTCTTGGTATGTGCCTGGGGTCAACTGGGTACTCTGGTCAGAATGGTCCAATGTTAGAAAAGAGAATCTCATACAATCAATTAAAGTGAGCTGATGTTCTTTT
>VBSM01001265.1:66910289-66923786 GCA_008086735.1 Cheirogaleus medius
GCCTCCCAGAGTGCTAGGATTACAGGCGTGAGCCACCGCGCCCGGCCTAACTTCTTCAATCTTAAAGAAAATATTTTCCCCCATAACTTTAGGACAACAGGGAAAGAACATTTGATATGACAGTTTCCTGGTGATTGATAAGAAAAGCAATTTGGAATAACCTATTTTGTGGGAGAAAGGTCCATTTGATGGTAGACTAAAGAGATCAGATGGGCTCTGAGCAACTTCTTACGGGTAAGTAGTGAATATGAAGGACTATACACATCCATTTTTAGTGCCATCCCTTCATGTTGGTTGGCAAGACCTGACAATCTATTCCTAGGTGAGGAGATGTATTGTTATAGCCTTTAAGTCAAGAAACAGGAGAAAAGTCCATGGATATGAAATAAACTAATGGGGTATAAGCCATGAACCATGGTACAAAAATATGAAAAAACTCCTGGAAGTAAGAAAACCCGAAGACAATGACTGTCTCAGAAAGCCTGGCAGCCACTTGGTGGGATATTCTATTCTGTGACTCTTTATAACCTGCCAAACACTAAATCGCTCTCTCAAATGCCAAACTACAAACATCAGAAAAAGAATGATTTATAAATAACTTTCTCTGGCTGAATGTAATCTAAGAGGCAGGACTGCAGGGAAACATTTCAGCACAAAGGTGCCATGCTTTGATCACATGCTTGTAACAGTATTTGTGTAACTGAGAAAGGACAGTCGTTACGGTCTTTTCCTCAACACTAAGATAGTGAATGCTGTCAGGAGGTCACCTTCTAAATAGGAAAATTAATAGAATAAATAGGAAAAGTTGTATTTCTGAATAATGTTCCTAGAACAGACACCTTTGAAAGGGAAGACTATTTGGCAAAAATGTAATGCTAAAGAGTTATGTCACCTAAGTGTTTAGGAGGCTTTCCCTTATTAAAGCACTACGAATCCTGAGAAGACTAGGATATCATGAACCACCACTTCCTTTTCCCTCACAGCTCTTTTTCCTGAAGCCTTTGTAAAGTACTTCATCACTAATGAAAAAGAAAATCAACAAATGGAGCCAAAAAAAAAAAAAACAAAAACCAAAAACAAAAACTGATATTACGCTACCCAGGGTTCTTGAATCACTACTTTCTCCACCCCGGCTGCATGAATGGGCTGGTTCCTGGAATGATTCTGTGAGGACATGTGACTGTAAAATGACACAGAAATGGCCACTGGCTTAGATTTAGGGAAAAGTTTTACATGATTTTCTTCACTATCAGACATGCTTTTCTTTTTAATACTTTGATTAGTAGCATTTTTGTTGCCTACTTATTAAAATGTGGATGTTTTCTCTGTACAACTTCCCCTCTCCCCAGTCCCTTACTCCTCATTTGTGACACCCTGGTCTTCTCAGGACGCTAATCTCACAGACTGTTCACACAGGCACGCTTCGTCTACAGAAGGTGCTTTCTCTAGCCCTCTGCTTGTATCTCTGGAACCACATGACAGGACCAATCCCATGCTTTAGTAAGGGAAAGCCTCCACACTTAAGTTACAAAATTTTTTACCATAAAGTTTTTGCAAAATAGTCTTAGGATAGCAAAATAATTCTATTTATTAAGTATTAGCAATGATTATCATTATGCTACCTCTCCCAGGTAACTTATTTAAAGGGGTCATAATAATTATTGTCTTTATGTTGTTATCCCAGTTCCTGTTCTTGTGGACATCAGTTTCTTATTGTGGTTAACTGTCTTTGGTTAAATGTTTATCCCCAGTATCACAGACCACTGCAGTCCCTGAATCTGGGCTGGCCAAAGCCTCCACAGTCCAAGAGCTGGCTGAGGCTCTTTCACAAAGCAGGGAAGAGCCCTGGCCACCATGCTCTACTTCCTCATGTGACTTCATACACAGCTTGAGTTTGTTTTCCACCAGGCTGAATCGAGAGCTGCAGTGTCCGCCTGAGTCCTGGCAGGGAGAAGAACCATACCACTGGGCTGACTGCACAGCTCCTAGTCCCTTAGCTGCCCCTAAGGGAATGTCGTTCTGTTTCTCTTGCAGTGAGATGTCTTCTATAACACTAGAAGCATTTGGAGGTAGCTCCAAGGGTCCTTTTAAAGAATCTATTTTCTTTTCCTCTGGCCTGGCAGCCTTTGCTTTCTTTTTGAGGGACCAGTTTTTCAAACTGGCCACACCATTTCTCAACCACGTGGTGGGATGGAGAGTTACAGAATGTGTTTGTGAATGCCATTCTTTGGTGTCCTTTTTTGTATAAGCCGGGTAACTGCTGGCCTGTCCTAATGAGGGACCAGGCATTCCAGAAACAAGGCTGGAACTGCTAGAGTCAGAAGAAAGTTTTTCTTGTTTTCTTTGAGCCTGAAAAGTACAATCTATTGGAGAGGAAGTTTCAATGGGTGTAAACAGGGAGTGTTCAGAAATCTGAGAGAAAGCACTATCCTGGGAGCTCACAGGTGTGCCTGATGGGGAAGTGCCTGGAGAGGATAAACTGGAATAGCTAGTCCTTGGGCAAAGGTTTAATCTCGGGGGTAAAACCTTCTCAGTGTTTTGATTTGTGGCACTACTCTTGCCCACCTCAATCCCCAGGACCAAACTCTGACTAATAAGCTTTTGTCCCTCTATTTGCAAAAACTTATGCCGTTTGAGATAATCCTCTTCATGCGAGAGAACAGATTCCCAGCTGCTTTTATGCTGCTTTGAACAACCCCCCCAGAGAAGGGACAGCTTGCTTTTCTGGTCATCTATGTTGGGCTCTGAGCAGCGCCGGTGTTTCCTTGAACTCTTGAGGGCATCTGCTGTGTGTGGTGGGGAGTATCCAGATGTATCCACATCAAACAGCTGGTTCTTGGAATGATCTTGTGAGGACACAGAAATGGCCAATGGCTTGGACTTACGGTAAAGTTTCAAATAATTTCCTTCATTAGCATACAAGCTTTTCTTCTTAATGTCTTGATTAGTGGAATTTTTCTTGCTGGTATCAGTGCTTGTGAATAGATTCTGTTTAAAACATGTCTTAACCCCTTCCTGGAGGGGTTGATTCTGCTTCAGATAGTCCTCATCTTTTTGACAGAGAACTGCATCACAGCTGGACTTGCGTAGCTTTTTCTGATAAAACTCCCTGAGATAGGAAAGCTTTGAATCCAGATAGTGGATGCTGGGCTCTGAGCAGCGCCGGTTTCGCCTCACGATTTTTGCAGCATCTGCTGCAGCTGTGGACAGGTGGTGGGGTGTGCCAGACAGGGCCTCAGCAGGATCCTGAGGCAGGATATTCGTGCACATTCTAACGTTCACCGGCCTGGATTCAAGAGGGTGTTCCATTTGAGCATGCTCTTCTTTAGAATGGTCTAAGTCAAAGTCGTTCAGGGTTAAAAGGTCTTCCACTTCAGCTTGGTCGAAGTCGTAGTCACTGAATGTTAAAATAGAGTCCATGCTTCTGCTCCCCTGGCCAAGTTTCTTTACCATGTTGCCGCATGGGGTATCAACATCCTCATTTAGTTCATTTTCCAAGCTGTCATACGAGGAGTCACTCAGTTGGAAGCGAGAAATATCTGTCAAAAAAATCAACCCATGATTAACATTTTTACTTAGCACAAATACAGCCCATACTGCCTTAAAAACAAACTATGGTTCTTAGTTTAATTCTTTTTTCATGTAGAGTATTCAAATTCCTACTCTCGAGGAAGAAAGAATCTTTTAAAATCTTCCCAAATGTTAGTACAGAATAAAAGAAGAAACACCTATTGCAGTATACTAGACTTATCTCAGGTCCTGATGAATGGGCTTTCCTTAAGTAAGATTTTCTCAAAGCAAGGAACATGTCATAAAACCATGTGAAACATATGGAGGAATTATTGCTAGATATACCTAGATTCTGAATAAGACTCTGCCTTGTAACATGGATTGCTGGTTGTTATACATATTAATAATTAACTCTAGTCTTGGAGAATCCATTTACTAACCTATCAATTTCTCTTTTACAAAGTTCCTTAATACTCATTATCTTATTTAATACTTACAATAACCACAAAGACATTATTTTTATCCACAATTTTATAGATGAAGATACTGATGTTAAGTGGCATGGAGTAATTGGCCAAAGATAACTAGTAACTGGTGGTACAGGAATTCATATTCTGGAAGGTTGTTTGTCTTTGAATTCAGTGTCCTCCTACCCCCAAATGATGCCAGTTGTTTTCAAACCATCTCATAGCACATTAGAATTCTGAGAAGTATTTCAGGGACCAGGAAGAGGAAGGAGAAGAACAAAACCAGGCATCCCTCTACTACCTCTGGGCTTTCTATTCTAGTTTCAACCATAGCAAGTTCTACCATATATATTAGGGTTTCTCATAAAGTTTTATTTAAGAAAAGGTTCAAACCACCATACCATAGCATGCTGCCACCAATAACTTCTTGGAAGCTGGAACCTGATGTTATACATTTCTTAACCCTAACAAACTGTTAACATACCCTGACCTATTAGCAGGTCCTCTAAGAAAGGATCAGAAGCCCTGGGCCCCACTGACCCAGGTCAGAGGCTCCCTTCACCTCAGCTGCCATGGGCTCCAGGAAAACCACCCTCCCAGCATCTTCACAGACATGTGTCTATTTTTCACATAAGCCAATCCAATTATTCACAATACCTGAGGTGTTTCCTCTAGTGTCACATCTCGCTGAAACCTCTCCGAAGAGGGAAGTGATTTCTTCTCCAAATATCCTACAGCAATTCTCAATCAGGAATTGTAAAAGCAGGGTAACCTATACAAAAAAAAGACAAAAATGAAGTGCTAGTTTTCATATAACACATTTATATATCACATTTCATATATGAATTCTGATTTTAATGACAAAAAAGCAAACGTGTCCTGAGAATTCATATCTGCTTTAAGAGTACATAAAATAGTTTCCCGTAAAAAAAACCATGATAGTTTCAAGAGTAGTTTGGGCACTGGGTGTAGAAAGTAATTTTAATCAGTGGGTTGTAGTTATTATTTGTGGCCTTGGCTTAATGTTAACATTTTATACCAATGGCTCTCTATCTTTAAAATTAGAATTTTTCAAGTATTCTCAGTAGGGTGTTTGGGGTGAAGAAATATACTGTTATTAAAATTTATAAAGCATCATTGGACAAAAACTTATGAAAAATATTTTTCATATAACGGGCAGGATGTCAAAATCTTGGGAAAGAGGGATCCTCTGCAGATGTATAGTGAAGGAAAAAGGCAGCCAGAAAGAAAACTTGTGTTTTTCCTGACCAGTCTTTACCCCATGCATTTGACTGACTAGTCTACATATGCACTTCCAATGGGCTCCCTAACTGGAGGTGCTTGGGGAGGAGATAAGAGTTTATTAGAGAGCTTTGTGCCTCCACTGGGATGTAATGAAACCTGTCTATAGTTTCCTTCTCCCAGTAGCCAAGGCCAAGGGGCAGGAAAAATGTTGAGAGCAAAGGAAACTGATATCACCAAACACTTTATTAATTGCCAGGCACTACAAGAGTATGATTTTTAAGTAACTACTGTATTATCACCACTTCCACTTTTTTAGATGAGGATACTGTGGGTCAGTGTAACTGATTTTGCCTAAGATTATACATCTGGCAAGTGGTGGGGCTGAGAATTGAACCTTGGCTTGCTTAACTCCAATGTCTTGTGTGTGTGTTTTTTTTAAAATGTTTAAAATCATGTCAGCTGCTTTCTTTCTGAGTCAGTCATAGTGTTTAGCCTCCTTAAAGGAAAAAGAGAAGTAAATCAATTGCTATTGCTTTTCTGCTTGACAAATCACTTTCCTACCAGGATAGAATAAAACACTCCATAGTTAGTAAACTCAAATTTATAAGGAAGTACACTTAAGTTATTTAAGAAATCATCTTTCAGGATTAATACCCCAAATTTCAGTTTCAAAATGGGGATTCAGTCTCCCAGGGCATACAATGAAAAACTTCATTACCTTTTTTGTAAATTCATTTTCTAGTTCTGGGCTGCAGGAGGTAGGAGGCCAAAGAACACTTGGAGCAATACACACCGCTAAATTAAATGCATTCATCTGATTGGATGAAGAATGTTGCTCAATGTTGTGTAATACCCCAAAAAGATACCTTAGGAGAACAACATTGGCTCTTGGAAGCTGGTCTAATAGCCTAAAGACAGAAAAATGCACTCTTTAAGCAAGACATTTCATTAAAAATGTGTAAAGACAGGCAACCCTAACTTTGCATGAGGAGGAGGGCAAATCGAGAACCCAGCTCGGATGTGCAGGTTTCAGTTAACATGGCACCTGGCAAAGTGAGGACTGCCTGTACAGAAAGAGAAAATAAGCAGTGGGGATTTATTTTTTTGTATTTTTCTATACTGTCTTCAAAGCCCAATGAAAACGTAAAATAATGCAGAAAAATGTCTCATTAAAAAAAAGGAATGGTGCCTGAAATATTTCCCTGAAACTATAACAATGTGTTCAAACTTAGGCAAATTCTGTAACATTTGAGAATATTCTCAACCAAAACCCACAAGACCTTTCTGAGAAAATTAAACAGTAATTAAATTTATAGTGCTCCTTTATTTTCAAGTGGCAACACAGGAATGCTGTCTCTTGGTGAGAACACAAACCTCAGCTATAAAGACTTCTGCATCCATTCTGAGAGTTAATACTCTGCTGCACCAGCTTCTAAGGTTTATTTTGTTCCGAATCTTGTCTCACTGGTATCACTTTCACATATAAGTCAAACTTAAAGTAGTATAGTTTCCCCTGTTCCTATTTGGTAATTGATAAGGGATTTTTAAATGGTTGTTTACCAAAAAATGATTTTTACTACTATCTAGAAAACATATATAAACTGACACTCATGATTATTGCTTTTATCAATAAGAATCTGTAACCTGGAGAAAACAAGGTAGTCTGACTCCTATTGCCAAAATAGCAGCAAAACCTTTCTTCAGTATTAATAGACTGACAATGAGTACAGTTTTTGTAAGGATAAGTTATGAAGGACTTTGAAATAGAGCAGAAGATTACTGGGAGTATTCAATGGAAAATAAGGCATCTAGCATATGCTTCTGGGATACTGTGGGATCCCTAACCCTTTTTACAAGAGCTATTTTACAACTCTGTAAGTTGTAGATAATTGACAGCAGTGTACCTAATACTAGGCTAAAGACTTGAAAATTCTGTCTGGTTTTTCTGTACCTCTGCCCTGGTATTAATAGAAAAGGCCAGCTTTGTATCTTTTAAAAATTCATTTCAGTATTTCTGATTCAAATACATAAGTTGCAATACTTTGAAATCTACGAAGGTGGTTACAACATCTTCCTGGTTCCCTTATTAATAGTCTAAATAAAATCTTTCACGTGTTTATTTTATACTTGCATGAGAGTCATAATATTACCTTTCTTTAAAATCACCCTTTAACAGCTTATGGGATACACACACATACGTATAAAATGTTTTGGACAATAAGCAACCAACTATAGAATTTGATGCTATCTGGTTTACACCAAACTATAATGAGAGTGGAAGTATTAACAGTATTTTATTTCATGGCTTTAGTTTCTGGTACCTTCAACAGCTGTACTATGTTTCACCTATAAAATATGTCTATCAATATCAGTATGTGGACCATTCCTATTTGAAGGTTGCTCAAGAAAAAATAAATTGTACTAAACAAGCACATACAAATAAATGATACTGGGATTCTTGAGTTTTCACAGAACTGAAAGTATCGCTTTTTGTTAATGGACATTTCTTTCCTATTCTCTTATAATGCCAGAAATATCCAGGAATAGGGGTGGTGAGTTCTACCAGCAATTTCCCTTTGCGTGGTTAGAAACGGTACTTTCTTTGTGATCAGACTGAGACTTTGCAACTCCCTTTTTCCTTGACACTTCTCAAGGAGTTAACTGATTCTCTACTGTGCTCCCACAGTACTCTACAAATAGCTCTTGTATATCACTGATTATACTACATTATTGTTGTAATTCCCAGTTTATCTATCTTTGCTCTACCAAACTGAATTCCTTGACAGGAAAGAATAGGTCATTTTCTCTGTATACTTCAGTTGCTCAATGAATTATATAAAGAGTTGTCTGGTTAGTTAAATATTTACCAAAATTAAGATCATAAACTGTAGACTGGGCCTACAGTATTAGCTAGTGAACTAATGAATTACAGCTCCTATCAATTCCGACAGACAGAAGGTGTACAATGTTCATGTTAATAGGATTAGGGAGAAAAACAATGACAAGCTAGCATAAATATATTTTTTAAACTGGTCCCAATAAATATGACTTTAATTTTTAATAGACAAGCTTATAAAATGTAAGTTTTTAAAAAGGATTTTTGAGACATGACCAAATTAGAATAATTACCTTTGAATTGTATTTATTTTCTCTTCATCATTTCCTTGATCCATTACACAGACCCAGCGATCATAGAGATCTGACGAAAAAATACTTCCTGGAATATTTCGTAGAAAATCCTTACATAGATAAAAAAACAAATATTTTAAATCATTATTCTCTTGCCAAATATGTATTAGAAGAGTCAGAAAGAAAACATTTTGTTGAAAAGTTCAATTAAGTCCTCCCTTTCGCGAACTACACAGAGCTCTGTGCCAATTCTCCACTGACTTGTGAAAAAAGAAACACAGGCTTTGATTTTTTTTTCTAACAAAAGTCATTGGGATAACTGAAGTCTGGATTATGGTGGGGAAGATAAAGGACAACCTATTTGGGTGGACACTCCTCTTTGCACACATTTTAGTAAACTAGTACAACATGACAGGGTCTGGCAGTAAACCATTCTAAGTCTTCTTTTTCACCCTTTCCCTTAAATGTCTAGTTCAAGGAAATGCACCAAGATATCTGTGAGGTTCATAATCTGGTAATCATTCATTTAATCATTCTATATGTGCTTACTCATATTGGCCAAGCTCTGCCGAGGTACTAGTGATAGAGAAGTAAATCCAACGTAGTCCCTGGTATCTTAGAACTTTATATACCAGTGGTATTGGTACACAATTGCATCAAAAGTTACTTAAGGTTTTTCCCTCTATTCTGTCTAGAAGGGTTCTCATATATTTGGGGATAGAAAGCATTTGGGATCTGGGAGCTTGGGGCAGTACCCCCATGCTTGAGGTATACTAAGTAACACGTCTACAGTACATTATTTATCCTTTCTTGGACACCCTATTCTGCTGAGACCACTGGTGGGGCTGGCTGGGCTGAAACCAAACCATGACACAAACAGGATATGGCCAAGGGCATTTGTTGTTTGGCTTTTGTTTACAAAAAGCTTAAATGTAAATTTGGTCCTGGTGCTAGACAGCTGATTCTAGACCAACTCTCTCTGTTGCTTTTGGTATGGCATTAGCAACACCAAGCTTGCAGCCTGATCTCCACCTTAGTAAACTTTAGGCAGAGTAAATTCAATTCATGTTTAAGCACTCTACCTGTTCCGTGGTTGGCTACCTTCTTGCAATTTCCCGCTTACAACACAGAGGTAAGTGAAAGTATGCAACTGGGTAATTTTAACTCTTGTTGGAAAACCAAATCAATAACTTTATCTATGTGCCTTACAGAAAGCAACGTACCACTTGTTACTTATATCTCATGTTCATATCACTAATACAGAAGCTGCGATAACTTATTACTACAGTTAGCTGATTGTGTGGGCATCTTCTCCACTTGCTTATGAGCTCCTCCAGGGTAGGGACACCTACCTTCTTTGTACACATCAATGCCAAGTGAGGTCTCAGCCATAGTATAGTTTATTACTGAACTGTTGCTAGTGTCATATGGCCAAACATTAATGAGAGACAAGAGAAGGTCAATCAACTGTAAATGAGATTCTAAGGTAATTTTTAAGAATCTCTTTGTTATCATGTTAGTCTCTTTTTTCTTTTTAGATTAGTTAACAAGAAGGAAGATGGATTGATTCAAAGTCTACCTCTGTTCTATCACATCTTCCAGTAGAAATGTACCTGGATACTTGTGATTCACATATACCATCACAAAAGTTACTTCTTTTTGGGTAAAGCTATTGAGTTTTCATAATACCAAACTAATTTTAGCTGCTGCACCCACTCTAAAAGTCAGATTTAGAAGAGTCAAAATCTGTTATTTCAAAATGGGGTAGTGACAGTAGCTCTTTTAAAATCTCAGTGGAAAACATACTTATGATCTGTCTTGAAGAAAAACATCATTAAATCTTAAACCTACACTTGAAAGATAATAACTCGGTAACATCTCAATGAACTCTCCCACAGCTGGAATAACAAGTTACGAAATACAACCACCATCACAGCTGAGAAGGATGTGAGATGTGGTTCTGAATTGCAATCACCAACTCATAGCACTCAACTGAAAGTATCCTCCTCTCCAAAACCAGAACCCAGGCCATCAGAACTCTCAAATTAATCTGAGATGAGATTCTGTAGGATTAAATATGAACTTTTCCTCAAAGGTCTAATGGATCAAAGTTATGGTGTCTTAAGCAATTTTTGTCCAATTACAGTTTGAAGAGTTAAACTTAAGCAAAACCAGCATAAGTGAAAAATTAAAGGAAAACTTAAGTGTCATTTCAAAACAGACTTAACAATAAGAAACAAAACAAAAGCTCAGAAACTTTTGGTAAAAATTATGTCCTTTCCTGCAACCACTTGGAAGAAATGGGAGTAAAACACAGTTATATGATAAAACTTCAATTGCGTGGAACCCATTTAACCAGACTCTTCCATCATTTGAATCATTTTTTATCTTTTGATTTTAGACAAATAATATTTCTGTAATTTGAAAACATAATTGAACTCTTCTAGAACTACGCTTCTTTGCAGTAGCCTCAACAATTTTGCCCAAAATTTTAAGTGTGGTGCTATGAAGAATAGCATAGTAAGAAAATTTTTCTAACACAGGCTTTACCTTCTTAAATTAAGAGATAGAAGAATACCTAATTCTATGACAAAAAAAGAAAAACTCATTGTGCATATATGTTGTTGGCATATATAACTGGTTAAGCATACCATGTATACCTTCATTGTATTCCAGGATTGAAAAGTAATTACAAATTCTGTGCAAAACAGATTAGATGACCCTAGCTCAAACTCTTCCATTTTCTTGAGTTATATTTAATTGCAAAAGGCTATAGCAAGCTTTGTTGAAGAGCAGACATGGCCCATTTACCAAATAACACCTGATTGTACATAAAGAAGTCACAAAGTAAGATTCTGTAAGCAGCCTGTCACTCAGCTGGAGTAGAGGAATGCAAGACTCTTCATCATGTTTTCCTTAATTTGGTTTTTATGCTTCAGGCCCTGAGATGCAGGCTGGAGCCCTGTCTCTACCCCTGGCTCTGGTGCATTCCAATCCTTCGGGAGATGAGAGCCTAAGGCAGTTCTGTAGAAGCTATTGCTAAGGTCAAAAGCTCTGCTTAAAGCTGGTTTTGACTCTAGGTTTTACAAAAATCTAGCGCATTTCCAAGAATGTGGGGCACAAAACATTTTAGAACTCTGTAACCTTGCAACTATAGATGTGACTTAAGTAACTGTGGTTGAAGTGTAAGAACCATAAAGAATGCCAAATGCGGTAAAGGTAAAAGAAAACCCAGATGTTGAGGTCATTCCTACTCAGCTTTTAAAGTAAAAGGAATTAGGGGACAAGGGAAGGAATATCTGTGGCATGATGATTATGTAAATTAGTAGAATTTTCAGTGGTTTCAGCCATTTCTTGTTTCAGTTATAAGGCAAATGTTTGTTTACTATGGTAAACTTCTATAACTACTTTCAAGAGTTTAATAAAAGTTTATTTTTGAAAACTTTGCCTTCATTAGGAAGGTAGTGATATAGTGAGGAAATCATCATAAGAGGATATTTGTTTTGGTAAATGTGTGTGTGTTTTGATTATTTTAAATTTAACTTAATTTTATTTTTTACATGGGGTGGCAGAAGTGAAGATGAGATTGTTGGTGGCTTTTCGAGACTAATGTTGACTTTGTGAAATGTTTTTTGATACTTTTTTGATTCTAAGTCTATTATGGGTCTTTGCAGATAGAAATAATGTTCATAATGTTAAAATTTATCTTGCTCCAGAGCTATACCATGGGGTGGATAAAGGGAGAACTTTTCCTACCTTTAAGACACATGCTAACACAAAAGCAGTTTCACAGTCTAGTTGTACTTCGACTCCAGAATTCAGTTTCTCTTTTAGTTCTCTGCAGGATCTCATATTGGCGGGTTGCCTGAAGATGCCTTTTGTGAGGGGTCCTTTTTCATTAAGAAGCAAAAGCACATCCTATGGGGAAGCAAAGGAAAAAACCAAAATGGCACTTCACACATACAAATAAGGGAACATGTGCTTGCCCTCTTTGGCTGCCAGAGGCTAGGGTGTGCTAGCATAAAGATAGAAAGGATTGGAGCTGGATGGATGGCCAGAAGGATTAAAATCAAGTTTTTGTATAGCAGAATGGTGGTTACCGGGGTTTGGGGATGGTGGTGGAGTTGGGGAGATGTTGGTCAAAGGATACAAAATTTCAGTTAGATAGGAGGATTAAGTTCAGGTGACCTACCGTATAACACAGTATACAATTTTTAAGAATACAATGCACTTTTGTTAAGAAAGTAGATTTTCAGTGTTTTCTAATTTTGCTTTCTTTCTATCTTTACGTCCTCTACTTGCAGTATAGAAAGAGAATGGGATTTGGAGACAAGTAATCCAAGGGATTTGAAACCTAGTTATGCCATGTACTTACTGTGTAAACTTGGGTAAAGTTGTGAGGCTTTAAAAAAATTTGTAAAGTAGGGATGATTACATGATAATAATAACCCCCTAAACAATAGTGGCTAGACTAGTGCCTGGCACTTATAGGTCCACAATATAGCATTAAATGCCATACATGTACCATAGAGCTTAGAGGATACTCAATAAATTCTGCTTAGCAATGATTAATTTATCAATTGGAGAGAACATAAACTCAGTGGCTTTTACCAGACCCATTCTATATGCAGAAGATAAATAAGTGCCAGGGACTGTATCTTTATATTTAAACACTTGAAATATAAATAAAGCAGTTATTAAAACTTAAGTCTAAAATTGATCAGTCTCTGCTACTAAAGTGATAAAAGAAGACTTTCAGGAACAATGTGGAGTTTAAGAAAGGCTTTCTGAGGGATAATGAAGATTCTCTGTCTATACAGCAAAGCCTAATTTATCTGAGCAGGCTTATGTGGCTCTTTCTTATAATCAGTAGACTAGATTATATCTTCCTACTATGTCTTCCTTATGATTCTGCAATAGCTAAATCAGATTTTATACTTTGAAGTAATAATAATAAAGATTCTTAGCCAAAACCAGGGTTGTAGTTTTTCCATTTGGGGACAGATTTATCTCCCAGAGCTCCCCCTTCCCAAATCCCCTTTTCCATTAGTTTATAGGCCAAAATGAGCCTTACCAAGATAGGCCTGGGTAGATTGTCATTCTCACAAATATTTGTCAGAGAAACTCCAAAGAGCTGTCCTGCCAC
>VBSM01001265.1:66925043-66967160 GCA_008086735.1 Cheirogaleus medius
CCAATAAAATGTCATAAGGGAGGAACAAAGTACCAAAGGCATTCAGAGGAAAGTCAATCACATCTACCCAGTAGGAGGGAGGGGAGTGATCTTAGAGGTATTTGCATTTGATTTGTATTTTGAATGAACAAGATTTCAACAAATAGAACATCCAGCACAGTGTCTTTCATATAGTAAGTACTCAATAAATCACTACTGAACAACAATTGAAAATGAGGAGGGATTTTAGTAGAAAAAGACAGCATGAACAAAATAGGCAGAAGTAGGAAAGCTTACCAGTAAGTTATACTTTCATGATACCATAGTGTAAAAATGTTTTTGGTGTCTTCTATGTCTAATTTTTAACATGAAAGTTAACAGATTTGCACAAGATTTGATACCTAAAACGAAAGCTCTTTAAGGTTCCATTTCTAAAAGTGGCTGACCCTCTGCCCCTTCCCTGCAACACATATACAGGTAATAACTGCAAACTCTTGATAAACAAAACAAACCTCCTAATTGAAGGCACTAAAGATGACTAAAACAGGGCAGAACTGGAGGTATAAGTTTGACACCTGGAAGAAGGTAATGGTATAGCACTGGGTGAGTTTTACATTCTTAGAACTTTTAGCCTGAAGGCAGGCCCCAGCATAGTGGGGGTGACTAAAATTTAGAGAGAAACTTGTCCTCTGTCTTGAAGAACTAGAGAACTGGGACAGAGGTACCCACAGTAGCTGGAAAGTGAGGAGGGAATCCCAGAAAGGAGAAAACCTGATAGTGGGAACCCCAAATACTGTGTGTACAATCTGCCCAAATACCTGGCTGATACTGAAGCTTGCATTTGTGGGGCAGATTAAAAATAGCCTGCAATTAAGGTTAACAGAACTAAGATTTGAGGAACCATAATGATCAGGAAGTGCCCACTCATGTTGTAACTCCATTATCTCCAGTGAGAGTGCATGGGAATTAGTCATTAAACTGTGTGGCATTCTTCATTATGACACCCAACCAAGCTACCCAGAGATGATGTTTAGCTCCTAACATTCCCTGATAATGAAACACTGAAGGAGATGATCTCTTCAAGGAGGACATGGTCAGCAGTGTCAAAGGCTAATTTTAAAGAAGTCTTCTGTATTGCTTATCTATAATGTATCATAGCATTTTATTCCCTCAGAATAACCTACTTAAACCAAATATTTAAAAAGCCAAGTTGTGGGAGGATAAGCAAATAAGCAATATTTGACCAAATGGCCTTAAGACCATCATCTGCACTCCACTTCTGTGGGATACAGTAAGTACATCATCACGTACACACACTCAGGTGCGTAAAGTTCTTTGGCTCTGGAGTCAGGTCCTGGCTCAGACACTTATTCGGGCAAGTTACCCTCTTTCTTCAACTTGAAAATAAAAAAAATATTACCTATTCCTCAGAGGCTTATTGAAGGGGATCATGTAGGATATTGTCTGAAAAGTGCTACTTTGCCCAGGGCATAGGTCACAGCAATGTTGATTAAAGCTGCCAAGATACCAATCTCCTCCTCACAAATAGGACCTGCTGTCTGTATCCACTCTCCATTTGGTTTCACAGCCTTCAGGTTATGTAGACATGAAGGAATATCAATACTCTGCCTAACTAAAGCACTTTTGTCCTGCCTTGACATTCCCAACCTCTACCAGTTTAAAAACCAGAAAACTAAACCTTTCATTAAATCTAAGAAGGGGTTCCTCTATGTCTAGCAATGTCAGTCTGTGCAAATGTTTGTTTCATATGTACATTAATATTAATATATATGTTAAGTAGTTGTACTCAGTCTGGTGTGCTCACATTTAACTTAATTTTATTATTTCTTAAACTATCATATTTATTTGACTTTTTGTTTTTAGCTTTCACACACTTCTGAAGAAGAATGCTCCATTAACAGGTTTTATACCAGCTATCCTATGAGTGCTGACAGAGGACAAAGTAGAATTGAGTCCTTTACTTTATCATAAGTATTTTCAGCTGTAGCCATGCTTTTTGTTTATATACAGCATTCAATCTGAGAGTTCAGGTTCCCTCTTGGACTAAGAAAATAAATTTCATTAAAGTTTACTTTCTTGCATAGTTTGTAATGCATAGCTCTTACTAAATGTCAAAAGCTGATAAAAAAACATGCTATTACTATGAAAAAAATGAGTGATGTAACTGTAAAGCAAACTAAATTCATGTAAATCAAGATTTCCTAGATAACTTCAGTAATATTCAGGCTAGTGTTTTTTCATGCTTAAATTAGGGAACTGAATATTAAAAATTATAGTTCTTAAAACTTGTGCTTATATAATAATAATCATAGCAAAAATTTTAATTAGAAATTCTATTCTGGCCATATAACTCCCCAAATAACAATACCTTCTCCCTACTCAGAGTAGGAAACACATAGGGGAGAACACTGGAATGACAGGGCAAACAGGTAGAAGAAAAAGATGTGTCCCATATTTTACCATCTACCATAAAAGTTCAGTTCAGGCTGGAACTCTGAGAACTACTTCAGACCACACTCAGAAAGATCCCACTTAACTGTAGAACTCTTCCACTCCACTCAAGTTTTTCCATACTAGGGACGACTAAGTCATTCAATCTTTCATTTAACTTCTGTTCTTTTCTATAAACTGGATTAAGCCCTGGGATGAGTTGTCAGGTCTTACGAAGCTCATAGTTTAAAGATACATGTAAACATATAAACAAATAATCATGACATAATTTTTAATGTGTTATACTGGAGATATATGTAAAGTACTCTGACTACCTGCTTGAAGGAGTGAAGATTTCTGAGAAATGACATGTGAGTTGGGTCTTGAGGTCACATCTTTGAATGTCTAGATCTTGAACTCCCAATTAACACTACAGCTATCTTACGGGGAACTAATCACCCCAAGGATGAGTTACGGTGATCTAAGTCTCAGGGGATGGCCTATTGCTAGTCTGTGTTCAGTGTAAGACTATTTATTAATAGGATGTCTTCTCCACACTGAGGGAGAAATTTGTAAAACAGACTGGGGATGACTCTGCTTACCTATGGTTATGATGGTTAAGAGGGATCTTTTCCTTAAGCTAATTAGAAAAAGTCTAAGAAACATAGATACAGAGTTTTGACTGTCTAATTATGGCTTATTTTATTCAGGTGGTTTAAAAATAAAATATTAATTGTTCTCAGCCACTACTGTAATAGAAATTATCTATTGTTCTCAGCCAATTTCTTAATTATCTCCCTCTTTTATGCCCCTGTTAATCCTGGAAACAAGATACAATTTTCTACACAAGAGACCATGTAAAATATCCATTTCCTAGGATTAAGAAATTTAAGAATTTCTGAATTCTGTGGATTTTGTTTTTGTTAAATTTTTGTTTTTGCAGATATGGAGTCTCGCTATGGTGCCCAGGCTGGTCTTGAACTCCTGGTCTCAAGTGATCCTCCTACTTCAGCCTCCCAAAGTGTGGGAATTACATGTGTGAGCTACTGTACCCAACCCTGGATTTCAAATAAATAGGCCATGAATAGAGTATAATAAACTCTGACTATAATAAGTGGTACTTGGTAATTAAGGCCAGATTCTATATATTTATAATATAGGCTGAAAAAGAAGTATTAACTCATTTTTTCCCTTTTAGAAATCAGGTTAATATTAAATAGTTGGTATGTATGTGAACAAGGGTAGAGAAAAAGAATGAAGAGACTCTTGTTCTTATACTGATTTCCTCATAAGGGAGTCTTTTTAATTTTGATTTATGTTAGGAATGAGTTGGGGCACAGAGGGTGGGAAAGGTGACAAAAGTGGACTTTAAAGTACATTGCATTTTGATAATCATATGGCCATATTTTTTGTATCACAATAAGGCTATGAGAATAATGAAAACAATCTCCATAGTGTTGTGTTACCTTCAAATGAAAACATCAAGAACACAAAGTGAATTAGTGCTAACATGCCCACATAACAGTTAAGTCTAGTGACAAGAGTAGAGATTCAAAGACAGAAGGCCTGTGTTGAGGTTTCAGCTCTACTGACTATTGCATGCTTTCTGATGCTGGATACAGTCTGAGTCCGCTAATCTGTAAAATGAGATAATAATGTAATCTTATGTGGTTGTTTGGAGGCTTAAAAGAAAGTATTATTTAAACTGTTAAATTCTATGTAGAAATTGTTAACATTATGAAGAGTGTCATCATCCAGGGGACAGTTCCATTTTTAGGATTTCTAGATTCTTTGTAGATCTTTAGTTTTTCTAGATGCCTTTGGAGTCTAATCGAAACACTACAAAGATATACCAGGGAAAAAAATGGAGACAAGTCAAATGAGTTGGTTCTGTTACTTTTGTGAATTCTGTTACAAATCTGGTAAAATACTGAGACTTTAGCTGGAATGTTTTCAATTAACTGCATTTTAATCATCTAAATAAGAGGGCAGCAAACTGTGCTCCCTGTAACAATTCCGGCCTGACACCTATCTTTGGATAACCAGTGAGTTAAGTATAGTTTTCACATTTTTAAAAAGATTGAAAAATCAAAATAATATTTAGTGACATATATGAAATTCAAATTTTACTGTCCAGAATAGTTTTACTGGAACACAGCCACACTCACTCCTTTATGTATTGTCTATGGTTGCTTTCACTTGACACTCAACGACAGAGTTGAGAAGCTGTGACAGAGACGATATGTGCTACTCTCATTGCTTTGCACTACTGCTTAGGGCATTACAAATTGCAGTCATCCTGTTATATCCTGACAGTGTTTCAAGTGCCATGGTATCACGATACTGCAACACATTTTTTTTTTATAATTACTCATGTCTAAACAAGAAAAGAGAAAATGGACTGCTAATGTTGCACAGGGAAGTGTGCATGATTGTTACTAAATAAAATAGTAAAATATTGTGCTTACTATGCAATGATGTAATAGCTGTGGTAAAAGAATACAATATATGTTGACGATGTTACCAGACTAATCACAATATTCCCAATTCACATGAAAGCAATGCATCAGAAAAATTAGAATATTTAAAATGAAGTATCTCCCAGTGGCAGAATTTCTTCACAAAAATAAAAAATGAAAATGAGGCTGCAACAAAAGTTAAGCTTCTGATCGGCTCATTTGTTAGCCAAAAAAGGAAAGCCATTTACCAATGGTGAGATAATTAAGGCTTCTGTGCTTGCAATATATGAAGAAATGTGTCCAGAGAAACACAGATTTTGGTGAGAAGAGATGATTTAATAGTTGAGGACATTAGGAGTAATATCAATAGTAAACTACAAAACAAGGCAAGTGACTTTCTTTGGTTCTTGATGAGTTGACAGATGTTACCAATCATACTGCTCAGTTTATTCAAGAAGTCAATGCTGAGTTTGAAGTGACTGGAGAATTAACCTTGAATCACTTGCATTGAACAACTATGGGTGAGAATCTTTTCAAAGGATTTGGGAAAGCAATAATTTAGTACCACTTGAAGTTGAACCTGCTAAGATGTGTTGTATCTGATGGTGGTGAAAATGCATGGAACAGAAAAAGACATAATTCTACAAAGCTTGTGAAAATGTAAAGTGTTTAATCCCTATAGTTATTCATCGTATTGATCAGTGTTCCTTCATGGAAAATATGTGAATCTATCAAGTGTTACTGGATTAGTAGTGTTAACAGTGAAATTTATTTACTCTCGTGGACTTAACTATTGGTAAATTCTGGAATTTTTTTTCAGAAATAGAAGCCAAATATTAGCCTGTCTTGTGCTATCACACAGCAGTTCAATGGCTCAGCAGTGCTAAAGTTTTATAGTGATATTTTGAACTCAGGACTGAGACTGAATTTTTTATGAATGAGACTAATTGACCTCAAGCACTATTAATGAATGGCTCTGGAAATTAGTCTTTGCTGTAGAAAAAAATGATGTTTCTTAATGAATCTGACCTAAAATTACAAGGCAAAACAGTGCTTATCTATACAACTTTTACTGCATGCAGTAGTCATTTTGAAGACAACTTCAACATTTTGAAGACACAAAGTCAAGCTGCTTTATCTATTTCTCATTCTGTCAAAAATTAAAACGAGAAGCAAGATTTTGATTCTCACACAAATTTGCAGAAGATATATTTTCTGAATTCAAACTACAGTTCTAGTAGTGTTTCACCAAACTCAATGCAAGAGCAAGGAGATTTCCAGATCTTAAGGTCCACTGAACTATACAATTGAGGAGCTTCCATCTAACCTTCAATTGGAAGTGATTAATCTGCAATGAAATGATATGCTCAAAGGCAAATATCAAGAGAAGAATCTAACAAAATTCTACAAATGCCATCCAAGAGAGGAATACGCTCTACAAATATTAGATGCTTATAATTGTATCAGTATTTGGCAGTACCTATGTGTAAAAAGACATTTTCAAAGATGAAATATAAAAATCTCATTGCAGATCAGAACATTTGCAATCAATTTTGATGGATTAGAATACTAACTTTAAATTCTAATTAAGTGAAATGTTATTCCTCCAAAAGAATTTACTTCTTCTCATTAGTAGAACTGTATTATGTGAAGTTGTACTCAGTTATATTTTGAATTCTATCAATAGAAAGTTTGAGGAAGGTTTCTCTCTTGTTATATAAGCATCTACACATGATATCCTTGATTCTGTGAATTGACCTGCAACTTTACTATCTATCTAGCCCCCTGCAGAACTTTGCTGACTCCAGGACAAATCAGTAGTTTATAAAGCAGCTGGTTCATCAAATTCTTCTGTGTTAAAAAAAACACCCACATAACTGGTTCACCTATAACTTTTTAGTTGCACAGGTGATTCTGATACTCAGCTGGGCCTTGGCACCATTGGTCTATCGCTATTTCATCCCTGATCACATTTAGCATCAATCCTCTACAGCTGGAATTACTATTATCTTAATTTTAAATAGAAACTAAGCAGATGATGCCAGCAATATAATTGAGCAAGTCACCGGCCAAACTGGGCGTAAAACTCTTAAGATTTCTGACCCCTGATTATTAATCAAACTAATAAAATAAAACTGACAAGGGACCTAGAGAAATAGTTTTGAAAAACATGGTGTAAAGGTAGAAGAGTAGGAGAATATTATTCTCCTCAGCCTAGTTTAATGTATCTTTAATGGGCTAACAACAGGTCTATTAATTTGTTCATTCATCCAGCAAGTATTGAGTACTTATTTATACATGCCAGGCTCTGTTCCTGGTATTGGGAATACAGAAGTGAACAACAAAGACCAAAATCTCTGCCTTCATGGAGCTCACATTTTAGTGGATGGAAAACCATCACATCTCTGTAGCACCGCTTCAACATGGCCAAAGACTGAGCAAACAGTTTAAGAGTCCCAAAACTCAATTTCGCTTTATATAATAGAAGATGACTGGTGCAAATTCAAGGTAAGTCTGTACAGCTGGTGTTGGCAAGATGAGGAAGTCCATGATGGCTGATCTACTGATTTATTAATAACTTAAAGTATAAAGTCTGAGGTTGTATCATCAACAGAAAGTGACAGGGGTTGGATGTGCATGGTGTGGGGGTGTGTATAATGCAGTTGATTCAAGTAGTTTGAAAATGCCTTAGAGAAACAAAGTTAAGACTGCCCACCCAGTATGGAGTGTTCAACTGATGTTGGTTATTAGTGATATCAAGCTTCCCTCCTGCTGTATGATTTCTTCTAGCAGTACTCAGAGTTCATCCAGAGATAGGATTTTACTAGGAGGAAAGTAGGAAAGCAGGTCAAAGAAGCTGGGGTTATCTGCAAGCGCTAGATTATCACGATAACTATAGAATTCAAGTTGGATAAGGAGGTAAGTAAAGATAAGAGGGGCTTATTCATTAATCCACTGTGCCACCTGGCCCCTCTGTGATTTATGAAAGAAGAAACTGATTAAAGGGGGCAGGCATCTCCACACCTCTTCCCCAAGAAATTTTCATTTGTACTTTACATGACTGAGAAATACCTACTCTGTTGGGAAAAAAATAAAAGATAGGAGGGGACTAGTGGATGGAGAAAGTGGTAGAGCTGAGTAGGTTGAAAGGGGGCAGGAGGGATCCAAGCTTCCCAGGAAGAAAAACACCATGAACAAAGATTGACTGAATAGAAGAAAGGGCAGTTACAACGTTTTGTCCAATAAAATGTCAAAACCTTAAATCAATGGGATGGATATGAAAATAATTTTCACACTGGTATTGCAATTATTTCAGAAACTATAAATGTTTTAGCATGAAAATAAAATTATAAACAATTTAATTTGCATTCGAGAGGGTTCTGTTTAAAAAGGATTTTGATGTGTATTAACACTTAAAACAAGAAAAACCTTTACAATGTCTGTTATCCATCCTGAGTTGATTTTTGTGAGAGGTGAGAGATACGGATCCTGTTTCAGTCTTCTACATGTGGCTATCCAATTTTCCCAGCACCATTTATTGAATAGGGATTCTTTTCCCCACTGTATGTTTTTGTTTGCTTTGTCAAAGATCAGATGGCTATATGAGGATGGTTTTATATCTGGGTTCTCAGTCCTGTTCCATTGGTTTATGTCTCTGTTCTTGTGCCAGTACCATGCTATTTTGGGTACTATAGCCATGTAGTATAGCTTGAAGTCTGGTAAATTGATGCCTCTCAATTTGTTCTTTTTGCTTAAGGTTGCTTTAGCTATACAGGGTCTTCTCTGGTTCCATACGAAGCGTAGAATTATTTTTTCTAGATCTGTGAAGAATGATGTTATTTTAATAGGGATTGCATTGAATTTGCATGAAACCATAAGAATTCTATAAGTAAATGTTGGAAAAACTCTTACAGACATCGGCGTAGGCAAAGAATTTATGAAGAAGACCCCAAGAGCAATCACAGCAACAACAAAAATAAATAAATGGGACCCATTCAAATTAAAATGCTCTGTACAGCCAAAGAAACTATCACTAGAGCAAATAGTCAACTTACAGAATGGGAGAAAACACATTTGCATGCTACACATCTGATAAAGAGCTGATAGCTAGAATCTATATAGAACTCAGGAAAATCAGCAAGAAAAAAATCAAACAACCCCATTAAAGAATGGAGAAAAGACATGAACAGAAACTTTTCAAAAGAAGATAAAGTAGTGGCCAAGAAACATATGAAAAATGTTCAATATCTCTAATCATCAGGGAGATGCAAACCAAAACCACAGTGAGATATCACTTAACTGCAGTGAGAATGGCTTTTATCAAAAAGTTCCAAAACAACAAATGTTGGCGTGGATGCAGAGAGACAGGAATACTCATACACTGCTGGTGGGACTTCAAAATAGTACAACCTCTATGGAAAGTAGTATGCAGATATCTCAAAACTAAAAGTAGAACTACCATTTGACCCAGCAATCCCACTACTGGGTATCTACCCAAAGGAACAAAAGGCATTATATAAAAACATCTGCACTTAAATGTTTATAGCAGCACAATTCACAATTGCAAAGATGTGGAAACAACCCAAATGCCCATCAATACATGAGTGGATTAACAAAATGTGGTATATGTATGCCATGGAGTACTATTCAACCATAAAAAATGATGAACTACCTATTGTATTATCCTGGATGGAGGTGGAGCCTATTTTTCTAAGTGAAGTACTACAAGAATGAAAAAACAAACACCACATGTACTCGCCATTAAATTGGTACTTATCAACACTAACGTGCACATATGGGAAGTAACATAAGGTGTCGGGCAGGTGGGAGAGGTGAGGCGATGGATCGGTATATCCACACCTATCGTACGTGGTGCACACTGTCTGGTTATATAAATTGCCTTTGCACCACCTGAAAAGCATGCCCATCCCCCAAATTGTTTGTATCCCTGTAATAGTCTGAAATAAAACAAAATAAAAAATCCTTTACAATGAGTGTTGATTTGTCTGTTTTCTCTAAGTTTGCACAGCTATACAATGTTTTTTTAAAGTAGGGGTATTCTGGAATGGGGTTAAAAATAATGTGAGCATTTTTTTCATCAATGTTTCATCAAATGGATAACACAAAGATGAAGAATTTCAGACTTTCACCTGGCATTCAGTTGATGCCAATAATCTGTCATGTGGCAGGAAGGCGGCCTCAGTGATCTCTCAAGGTCCATGCCATCCCTTTAAATGTATTACTCTTTGGGCTCCATGAGTTTGCTCATTTGCAAAAGGTAATGCCATTGTTCACTGGATAGCCCACTTGGTTCAAACTGACAAAGGCAGCTGCAGAAATTCAGCATCATTTTTCTGCTATCCAACTCATACTTTTTGGTATCTATTTTCCTGATTTTTACACAATCTTACTTTCAGACTGAAATCTTAAATCTTAAATTTAAGTTACAGTATACTGTGATGCTCTTATGTTGAACATTTTTCTAGCATTCTAGAGTCTTTATTATGGGGTAAGAGATAGCTCTGTTCATAGGAAATTCAGATTAGTAGGCTAAGGAGAGACTTCTGTAGAAATCATCTTAATCTTCACATATTTTTCAGTACCAAGATTCAGGTAGGGCATCACAGCCTTCTGACACCCATCATTGACAGCCTCCTTTTATAATCTGACCATTTGAGGGGAACACACAGTTGGCGTGTGTTGCAGTACAAAGAAGGCATTGAAGCACCTGCAGAATTGCTTGGTGCCTTTGACTCTGCAGAAGGCATAAGGTTAAAGGGGACAAAATGGTGTAGAAAGAAGGGACAGACTGTATTGCTACTAGCTGCTGGTTGTAAGTCAGTCATGCCTATTGCTGATTTATAAAACCTTCTAAAAGTCCATCTTTCCTTTCAAAACACTTAGCAAATAAAAAAATATATATATATAAATAAATAAAACTCATCTGGCTAGAAGACTGTGTCTTTGCTTTTGTACTAAATTTGTGTTCAGAAATGAAAACTTTTGCTGAACGAAGACTCTATGAAGAAGAAGAGACTCACCACTCAGTTGCTGGGCTGCAGCCAGGCGGCTGGGCTTCAGGATAAACTGGCACTGCATCTCTCGGGGCAGCTCTTCCATGAGGAAAGGCTCTTGGAAGTTGAAAGGGGTGGTTGAGTCCTTTGTTCCTGGTGTCAAGAGTGCAGTGTCTCGAAGATGGCTCATTTTAATTCCATAGGGATATTCATGCCCTACAGAGAAAAACCTAAATGTAGACTTCAGACTGACTGGTACTGAGACCTTGTGTGCTACAAACAGAACATGCTGCAATTTACTCCTGTGATTTTTGGTATAAAGAATCCTTTTGTTGACTGAATGATTATGTACATTCTTACAGTTGGAGACCCCTGCATAATGCAGGTGGTCCTACCAAAGCAGTTTTAAGAGGGGGTGGAGAGGATAAGAAAAGAAAAACCTTTAAGGATTATTTTGTTTGGAATGAATGCACAGATCAGTTTGTGAATTGCATAATGTTGACTCTTTGCATGTTTGCATCTGAGAATATTTAAAGGAATCCTAGTATCTCCTTTGATATTCACTAGATCTATAAATCTTCAGCAAATCTTTGTCCCCATTCAGGCTCAACTCTAAGACTTAAAATATTTACTCTACCTATAACACAAGCATTATACAGACCAAATAAGTAAACGTTAGTAGCTAACATTATTTAAATAACAGGAACAAAGAACTATATATGTCAAGCATCACTATCATTATCTACCACATGATGTCTGCGTGATAAAGACATTTCATTACTTTTTATTAGTTACATAATTAGAGTTACTCAAGAGCATTGGGACTGGTTTGATTTATGCTTCCCTCCTACTGCTGCCCTCTGAGGTTGGTGTTCACAGGCAATAATTAGAAGGAAGACAGCAGGGGATTAGAAACACAGAAAACAGATACAAAAAATTTACAAACTAGAAAAACTAAACCCTGGACACCTGACTGCAATGTGATTTTGCTCTCTAGTGCACTAAGTAATTGTATCCTCTTAGTGTAATCCTCAAATACTATTGTGCTATAGATTTTTTAAGTACAGAGAATAAGTTCCCTTCTATTCCTGACTTATTACTGAATGTAATTCAGTGAACTCTCACTCTTCCTTCCCACCTGGCATAGGCAAACAATGTCAATGCTCCATTAATATCAATTACTACAGCAACTTCCAGGGATTAGGGCAAAAAAAAAGGCTTCTATAACAGCAACAAAAAAGAAATCAACTTATCAAAATAGCTAGCTGGTAATCTACAACTGAGGTTTGTAAGGCACATTAAAATTAAAATATACAATTAAGAACTGCTGCAAAATTATGGAACAATCATGTCCTATTGTTTTATAGTAAGAAGTAATATGAAGCCTGGAGCTGTTTTAAGCCAAAAAATTACCTGCCTTGTTTTAATTAAGTTAATATATTTTATTAAAACTATTTTAAATATTTAATTTTTAATGACAACTTTGTTGCTCATTGGCTTTTACAAAAATGACAACATTAAAAACCTGAAATGCTGTTAATTTTGTTCTCAGTTCTGTGCATGATAATTTTCTATATTTTAAGTCTGAAAATATACATTTTGTAGAAAAGTGGTTTTAGATTCCTCAGATCATATGGAATACTCTAAATTACACAGTATTGACCTCATGGATAAATGAAAGGGTTACATGAGACAATGCATATAATATGGCTGCACAATGTCTGGCAGGTAGTAAGCATTTTAAAATTATTAACAGAAATTGTCATCATCATCATTGTCATATCAAGATTTGCTACAGATACTGTCCCTCATTTTGTTCTATTTCTGTTAACCACACTGAATAAAATGCTGATCAAGAAATTAGCTAAATGATTTAAATAAAGTGACATGTAACCTATTTACCACCAATTCCTCAAAACACATGCTGGAAAATTAGGCTAGAGAAATAGAAAATGGGTTAATCTCATTTTTTTATGACTGAGATTATATATTGTCTTCCACAGAGGCAGCATATAGTTAGGAAAAGGGACAGGAAATTCAAGAACTGAACGTGAAAAATAAATGTATGGAGAAAAAGGAATACCAATATCAATACATATTGCTTTCTTACAGAAAAATTGAAAAAAATTGGGCAAGATAACTGTAAAGGGAAAAAGCAGAGAGGAAAATTTACATTTCTCCTCTCAACTATACCATTAACTGCTTGAATGAGGAGATATTATTTGCCAAGCACATAGTAAATGCTTAATATATACTTAATAGATACTTATTAGATGGATATTATGTGAGATTATTTAATAGCATTTAAGCTTTGGACCATACAACCAATTCTCCAAGACACTTAGAATTAAAGTGTAAAGAATAAAAACACAATCAATGCTATCTTCTATTTTCAAAAAAAACTTACCAATGAGTGGGTATGGCGCATCTTCCTTGCCAGAATTGACCCATAACTGGTAATCTCTCTCAGAGCCCTTGGAGATAAAAGAATTAAAAGTCGCAATATATCTTTCACATTTGGTGCTTGAATGAGGACACGTTTTTTGACATTTTTATGCTTGCAAAAAGAAAAACCTGGAGACAATAAATGCTATTCAGGTTCACGAGGGTGGTTATGGTTATTGAGGATGGAAGTGCTGATTCCTACAACAAATCTCCCATTCCCCATTCCCCAACAAAGGACTCAGGAATCCTGCCTTTTTCCCTCCAGTGAGGGATCCACGAACTGCAATGGAATCAGGCCCTCACTATATAGGCAGCCAATGGGATGTGAAATCATAGGTAGGCCCTTTTACAAAAGAAGAACAAACTTCCTAGTTCTAAAAGGCTAATCTCTTCTTTAGAGTCCTGACTTCCGCTGTATCTCTGGACTTCTAAGAGAATATTGGACTTAACCTTAATATTGGACATGCCCCTGCAAACCTTGTTATCCAGAAAGCCACAAATAGTGCTATGTCTATGATTAAAAGTAAAATGTTAAAGGCTGATTATTAGCTCTTCTGAGTAGAAGAATGACCAACAGGCTTTGAGGACATAGGTAGTTGGCACAGTTTGCACTGCCTTTAGTTTGGGTAAGTCCAGTCCTGGGGACAGGAAGGATAAGATTCTATCTAGAGAATAGGCCCAGTCGTGGAAAACAAAATTGTTCACTAGCAGAATTATAACCCAGCAACACTATAAATCCCACTTGAAAGAAATAACACTAAATTATATGGATTTTGACAAATCCTCTAGAAGGGATAAAATGAAAATGCTTTAAATGAAGCTTGAACAGATAAATCTGTTGGCAGTATTTCATATCCTTGCCTTTAACTTGTGGTTAGAAATCATGGGCCTGCCCTTATAATGGAGGGTACTGGCTATGAAGGACACCATACAAACCACACTTCTTTCCCCCTCCCAAACACTCAGCTTGTCACTTCCTCCCTGCCCCATCCCCTAGCCAAAATTTTTGTCATAAATAGGAAGAGTAATCTAATAAAAATCTTTTATTTTTATGTAGTATCTGAAAACATTGTAATAATCCCTTAGAACAGGTATAACCAAACAGCCTTAATTTGTAATCAAATTAATAGAAATTTTTTTGGTTTGAGGAGACTGATCATTTTATCCAAAGGAAACCCATACATAAGAAAATTAATCATGTCATTAATCTCTCTTTCTAGCCCTAAAACTATCCACTCTCTTCCAAAATATATTCATACAGGTTAGAAATCAATTCAGAGATGCCTTTTTCATTCAGTACATATAAATTTAATTACATTTTAAATGTATTACTAAATTTAATTAATCAGATTTCTTATCCCAAATTTTGGTTGCCCTGAGTTCTTAAGGGTTTATCATAGCACTGTGTATAAGCAAATGTAAATATAACGAATAATATTATGACATGTTTTAAATATGTATCATGTCACATAATAGTAACAGTGTACTTACTTTAATATTGATAGAGAATCTCATTCAAGGAATAATGTTTTTAAAGCGCTTCCCTTAGTTTCCATCTTATTGAAAGTCACTCCCTTTAATAAAAGTACTCATTGTATGGTGTTTATATAACTGGTAGGGAAGCAATGAGAAGAACCTTCCAGTTCTCTTTCCTCCACCTCATCCTCAAACATTCTAATACTCTCCACTACTAAAATTTCAAAATCTAACCTCTGTCACAGAAAAATAGAAAGGGACAGAAGCTAAAAGGAAAACATGGAAGAGTGTGGTATGAATACTAAAATTATAGTCCAATCTCATTATGTTTGTCAGTTCATACAAGTTTTAAAATAAGAGCAGAAGAACAGCACCCATATATTAAGCTGATATTAAAGCTTTATTGTCCTTAACTTCCACATTCTGGGGAACAAGATATATGACTGGTATCTCTAATAATCAGCTGTCTTATGAAAGGGATAATATTTACATACATTTAAAGTATCAAAGTCTGTTTTTAATTAAGATTATCTAGCAGAGTAACTTACAGTTATCCCTAGCATTGAAAATAACATGTTGATAACTTCATTCGCTGTATCTGAATTCTTTACTGTTATAGTTTTAGACTGTAGGAAAAAAAGAAATAAGAAATACAGCTATAAATAAAGAATTTTAAAATAGGTGAATAAATCATTGTCAAATAATTATCTGAAGACAAATCTTGATTTCTTGTGGAAAGAGTAAATCATGAGACTTAAGTAGAACATGATTATAATTTATATTTATTCCCTTATGTATTATGCCTTTTAATAAAACATTTATTTCTCTTAAAATAAAAAAATGCATGGCCCACAAAATATAACAGCTTAAGCAAGTAAGAAAAAGACTGACTATATTGCAGAGACAGTAGAGGGATGCAGCTCCCAATAAGAAAAAAAAAAAAAAAATCAGTGAGGCTGATTGACTGCCTCATTTCCATAATTGTATTTGCACAATATAATCGGTAATAAAAGAAGAGAGAGAGCTGAATCTCTTTCTATTTTTTCCTGAGTACTGTTTTCACAGCACGGGGTTTTATTTCTTTGCATGGTATAAAGTCAGTTCAGGTAAAATCAGAATAGTAACTGGTTACAAAAAAACATTTAAAGCTTAGAATTTTTAAAAACAACTATTTGTTGAGCACTTTCTATGTGTCACACACTGTGGCTACTAAGATTTTCATTGTTGAAATCTTTTGAGGATTTAAAACCAATGAGTCTAAGAAGAATTGAAAATTTTAGAAAGCTCAATTCTATTACCAACTCTGCCATTGAAGAGACTATTGATAATAGCTCTGTGTTAAACTACAGTGAGAACTGCTCCTTAAAATGACAATTTTCAAAAAACAGAAAAGGAATTAGCAAGATTCTGAGATATCTATAGAGCTTGCTGAATCCTAAAATATATTATTTAAATATAAGACAATGCTATGTTATTAAAAAAGAAATATTTTTGCTATATGTATAAGTTTTATATATGATAATTAAATCAGTTATTAAGGCTATGTCCCTGACAGAGAGGGCTTAAGAGGCACAAATAAGAAGCATAAACAGAAATATGATATTTAAAAAACATAAAAATAAAGGTAAGTGAAATCCATTAATAATCCATCACTTATTCTTCCATTAATAGTATTTCTTCCCTAGGAGCCAATTACTTGACATGACAAATGGCCTCTAAAAGTTGTTTGTTAAATGAATTTTAATTTGTAAAAAAGTATTTTAAATGCATTGATTTTAAATTGTACTCCTTATACCCCCAAGGATTATGCAAAATTGTCTCAGAGCCCAACAGACAGGTTTTAGAGCACCCAACCCAACGTCTGTCTTCTACCAGAGTGTCATAGGTATGTTACATACTGGGCTTTAACTTAAAACATAATTTCAATAAAGCTTTCTGCTTTTTTTAAAATCTAAAAACCCCTTCCATTTAATTTAAAGAAATTCTCTTGTGAAGTCTTTTGTAAAGTGAAGAATCTATCCTTGCAATGACCTGGTTTCTAAGATAATGGTTTGTCTTAGTACTGGGCCCATATGTTTAAAATAGTAATTATAGAAAGTATATTTTTCCTGCATATTTTTCTGGTAGATAAAACAAATGAATTTCAGCAGATAAAGCTCTTTGGCTAATAAATAACAAAACAGACAAAACTGAAAATGTGGCTATTTTGTTCCATATTAGCAGAATTCACTGATAGGTTGTATGTAACTAAAGGACTAACAATACTTCCTATACATGCACTCCTATTTGGGGGAATAACTCTGGAAGCAGGGCTCCTTGAAAGATACTCTTGCCATGAAATATACTTCAGAGAGCAAAGGACAGAGTGTGTCACATCATCCTTGACTTATCCAGGGTACTAGCAATAAAAACAGAGCACCCAACCTGTCCACATCTTTTGTCTTTTCCAAAATGAGAGTGGGACATCAGTCCTTTTCAAACACACACTTTTGCATACACTGAAAAGAAAGTGTTAAAAAATTCAAGGGGTTTTCCATGAAAATCTTGAATGTAACCAACTGCCACAACTGAATCAAAGCAGGCAGGAACAACACTGTTTTGTTTTCTTCCTACTTTGCTATAGGACATCTCTGTAGTTTCATACCATAAAAATTTGAGTATTTTCCTCCAGCAGTGATATCTGGCACTCAGGAGTAGGTCAGAACATTTGCATAACTTTTGCTTTTGGCCAAAACATAACTATTTTGCACTACATATTTTTCACAAATAAATAAAACTATTCTGTGATCTAAAATTGCTGTGAAGTATGACAGTCCATAATATTAATATCATAAAAATATTAAGTTTCCATCTTGTTCATCATTGATAACATCTTAGCTCTTGTATTAGTCATCAAATTATGCATAATAACTGGGGTTAAATACTTAATATTTATTTGACCAAAGTGATAAACACTGTGAGGCAGAAAAGTAACTGATCTCTTAAAAATGTCACCTTTCCCAGATCATCCACTTATTAACCTGAGGGAATTAATTCATAAAACTCAATAAACTTTTCAAAACGACTCTCTACTTAAGAAGTGACAAGTTGGAAAAAATTGCTTAATAATAATAGGAAATACCTCTTTGTGGAAACAGATTTACTACAAGTCTGTGCAGCTGCTATTGAAAAGATTCAGAGAAACATTCATGGCAGAGGGAGGAAAGAGATATCTGACAAGCACTATTCTTTCCAAGCACAAATGTTAAATAATGTAGTTAATATGAATATCTCTTGCTTCATTTTCTCTAAGGTTTACTTTTTATACATACAAAGACACAGAGATATCTAGGAAAATTCATCTTCCCCCTATGTTATCTCTAAATGCCTACCTTTCATAGCACATACACAATATATCTGTCTGCCTGTCTCTTTTTATTCATGCTATTTTCTGCTTTATGCAGGGACTTGGAATTTAATTTTCTGGCTTACAAACACTTACATAGACACAATTCCCAATGTCCTTGGCGAAGATTTTGAGGGGAATGCTCTTCGGGTAGTCCTTCTCTTTCTCTAGATTGATGTATCTAATCAAATGCAACAACAACCCAAAACAACACTGAGTCAGATGGAATTTGCTGATGGCTTATTTTAAAAATCAATCTATTTTACTAATATTTTTAGTATACTTATATGCTATTTTTAAAGACAGATGAAAAGACTCAGCAAAGTCAGATTACATTATGGGTTGGAAGAGAATAAAAAATTTTTTCAGGACATTAGGGCACAAAAAAGAATGAGGCCTCCATGTCCAGTGAGGTTTGAGAAGCACAATCAGGTTAAGGCACCCCTGGGTAATGTTTTATCCTTAAAACTTCCCTGCCTTCTCTGGACAGGTCCAGCACCTCACAGATAAGAACAGGAGCATATACAATACTTTACAAGGCCAAACCAAAGCAGTGACCTTTTACTTCTCATCTAGCTCTCCAATAGAGTGTAAATCGTGGTTATCCCATTGCTTGGTGAGGGGGAGAGCGGCAGAAGGAGGGAAGGACCATGGGTCTAATAAATGAGCCTAAGTCTATCATTTTAGTCTATATGCTCAATGGTGGGGTTAATAATTGATTTTGGAGGTGCTCAGGAGAAAACCCTGCATTTATGGAAACTTAATACATACTTTGAGGAAACTGTTAGCTCCAATTGGTAGCCTGGAGACAATGGAAAGAGATGGAAGATATTATTGACTAATTTCTGTCTAAAATGATCTAACTAGACCTCAGTGTTCTCCTTCCTAGAAAGTAAGAAATATATGTAAGGAAAGAACATTATTTATAGCAAGTAGTAGCTAGTGAATAATATAAACAGCAGCTTATTTTCAGGACAAATGAACAATTTCTAAGGAGAAGGGGAATACTTCGGGGCACATCTCTGCAAAAAGGTTTTAATTCATTTGTTGAAGGTTAAAGATTAAAAATATATATACTGAAAAAAATACCTTTGAAGGAGAGAGAGCCATTTGTCTTTTTGTTCTGGAGAACTGCAATCAAAGAAAATGGAAAAGAAAAATCACATAGAGTACTTATATTAACATATTTAAGATTGTCAATGCAGAAGAAAATAAACAGCCTGTTGTTATTAAAGTAGTTACACATGTAAGATGCAACCTCAGTATGATTGTGTTCTGGAGAATCCTGTGGTGAAAATGCCCTTTTGGAAAAATCACACAGTGAAGTACAGTTTTATTAAATTCTCTTGGATGGATCTAAGATAGACCCCCTTTTCTACTTTACTGCTTTTTTACAAGTGGTATTATATCAGTAAGAGGTAGCTCTTACTGTAGAAAGAGTACTTGATTTGGAATCCAACACCTGGTTTTCCCACATCTGTAAAACTGGGTTAATTATCCTACTCAGAGTGTTTTTGTGGCTTAAAGGGCCACACAAATGCTTAATATTGAGATTAAAGAGATTAAACAGAAATCTGGCATATGGATAAAAATATCTTGGCCCAGAAACCAGACTGTTCTCAGGAAAATAAACATTTTTAAAAAAATACATACAGAATTATAATTTAGTAAATTAGTTCATAGAAAACTTGTTCTTAATTACTATAACCTGATTAAGGTCAATCCATTTATAATGAAATTACTATTCATTAATATAATAATTTTTCTTTCATCACAGCTGCATTTAATTCTTCAAGTTAGAAATAAAATTAACTTTGTTCCTATGTGGTCTTGTTATAATCTTTTAAAATCATATTTCTAATATATTTAGCAAAATTGGAAACGCTACTTATTTTCTTATTCCAAAAAGATACACTTCATAAATATTTGTAATTTGTTTCCAACTTAGCATTTTCTCCATAAGCAATCTCTCAGGATTGCCCATCAGAAAGCATATTACTTCTTTTTTACCACTAACCATGCAACTTCCATCTTTAGTGATTTCTTACTATCTTTTCTAAAAAAGATTTTCTAGGTTCAAATTTTCTAGGTTTATGTCAAATCTTGGATTTACTCAGCAAAAATCCGTGTTGAAAATAGATGAGACATTTTCTTCAGACCCATTAACCTTTTTCAAAGCAGTTAAAGAAAACTACTTCTTTAAGACATTTAGTAATTTTTAAATTTTAATTGACAAATAAGATATATAGAGAAAACTGCACAAAGCTTGAGTGTACAGCTTGAAGAATGTTTACAAATTGAACAGACCTATATAACCACCACCCAGATTATGAAACAGATAAACACCTTACAAGGTCCCCTGATGTTCCTTTTCAGCCAGTAGTTCCCACTATCCTAACTTCCAATAGCATAGAATAGTTTCACTTGTTTGGGTACTTTATGTAAATGTAATGATACAGTATATACTATTTTGATTCTGGCTTCTTTCATTCAACATTATGTTTGTAAAATTTATCCATATTACTGCATGGAGTTTTAGATCACTCATTCTCATTGCTATATGGTGTTCTTTTGTCGGAATATATAGTATCCATTATTTCAAAAAATAAACAATTATTAAGTGTGTCGGGTAAATTTACAGAGATTGATTTGTGTAATCTTCTTACATATTTACCCTTCCCCCTGCTCTACACTGGAATCTAGGACTCTATTTCTTTAGTAGTTCTTAATCTCAGGGATTTTTACAGGACTAAAACCAGAAGTGCTCCAAAGTCAGAGTTTCATAAACACTCAAGCCCATCAAAAAAGACAAAACTAATATTCAGGAGAGGAGAAGGCAGTGTATCTTAAAGAAAGAAAAAGGGTATAGCAGATTAGAAGATTCTCTCATATTATGGAGGGCATAGAGCTCTGTCATCCTTGAGAGTGAGCTGGGAACCAAGTCATTCAGTTAAGGTGTCCTAAGGAAACAACCAAGAGGAAATGGTTTTATGGAGCAACTAGAGAGCCTGGGTCCCAGGAACCAAGGTTTTTATATCAGTAAATATAGCTGCACACCACATGTGGCAAGGAAGCAGAACATTTCTGGATGTACAGAGACAACTCTGGGTATAGAAAAAGATGATGTCAGCAGTGACCATAGTACACTGAAGGTCAGAAGACTTTTGTGTGTTTTGGAGCCATCTCAGAAGTCTCCTGTATTCTGATTCTACCTTAAGAAAACAGTGGTTCCAGTAAAGAAGAAAATCTGATTTCCTACCATCCTGGGAAAATGGAGGTTTAAGGGGAGCTTTAATTTGATCTCTAAATAAACAGGCATACCTGAGTTTACAGTTTAAGATTCACAATAGGTACATAAGTTAAAATATTATTCTTCTGATTATTCTTGTAGATAGATCATTGTCAGATATAAGTATTTTTTGTGTATTTTGAACAATGTTAGCATTATATCAGACAGTTATCTGTAAAATCAAGGTGTAGCACCTATTTTTCTGGTGGATATAAATCCTAGGTTTGTGAATCAGAGTACATATAATGATAGAGATATTAAATTCTTTTTCGACTTTTAAAAAAGATATGACTATCCTATTTCCCAGAGTAAAGCATGTAAAGTTCACATTGATTGTTTGATCTTTCCCCAGTTCCACTCAGTTGGGAGTTCTTTAATTCTGGCAGTTGTCAGTCTTAGATTTCAAAGCTATTAGTTCTTATTTTTTTGTTTATTAATATTTATTATAGTAACTGGGTAGGAGAGATTGCTTCTTGAGTTGCTAGCCTGATGGCATTTTAAACTAGATTTCCCTAATATTTACTGAGATACACTCCATTTCCGATGGTCTTCATCCCTTCCTAAAGATCAGAGCTTCCCTCTGATACCATTTCACTTTGGCTTGAACAACTTCTATTAACATTTTTTTTGGTAGAACAGGTCTGTAGACAATAAATTCCTATAGTTTTTTCTTTTTAAATTCTATTTCACCTTAATTTTTAAAGAATATTTTTGCTGGTTATTGTATTCTAGGTTGAAAGTTGTTACTTTCAACACTTTAAAGGTGTTGTTCCACTGTCTCCTGACCATAATAATTTCTAATGAAAAGTCCACAATAATTCAAATTGTCATTCTCCTATTTGTAATGCATTGCTTTTCTCTGTCTGTTTTCAAGATTTTTCTCTTCTCTGATTTACAGTAGTTGTCTATAACATGACCAGGTATTGTTTTCTTCATCTCATCCTGAGGTCCACTGAGCTTATTCCAATCTGTACATTTATGTCTTTTACCAAATTTGAGAGGTTTTTATACATTATTTCTCTAAATATTTCTTCTGCCCCATTCCCTCTCTCCTTTTTCTGGAATTCCAATTACATGTATATTATACTTTTTGACATTTTCCCGCCAGTCCCTGATGCATTTTTAATTTAACAAAATCTTTGTTTTCTCTGTTCTTCAGATTAGACAATTTGTATTGATATATCTTCAAATTCACTGACTACTTTTCAACTTCCATTCTACCGGGAAGGCCAATATCTTTTATTTAAAATTTGTAGTTTTCAGTTCTAGAATTTCTATTTGGCCATAATAAAATATTTTCTATTTCTTTGCTGCTATTTCCTGTCTTTTCATTAAGTTCAATTGGATTTTCATTTCACTTACCATGCATACTTATGAAAACTGCTTTAAAGTTCTTTTCTAATAATTTAACATATGGGTTATCTCAGCATAGGTTCCTATTGATTATCTTTTCTCTCTCCTTGTTCTTCATGTGTCAAGAATTTTAGATTATATTCTGGACATTACACATGTTTTGTTTTAGAGACTCTGTATTCTGCTATATTTGCAAAACAGTGTTGATGTTTTTGTTTTAGCAAGCAACTAACTTAATTAGCTCAAGCTACAAACTCTATTTCACCTGTGCTGGACAGCAGGTCAATACAATTCTTTTAGTCTTAGCTTCAACTTGCAAGTCTATCCTAGGAATGTGGGGGTTCATTGATCAGAGACTTGGGCAGTGTCTATACACAGAATTTGTAGCTTCCCTTCTCTGACACAATCATTTATGAGATTTTCCCCTTCACACCGCAATATCTGTGGTTGACCCGGACTCTATACCCTGGTTCTTCAGCCCAGGAAGATTTTTGTCAGTTTTAGTTGCCCTGTACCATGATGTGACTGCCTCTTTCCCTCAGGTCCTCAGGTGGAAGCCTTCAAACCAGGAAACTCACCCACTGCTAGTGACTTCTTCCAAGTTTTAATTCCTCTCCAAAATCTGCCAACTTTTATTCCTTCTCTAGAACCCTCAGGTAGTTTTTGGAGTTTACAGTTGTTATTTGTAGGGTGGTCTGTCTGTAAAGACCCTACTCTGACATACCAGAGGCAGAACTGAACACTTTACTTTTTTAAAAAATAAAGTATTTTTAAAAATATTTTTAAAAAAATAATTCTTAAATAGTTGTAGATTTTCAGAAAAGTTACAAAGATAATACAGAGAGTCCCTGTATACTTGTCACCCAGTTTATGTTTCCTCTAATATTACCCTCTTACATTATAATGCCCTGTTTGTTAAAACTAAGAAACCAATACTGGTGCATTACTATTAACTAAACTCTTGACTTTATTCAGATTTCACTTGTTTTTCCTTTAATGCTCTTTTTATGTTCCAGAAGCCAATCCAGAATACTGCACTACATTTCATTATCATGTCTCTTTAGTAATGGATCTATGACAGTTTCTCAGTCTTTCCCTGTTTTTGTTTCTTGACTTTGACAGTTTTGAGAAGTATTGGTCAGTTATCTTGTAGAATGTCTCTCAATTTGTGTTAATTGGATGTTTTTCTCATGATTAGACTGGAGTTATGGGTTTTTTTCTGGGAAAAGACCACAGAAGCGAATTGCTTTTATCATCACATTATATCAAGGAATTCATGATATCCATACACATCACTGGTGATACTAACTTTGATTACTTGGTTAAAGAACCATAGTTTGAGCAATATATAAAACTTGTTTCCACATTTCCCCCTCTTCTTATAAAGAAGTTTCATGGAAATTCTTTGATTAAAAACATCATCTAGTCACACCCCTCACTTGAAACTGCTTCCCTTTCCCTGTAACTCCAAGGAGATTAAGTAATAGGAAATGATAATATCTACAGAAATCTGTCATGGAAAAGAAGATATGCAGAGAAAGATACAAACATATGTTCCTTCCAAATAAGTTCTTAAAATCCTGTGATTGGCCAATAGTGTATAGTAGAGTTTACTGACATGCCTGTCTTTTAATAGAGAAGATTTAACAGCTTGGAAAATTTTAGTTATCCGGCTTTAGGATGATGCCTGGGGAGTCTGGTGGTGATGGGAAGAGAACAGAATGAAAAGCATCATGTGCATGTAATGGACACTCTTTAAGGGTAAAACAAATACTGGAGTTGGAACACAGTTGTTCAAAAGCACAGGTGTAAGTTTGGTATGCTCACCCTGAACTAAAAAGTGCCAATTAAGCATGTTCAGGATAAGAGGACAAAAATTCTTTATTCACACATTCTCCAACCCCATCCCTACCTAGGAGTAAGTCTTGGGAAACTAATTTTTACTTCTTAAAATCTTAAGTTTTCTCTTGATTGTACATCTCTATAGATACTAAATCAAAACCTGATACACAATTCAGGTAACCCAGTATTTCATGACATTAATGTTACTGGTATAATGAAAACCTACTTCATTAGAAAATTTTGGAGTATAAACTAGTTATTCAAACTTGATTGGATTATTTTACAAAATTTGCTTCAGTGAAGGTCATTCCAGTGGTTCGAAAAGACTGATAAGACTCAAAAGCTCAATATGTAAAATAAATACCTAGATATTAGGAAAGGAGATATTGGAGAGGGGGTCCTAAAGATCTGACTGGTCTATTCCCCTTCCATATTCCTGGAAATTCCTATCCCTGTTGTTTCAATAGAGTCTCTTTTAAAAATCACGGGTCAAACCAAGAAAATGACTCCAAGAGTTCCCAACAGTACCATTAATTTTCATATATTTTAATCAAAAGCTCTTTGGGAGAAACATAAGTCACAAAAATATTTTGGTTGGGTGCATGTGTCAGAAGATGAGTTACTGATGTCACAAACAATTAGAATAAAATATTTTCCTTCTAACAATCTGGGGAACAAAATTTGCTTAAATTTTTTCTCTCATCCTAGAAATTACCATAGTAGGTAAACTAGGTAAATATAGGACAAGCTGTGATTCTTACCTGAAAGTGGCCACAAAGTTCAGAGTGGGCCAGCCCAAGACAAAGGATTTCATAGTATTGGTGTTGCCTTCTCCCACTTCATCCACACAGCTTGCTATCCACATATCAGTTAATTTAATTTTGTTTTTAATCTTAAAGTTATTATTATACCTAGAAAGATAAAACCAAAAGGACCTCTTGTTATTTTGTTTCCTAAATTTTATGGGAGATTATGTACTTATAATAAATGCCTTATTCACTGCTTTTATCTTCAGTGCCTAGCACAGTAAATTGTAACATAGTTGGCTATCTTGGCCCAAGAATGCCTTTAAAACATTTGGTGAAACATTTATTCCTCATGCCTGCATGTATGGCAGCAAATAGCTATCAACTGGCCACTTTACTTTTCTGTATATTGAGCATTGCATTTGGATCCAAAACCTAACTTTAAATTTACTGCTGTTACAAAAAATTAATTCATTTATTATTTATAACTTGCTTATTTCCAAAAAGATTTGAGTGGCTGAACACACAAAATATTCATGATTTATTAAAATGTTTATAAAATTTTCATTTTAAGATAGATGCACTGAAAAAAACTGGAATTAAATATAGGAATTTATAATACATTTTCAACTGAGTGGTTGTAAGATTTTTCTAGTCTTTGGAGGCATAAGTTATTTTAAATTTCCTTTCTTAAGATTTTGTTCACCCATTTTCCTGTATAATCTGGCTAAAACTGAAGAAGCGTAGCCTAAAAAAGAACCTAAAAGAGAATAGGGTTGACACAATTAATGTTTATCTCTGGGGACTCAGAAGGGGATCTACTTGTAAGTCAGCAGTGAAACTGCTTCTTCACAATTTCTACCTAATGCCCCTTAAATCCCTAATATGGAAACCATCATATCTTCTGACCTAATTGACAGATTTGATGCTCAGATGGACCTGAGATTTAAATAGATAAAAAGAATGCCCAGGGAAATTTGGGTGCATCCTAGTTTTCAGCAAACACTGTCAACATCTAGCACAAAATGGAGCAAATATAATACTTCAGCCAATAAAAGGAAAAATTTAACACCCTCTCATTGCACTTACTAAAATTCCCTTAGTTTAACCAAATAAATATGTGGCAGCTGGTCAATTATTTATCTCACCTGCGTTTACTTCTACAAGCCCAACCCAAGGACTGAAAGCAATTTCCAAATGAAGCCTAAAGATGAGCTCACATAATATGGAACCGAAGTTCTCCCCTTTTCCCCAGTGGCCAAGTATAAGGACTAAGTGCTGGTCTCGTATTATTTCAACAAATTAATTGATCCAGGGTACCACCCAATTCTTTATCCTAGGGTAAGAACTCACAGAAAAGGCATAGGTTTGTTATAGTAGGAGCCTATTTCTTTTTGGTTGCTATTTATTTTGGAAAAATTAATTTCTTTAATATTAAAAAGGATCTGTGAATATATCTAAATGTTTTCTATGAGAATGATCATGTAATTAATTTCCTAAAAAACTGGCTAAATTTTTGTAAGGTGGCACGAGTTAATAATCATCATCATCTCTTCAAATACCTATGTTCTTTCTATCTTAAGGGTCTTGGGTTTATGCCAAAAAAATAAAAATAACATAGACCACCCAAACTTTTAAATATCCCCAATGGATATACCAAGTACTTAAAATAATCTGTCATGAACTATATCTTTTAAATAATAGCATTTAAATCAATTGATATAGATTTTTGTCACTTCATAAAAACATTAGAGTGGACACAGAGTTATGTGGGAAAAAAGGGTGTAACCTTATGTGATAGAGGGACAATTAAAACAAAAAGCTATAGAAGTAGATTACGGGCACAAATTTTGCCAATATATTTAAAAACAGTAATTTTTCTGGTGGCATATAAAATGTTTTTAGCAAAATATAGGTTACATAAAAACCACTTAGATGTGAACAGTATACAGAACAATAATTTAACATAAAAAAGAACAAAGGTTCTATAACTATTATCATAACTGCTAAGGAAAAAAACAAAAATAAAAAAAAGTGAAGGAAAATACCTTCTTCCCTAAGAATTGAATGCATGTTATAAGTAAATAGCCTTTAAGGTCCTAAAGTTCAGGAAATTGGTTGTTGTCTGCTTATCTACCTCCAGGTTAAGCTTTGCACCTAATGAGTACAATGTGGTAAGGAAGACAGAAAGTGCCAGCTTTTGGAATTAAGGTCTATATTCAAGCCCAAGTTCTGCCATTTCCTAGTTTATGACAAACCTCCCTGAGCCTTAGTATTCGACATCTAAAACAACTGTTTTCTTGGGAGGTTGCTAGCAAAATTAAAGGAGACCTTTGTGATTCTCCTGTTATAATACCTAGCATATAGAACCCATCCAATAATTTTTAAATAAAGGAATAATTTTTTTAAACTAATGATTTGTTCCTCTATTAACAGCCTTCCTACTCAGAGCTTCAAGTGGACCTTTTCAAGTGCAAAGACTTGGATAAAAAAAATTTTTTCCCCTCTGTATTACTCATAACATCATATCTACTTCAAAAACTATATATGTAGGCATTACTTCTATTCAGAACATTCTGAAACAGTTTAATTATCTTTATGTTTGCCTTTACTTTTGAAAAGTTCACCAGTGTATAGCATTTCTCACTAAATGAGTATTTAGTTGGACCATTTTATTCATCACAAAGGAAAAACTAATTTAATGGTGAAAAAAACCATATGGTTGAGGAATCTTCTATGAAATCCCTAAGAAAAGAAAGTTAAGTAATAGAGGCAGCAGACAACATACTGGTTAAAAGAATGGACTTTGAAATAAGATAGATTTATGTTCAAATGTGGGTTCAACTAATTACTCTGCGACCTTGAGGAAGTCAATTTCTCTGAGTATCAATTTCTTTTGTAAAATGAGGAAAATATATACCCACCTCATAGAACATTTATAAGTCTTTGGAAGAATACCTAACATACAATAAGATCCTAATAAATGCTCGGTTTCTATTGTTATTAACACCACTCAGATTAAATATAGTGTTTTGCAAAATTATCTAGCCTCATCCATGTCTTATTTATGACACTGAATAACTTCGGTGTGTGAGTGTGGGCAGTAGAAAAAAGTGTTTACTATTCTCTAGTGACTATAAATCTCTTTCGTGAGATTAGATTTATTAAAATAGTTTTACCTTTCCTGATGTTTCATAAATAAGGAGAATAGGAAACAGAGCAAGTAGCAGCCACTATGTTCTAGGTTGGGTGTTAACTGCACTGGTATTTAGTGTTGAGCAGAAAGTGATTCCTCTTTGGTACTTCCAAAGTATTAATATATTCCAGATATGTCTATTATCTTCCTCTTAACTGTCATTTCCTCGGATAAAGCCCTCATTATCTTCCATCAGGATTACTACAATAACTTCCTATCTAGTCTCCTTGCTTCCACTCTTGCCTACCCTTCAATCCATTATCTAAATAACACGAGCCAGAATTATGTTTTAAAAATATGAATCACATTATGCCTCTCCCCTAATTAAAAACCTTCAGAATAAAATCCTAAGCCCTTATGATAGTCTTTGTGGTACTAAGTCTCCAAGATTGGCCCCAGTGATCCTTAATTCTTGATAGTCACACCCTTGTATAGTTCTCTTCCATGCTGTACCAAGGCAGTTCTGTGTGGCCAATCACATACATCAGAAATGATGGTACATCACTTCCAAAATTAGGTTTTAAAAGACTGTGGTTTCTATTTTGGGTGCTATTTCAATGGCCTATTCTCTCTTTCACTCTCTTGGATCTTTCACTCTCTTGGATCTTTCATGCTGAAGGAAGAAGCAACTACCATTATGAGCAGCCCAGTAGAGAGACCCACATGGAGAGGAAGCCTTTGGGCAACAGCAATTGAGGAACTGAGACTGCCGGCACCACACAAGTGAGCTTGGAAGTGGATTCTCCAGTTCTAGTTGAGCCTTGAGATAATTGTAACCCTGCCCATCAAGCTTGAAGGTCTTCATGAGGCCCTGTGAGCCAGAACCACCCAGTGAAACACTCCAGGTTCCAGACTCAGCGAAAATGTAGGAAATGTTTACAATTTTTGGCTGTTATGTTTTGGGGTAATTTGCTATATAGAAAGAGATCATTAAGATAGCCTACAAAGGTCCTGATAACCTAACATTTGTCTACTTCACTAATCTTAATTCCTATTACTCTCCTTTGCTCATTAGGTTCAATTACACAGGCCTTCTTTTAACTCCCCCAAGGGGCAAGCTTTCCCCATCACTTTTGTACCAGTTCCTTCTACCTATTAATAGAATGCTCATCATGATATCTGTCTAAATGGCTACTTGCTTTTCATCCTTCAGTGATTTTTCCCCCTGACTACACCTACCAAACATATACCCCATCTTTTACTTCATCTGGCACCTATTTTCTTCATAGCACTAACCACAGTCCCCACCCCCACAACAACACAGGAAGGTAAGCTCCCACATTTCAGTGTAAGCTACCAAAGAGCAAGGACCACCCATCACATTCTTCACTGTATTTCCTACATTTATTCAGGACATGGCACAGGACCTAAACGGACACTTGTGGAATGAAGAAACATTTTTTTGCAAAAAATTAAACAAACATAAAACTCACTTCAGCTATTAAGTATAGTAATAGAGGCCAGGCATTCTTAACAATAAGCATTGAGTAGAAAGGGTATCCTTGTTAGTGGAAATGCAATTTTATAATGATAACCAGGAGAGAGTGTACAGTCCACCTACTTGATTTTGGCCACAACAAACAGATCATTGAATAGGAAAAGATGCCGCTCCTGCCTCTGCAGGCCTCTTTTGAGTTCTACCCGGCCATCAATCAGCAGAGTCCTATTGGAGCACACAAATGATGACAGAAACGCACATGTGTCGATGCTAGCAGAAGGACTTTCCCTGTAACAGATCAAATTCCACAGATCAGTTAGTCAAACGATCAAATATAGGACCAAGTTTTATAAAATTATAGCTTATAGTTGGTCAAGAAAAATCAAACTCTGTAATTTTTTAATGCAATGGCACAGTGTCCTAACGGGTTGCCCAGTCTATTCTCCACACAGTAGTCTTTAACAGTTTATTATGAAAATTTTGAAACGTAAAGCAAAGCTGAAATAGTTTTATGATAAATACACATATGTATACCTCAACCTAGGTTCTACCATTAATATTTTACTGTATTTGCTTTATTATATACCTATCAACTATCTAGCCTTCTATCTTTCTATCATTCATTCATTCACTCATTTAGAAATAGGGTCTTGCTCTGCACCCAGGCTGGAGTGCAGTGGCACAATCATAGCTCACTGTAACCTCCAACTCCTGGGCTCAAGCCATCCTCCCACCTCAGTTGCCCAAGTGGGACTATAGGCACATGCCACCACCACACTTGGCTAATTTGTTATTTTTTTGGTAGAGATGGGGTCTTGTGATGCTAACCAGGCTGGTCTTGAACTCATGGCCTCAAGAGATCCTCCTGCCTTGGCCTCCCAAGGTAAGCAAATTTGGTAAAATGGTAAAATGTCTTCAAATCTTTTCCTCATTCTTTTAAAAAACTGAATTGAATTATGTGTTATTATACACATATTATCTATCAAATTATAGAATTTTTTTTATGTATCCTGGATACACTGTGGTGGTATACAGTGCTTTGTCAGGTATATGTTTTGGAAAATATTTTCTCCCAGTCTGTCACTTGCCTGTACAATTTCTTACCTGTGCTTTTGAGAAAAGTTTTATATTTTACAATTGATGAAGTTTATAGTTTATTAATTTTTTTCATATAGTGTTTAATTTCTATGACCTTTCTAAGAAACCTTCACCTATACCTCAGTCATGAAGATATTCTCCTATGTGTTCTACTAAAATACATATGATTTTGTCTTTACATTTAAGTCTATTATCAATCTCAAATTATTTTTGGTTTATGGTATAAGGTAGAGGCTGAGGTTCATTTTGTTTTTCTAGATAAATACCTCATTATTCCAGCACCATTTGTACAAAAGAATTACCCTTCCTTAGTGAATTGCTTTGGCACCTTTGTTAAAAATTACATGATCATAAAACATAGGTCTATTTCTAGGCTCTCTATTCTGCTGCACTGGATTTGTTGATCCTTATGCCACAACCACGTTGTTTTACTGTTCTGTCTTTTTTTGAAAATCATGAAATTTGGTAACTTTTTCCTTTCTGAGACTGCTTAGGACAATCTAGGTCCTCTGCATTTCCACATACAGATGGTCCCCAACTTATAACGGTTCAACTTACGATTTTTCAATTTTACAATGGTGCGGAAGTGATACACGTTCAGTAGAAACCATACTTCAAATTTTGAATTTAGATATTTTCTTGGGGTACATTAGGTATATTAACTGTGTTTTTGACTTATGATATTTTCAACTTAATGATGAGTTTATAGGGACATGACCCCATTGTAAACAGAGGAGCATCTCTACATTTTAGAGATTAACAAAGATGAAGAACAAAGGAGAAAGTCTATTGTGGCTCAGGAAGAAGAGATGATGAGCTCAGCTGAAAATGTACTCAGTCTGAAATTATCAGTGGACTAGGTGGTACGGGAAAATGAGTCAGACACCTAGCAGTTGGAAGAGATGTCATAATTAGAGATGACATGCAAAGACAGGTGGATAAATAACATTTTGGGAATGGCTAGAACTGCCAGGGAAGGAACACAGAATAAGAAATAAAGTAGAAACACACCTTGGGAAAGGATGTAGGTTGAAGAGATGAAGGGAAGAGTACCTATGGACAAGATGAAGACTGCCGAATAAAACAGCATAGAAAGAAGGATAAAAGGCAGTGGTGGTTTGGAGTGCTGAAACTGGTAGAGGGGATAATGAGCTGAGGGCTGAGAAGATGTCTAGGGAAAAAGTCATTAGTTGGTCATTAGGATCTTCAGAAAAACAGTTATAGGAGAATGGTGAGGGCAAAACTCAAATGGCCTGGGGTTTGATAGTGAAAGAATGAGAAATGAAGAACTAAAGGCAGGAACTCTGTTTATATTTTAGCAGCTGAACACATAAGGATTCAAAAGTGGTATAGTTGGTAAACAAGGAAAGGTATGAAGAAGAGAGAAACAATAAGCTCTGAGGCAGGTGTTATTATCCCTCATTTTACAGATTTGATGCTATTTGCAGTAGTCAAAATTATACTAAGTGAAGGTGATTTACAAGTATGGTTTCAAAATATGTACTTTTAAAAGTTCCATGTAGCCTTTCAAATGGATAAGCACTTCACAGTGGCTCAACTCCCTTCTCTACTCATGGTGACTGAGTTCAGTGGTTTAGGACTTACTGACTTGGGTGTGGGGGCTAATCCAAGCCATTTTTGCTAAATAGTGTGGTATGCCAAGTTATCTGGCTACCTCAGTTTCCTCATCTGTAATGTAGGACTATAAAATCTTTAAATTCCTTTTATAATTTGAATATGGGACTAACTAAAATAACATATACCAAAAGGTGGAATTAAGATTATTGATAAGAGGGAAACAGATAATGGATATGATTAACTACTTTGGAGAGTGCAACCCTACCCTAAAGCATAAATGTAGCTTAGCATTTTTGACAGTTGCCTCAGTGAAATAACCCAGAGTTGAAATAAAATAAAAACCAAACAACAATAATAACAATAACAAAAGAACTAAGAGATGTTTCTTTATTAGTCTAATTAAAAGAGGAGCTCAAGGAATAAAAACTTGTCAGAGTCTCCATCAAAGTATAAAGTGTAAGAGCCCATGACCTATCACCCCAACTGTCTGGTTCACCTGGCAGCTATAATAAATGGGGATTCTGGCTTCTTGGGTTTGAATAGTATGGGTCACAGTGTCAGATCTCTTCTAGGTACACCAAGAGTATGAGGACCATATGCTATCCTGACAGCTCTAAGATAATGCCTGAGTGGTCAGCCATCCCTTCCTATTACAGTCATTCTCATTGTGTGGGCCCTTGACCATCATCATCTTTATTAATATGGAACTTCTAAAAAAGGCAAATTCTCAGGCCCACCTAAGACTTACTGAATCAGAAACTCTGGAGGGTTGGCTCAGCATCCTGTAATTTAACAAGTCATTTAGGTTATTATAATGCAGAGGTCCCTAACCTATGGTGAGTTGTATAATTATTTCATTATATATTACAATGTAATAATAGAAATAAAGTGCATATTAAATGTAATGCACTTGAATCATCCTGAAACCATCTCCCTTCACCCCCTGATCCGTGGAAAAACTGTGTTACATGAAAACAGTCCCTGGTGCCAAAAAGGTTGGGGACCGCTGTTCTAATGCATGTTGAAGTTTGAGAAGCATTACTCCATTATGAGTCTACAACAGATTCTGGCTCTAACATTCTAAAATTCTACAATAATGTATTCAAAGTAAATATAAGTAGTTTGTAGTTCTACTTCAGCTAAGGTGAAATTCTGAGAGTTATTCAATCATTTCCTATATATTTTTTCAGCTATAGTTACCTCTTCTAAGAAATGAATTCTATTATGCTCACTAATTACTGATTAAGCACATATTGTATAATAACTTTAAGAGACCTATAGGTGAATAACAAGGCAAGTAAATGAATCAGAATCCTTTGAAAGAAAAGGGAAAGGGAATTTCTATGTTTGATATTATAGACTGGAATTTGAGCAGAGAGAGAAGAAAAGGCCCACATTCACTATCACAGAGAAAAACTATTTCTCTCTCAAATTCTTTGAGTTGGGGGAGTGGGAGAAGGTATAACAAGATCTTTGAGTATGTAGCAATTTTCAAATTTGTAGAAAACAAGAATAAAGCTTCACTTGCTCTTGTCAAAACTGAACGGGCAAGGCTAGTAAGCAATGCATAAATGAAAGAATGACTAAAATAGCATTTTATAGCTTTACTTTTTTTATTGCATAATAGGAAAACTTTGCAAAGGGAAAAATCATCTTTTGCATTTTGGTTTAGTTATTCAAGAAATAACTTTTTTAATTATAATATTTATTTATAATATTAATCCATCAGATAGCAGGATGGTTTAAAGTAGGGTTCCTCAAACTGTTACTCAAAGGGTCAGTCAATAAATAGTTTAGGTTTTGTAGGCTATACAGTCTCTGTCAAAACCATTCAACTTTTCCCTTGTATTGCAAAATCAATCACAGAGAATACATAAGTAAACAGGTATGGCTGTGTTCCAATAAAACTTTATTTACATAAACAAGCTGCCTATCTAAGCCAACCTTGCTGATCTTTGGTTTAAATAATATTTCTAAAACATTTTAATGTTTACAAATAAACACTAATCTGAAGCAATTAGGCAATTTATCTTTTTTTGCTTGAGATTGGCCTACGTAAAAGATTAGACTATTTTTAAAAATGGTTTGCATTTTAAAGCAATTCCAAAGGATTTTCATACATAATAACTCATTTTTCTTCTCACAATAATACTTTCACATAAGTAGATTTGGTGGTGGTGTCAGGGAGCATCCATAATGAAATTAAAACAATTTTCTTTTTCTATGTGGTTTTATCTGTCTGTCATTTTAAAGATGTACATATGAGTATGGCAAGAGATGCCTGAAGACTTTAGCACGCTAAGAGTTGGTTTAAAAAAAATTCATGCAGTACTCTATAATAAAAGTAGAGTACTCGCATAATTTAAAAGAAATCTTTCATAGAAGGAAAAAAACTCAATTAGGGTTTCCTACTTAAAAATGTTATTTCTTAATTATGTGATACTGAAGTGTTTTTATTTTGAGGACAATGTAGATATGCTTATTTTTAGACCTTTACAGTATGGAAATGGGGGGGTGTAAGATTACAACCTATTTAGCCTCTTAATATAGCCTGATTAAGATTTCCAAGTTATAATTAACAGAGCTCTAAAATGATCCAACAAATACAAGTAGAGTCTAAGAATTAACCTGCTGCCTGGGGCAAATAGGAGTTTTAATCATTTTTTATTAAAACTAGATAATAGCTTTCATGAAACCTGGCCACAGTAATATTCCTTAATATTTATTACTAACATTCATTCTAAAAGTAAGTCTACTTTCAGGTACAGTTTTAGAGTTGGTGTTGTTCCCTAGAATATTACAAAAGAAAATAAACTAAAATTCAGAATACTTCTTAGAATTGTCTGTTTGTAAGTAGTAATCAATTAGAGATTATGATGACAAATACTAGATAGGCTCTGGATAACTTCAAAGCCTGGTATAGTAGCTAGCACATAGCCACTGTTCAATAATTGTTGAATAACTGAATATAATCTATCTCCCCCAAATTTACCCACATCTCAAAGTGCGTAAGGGTCAGACAATAAATAGTTTAGGTTTTGTGGGCTTTACAGTCTCTGTTGAAACTATTCAACTTTTCCCTTGTATTGAAAAATCAGTCACAGAGATACTCTTCTATGAAAACTTTTTCTCCACTAAATCCTTGCTTGGCATCTCTTATATGACATCTAGCAAATTATATTCTGCTTTATATTTCTTAAATATTCTCATTCAACATTCATTAAACATACAATTACCACATAAAAAATTATTTGTAATAGTGATAAGAGCTGCCTTTCCTGAGTACCTGCCGTGTGCCAGGCATGGGAAATAGATTTGGTCCCTGGCCTCAAAAGAGTTAGCAATCAAATAGGGAAATCAAGTAACACAATGATAAACCAGTGATGTAAGTGTAATAAAAGAAATGCAGAGCACTGTGGCACAAAGAGGAACAGACTCCTAGTCCATCTCTGAGACTGGATTGGTTAGGAAAGTTTCTTGGAGAAACCAAAGTCTTAAAGGATGGAAAGACAGATAAATAAAGCCTGAAGGGCACTGTAAAGTAGAAGGAAGAACATGTCAAAAATGCACCTTGTGCTTTGGTAACTGTGGAAAATTCAGAAAGGCTGGATTTTAAGGACCTGAGGAAGATCAACAGCAGATGTGGAAGGGGCCAGATCATGGATGTTTTTCCTACCATGCTAAGGGACTTAGACTTTATTTAAAAGTACTCAAGGATTTTGAGCAGGACACTGTGTTTTGTAATACAGGTTGAACATCCCTATTCCAAAAAACTGAAATCCAAAATGCTCCAAAATTAAAAAATTCCACACCTAACCTCATGTACACAAACTTTGTTTCATGTACAAAATTATAAAAAATGTATAAAATTACCTCCTGGCTACATGTATAAAGCATATATGAAATATAAATGAATTTTGTGTTTAGACTTGGGTCCCATCTCTGAGATTTCTTATTTTGTATATGCAAATATTCCAAAATAAAAAAAATCCAAAAATCCCAAACACTCTCGTTCCAAGCATTTTGGATCAAGGATATTCAATGTGTACATTGAAGAAAATAGAGGACAACCTAAAGAAAAGGGAGAACATTAGGAAGTTATTAATACAGGTAAGAAACACTGCATACCCAAGTTGGCAATGAGAAAAAGGATAGGAAAGATAGAAGAAAACATAAAAAATACAGATTATTAAAATCTGTAAATTGATTAGTTGTGGGTAGTGAGCTGGAGATAAAATTGACAAGAGAAAAAGAATATAGCCTTAATTCCCAGACTTTATTTAGTTATTTTTTATTTTTCATCTAACAAACACCTGCTGAGCAGCTAAATATATTGGCTAGGCACTGTGCTAAATTAAGAAACTGGGTAAATAAGTTAGATTTATTCTCTACTCTTGTGGAAATTTGAGTCTAGTTGCTCAGCTCAATTTCTAGTAGAGGTGAAAACTACAGCCCACAGTTATATTTTATTTGGCCCAAATACAGTTTTCAAAAACTTTGATTTTGAATGCCCAGTTCACCACATTCCCTCTCTGCCACTTCTTTACTCTGTCTACTGCACTTTCCAGCAACCTAAAAGCATTTAAGTCTGTGATTCTTATTTTAGTGTTGCTTTTTTAAAAAAAATTAGCTTAATTTTGAGTTCTTATTTTATTTTATTTTTTAGAAACAGGGTCTTGCTATGTTGTCCAGGCTGGTCTCAAACTCCTGGCCTCAAGCAATCCTCCTGCCTTGGCCTGCCGAGGTGCTGGGATTACAGGCGTGAGCCACCATGCCCAGCTGCGTTGTTTTAAAAAATTATAGTAGAATGCACATTTTGACTATTTAAAAATATATATTTCAGTGGCATTTAGCACATTAACAATGTTGTATAACCATTATCACTATTTAGTTTCTGAATATTTCGTCACCCCTAAATGAAAACCTGTACCTATTAAGCAGTCACCCCCCATTTGCCACTTCGCCCAGCTCCTGGCAACTACTAACATAATTTTGTTTCTATGGCTTTGCCTATTCCAGATATTTCATATCATATAATATGTATCCTTTTATGCCTAGTTTCTTTTGCTTAGCATAATGTTTTCAAGGTTTATCCATGTAGTAGTATGTATCAGTACTTAATTCCTTTTTATTACCAAATAATATTCCATTGTATGGATATAACACATTTGTTTATCCATTCATTAGTTGATAGACATTTGAGTTTTTCCCACCTTTGGAGTATTATAAATAGTGCTGTTATAAGAATTTATATACATATTTTTGTTTTTGGTTCTTTTGAATATATACGCAGGAGTGGAACTTCTAGATCATATGGTAATTCTATGTTTAACTTACTGAGGAGCTACCGAACTGTTTACCATAGTGGCTGTATGAGTTTACATTCCCACCAGCAATAAATGAGGGTCTTAGTGTTACTTTTGACTCTTCCCTGTTTTGCTTACCACATAAAATCCAGAAAATCACTTGTTATGTTTAAGGAGATTTTAACTAAAAAATGAATTTCTTGACTCCAGGTCCTCACGTCTATCCTATAGTTTATAGTGAACTCCTAACTGGACTCTACTTTTTTGCTCTCTCTTTTCTCCAAACTATAATACTTACTTTATCAAATTTACCTTCCAGATACATAGTACCAATGACCATAGCACATACACTGTCCAGGAGTAAGCTGAATTCATTAACCCTAGCAGGTTCTAGCATCTGTTTTACCCTACCTGGTTATGACATATAAGTTAGAACTCTCTCTATTGCCTATGTAAGCCCTGGTGAATCTTAGAAAATAAATTGGACCAGAAGTAATTTGGAACAAAAAGATACGACTATTGAAATAAAGTTTTAAAAACCACTATCAACATCAAAACTCTCTTATTTAACAATAAGAACCTATTTATTAAGAACCTTGGACATTTCAGCATTAAAAGTATATTATTTGGAAATCTAGTCTAAAGCAATTATCTGTGTTGCTGATGGGATTAAGCAAGAGAAAGTATTATTAAATTTCAATAGTCATCATCTTGATAAAATCACATTCCAATTACCAAGGAAAACCACATATAGTGATTATAACATGATATGATTCTATGCAATATGTACTATACTTCCACTTCCAAATTAACTTCAAAGATTAAATAATGAATCATGTAGCTGTGAGGTCCTCAAGCCCTGGGGAACTGGGCTATACAGCAGGTGGTGAGTGGCCAGTGAGTGAAGCTTCATCTGTATTTACAGCCGATCCCCATCCTCCCATCACTGCATAAGCTCTGCCTCCTGTCAGATCAGCTGCGGCATTAGATTCTCATAGGAGCACCGACCCTACTGTAAACTGCTCTTGGGAGAGATCTAGGTTGTGTGCTCCTTATGAGAATCTAATAATGCCTGATGATCTGAGGTGGAGCTGAGGTGGTGATACTAGGCTAGCACTGGGAGTAGCTGCAAATACAGATTATCATTAGCAGAGAGGTTTGACTGCACAATAAATATAATACACTTGAATCATCCAGAAACCACCCCCCTGCAACCCACCCCTGGTCTGTGGAAAAACCGTCTTTCATGAAACCAGTCCATGGTGCCAAAAGGTTGGGGACTGCTAATGTAGCTCATATACAGTCTGAATTCTAACTTGTATTATGAGAACAGAGCCTAGTGATAATGTTAATACTGGGATCAAAATGAAATGATAGTATAAGGGCTTGATAGGATAGATGGACAAATGGTTGGATAAACAGAGTGAGCAAGGGCTTAAAAGCAAGAAATACACAAAAGAGCACTTTTAAATTATAATCAATATGCTGATTGGAACAGGCAGCATATGTAACATAATGAGATCAACAATCTTATATCAACAATAATGCTAATATTTAAAGACCAAGGAAAACAAATATTAAATGAGTAAAGACAGAATGGCAGAGGGAGTGAAGGACAGAGAAGGACACTAATAAACAGTTACACTAATAGAATGAGATCCATACACAAAGAGATATTATTTCCAAAGAAGGGAGTAACTATATAACTTCCTCATAACCTTGACACAAAAATTGTTCTATATCTATTAGGAATTCACTTAGTACAAGGCACTTGATAAGACATTATAAGATAAAGGTGGGAACACGATCTTATGAGCACTGTTTCTAAGGGCTTTAAAAGGAAATAATTTATGCACAAATTATATACAATGATGCAAGACCACTAATCAGAGAAAAGTCTGAGTTTTAGAACTTCAAATAGCCCAGTGAAAATGGCAGCCTTTGTGAATAGCTCTTTTTCATTATAAAAGAATGAAATAGAAACAGATAGATCCTAAATAAAAATGGAGAAACCTCCAAACCAATTTGGTCACTTTTGTGTTGCCTATTGACTTAAACATACCTCTTATCTTCATTATCAATTAAATCAAATTTGTTTGGGTCACCTTCTTGAATCATGAACATATTCAAGCTGCTCAAGGATATTTACATTTATGTAGTAATTACAATCTGATACGGTTCTATGTTAGTTTGTTTACTGATTCAGCAATAAACCAAGTCACCAATATGCTAACTGAACACTCCAGTAGTTTGAGTAGTTTGGTTTAGGTAATAATTATATAATGGTACATTGAAAGGAATAAGAATTATACCTGATTAAAGGTAGTTACATCTATAATTTCTAGATCTGCTAACATTGAAAAAAAATATCACCTACTAGCTCCTATTAGGAAATTTAGAAATATCATATTGTACCTATGAATTACAAAGTCCTCAAGGTAGTATACTCCAGGCAGTGACTTAAGTTATCTACTACTTCCAGGTCATTTATGCCAAAATGTCAATATTCAGGCTGATATAAACATGAGTTTATTCACAACTAATAGAAAAGAGGTAGCTTTGTTAGGAACCTTTGGCTACGTTCCTGCCAAATACCTTCAGTACACTTCAGGATAGGGAAGAATCACATAATCAATACTTGCTTTAAGACATTTTTTAAAAAGAAAATCACAGCAATGAGTTGACTAAAGTTTCTTAAAGAAAAAAACCTCATTAGAGGCATTGAAATAAATTTTTTAAGCATATTCTTATTTTTGATAAGCTTATTTCAAATTAAACCATTAGAGAAATAAAAGAACAAATTATTTTTAGTGAATGTTAAATAAAATAATAAAGATCAGCACAGAAATAAATGAAATTGAGACTGCTAATTCTACCAAACAGTTAAAGAAGAACCAATACCAATTCTACTCAAAACTATTTCACGAAAATGGAAGATGAAGGATCACTCCCAAACTCATTCTATGAGGCCAGTATTACCCTGATACCAAAACCAGACAAAGACACAACAACAACAAAAAGAAAACTACAGGCCAATATCTCTGATGAACACAGATGCAAAAATCCTAAACAAAATACCAGCAATTTGAATTCAACAATATTTTAAAAGAACTATTTGTCATGATCAACTAGGATTCATCCTAGGGATGCAAGGATAGTCCAATATATGCAAATAAACAAATATGATATGTCATAGCAACACAATTAAGGACAAAAACCATGTGATCATTTCAATGATGCTGAAAAGCATTTGATAAAATTCAACATCCCTTCATGATAAAAACTCTCAAAAAAACTGAATATAGGCTGGGCACAGTGGCTCATGCCTGTGGTCCCAGCACTTTGAGATTTCATCATTCTCAAAAATTTTCCCTCATGTTTAAATTATCAAGAGATTACCACAATAATCATAATTTAGTGCTAAATAGCAAATATCTTAATTTTATTCAAAATCTTTAAAAATTTTATTAATTATGGAATACTTATATATAACTGCTGATGCATGTTAAAGTGTGAATCTCACATGTTAAATGATAGACAAAATAAAAACTGACAGATCAACTACAACCAAATCACATTTTAAGTCATTTTTCACACAGCTAAAATTAACAAAGCAGAAAGCAAAAAGCATAAACTGCCTCTGTGTTGATGGAGCTGAGCAAATACACATGACCTGAAAATTTTAGTGCAATGCTATAAGGTGCTTTCTCTGACCATTCAGTACAAGTGCTAAAGCAAAATTTCTTGTCATAGAGGCCTTCGTGGAGAGAAAGCTTAGTGGGAAAGTGCTCTACCAACTCTATCATTTCCAATAACATTATATTATAAATAAATTCCAGAGGTTTCTGAATCTAGGAGATGGGAGAAGATGTGAAAGTAAATCTTTAAGAAGAATACAATTAAATTCCAGTAGAAGTACCATTCTCACTCTTCAGAAAATGTTTCTCCACTGACCTCAATTCTGGTTATTTGCAAGGAGAGTCAGTATTCCACAAAAACAGATTCAAATTAACTACATTTGAGCTGCCTAATCTCTATTCTCCTTTTTTTTTTTTTTTTTTT
>VBSM01001265.1:66968271-66979509 GCA_008086735.1 Cheirogaleus medius
GAACCCATTCTACTAAGTAAAGTATCCCAAGAATGGAAAAACAAGCACCACATGCACTCATCAGCAAATCGATATTAATGGGTCAACACATAAGTGAACATATAGGAATAACATTTATCGGGTAGCAGGCAGGCGGGAGGGGGGAGGAGATGGGTATATACATACATAATGAGCATAAGGTGCACCGTCTAGGGGATGGTCACGCTTAAAGCTCTGACTCAAGGGGGTAGAGGGAGCAAGGGCAATATACGTAACCTTAACATTTGTACCCCCATAATATGCTGAAATAAAAAAGAAAAGAAAAAAAATAGATATTATCAAGAATGTATGAGCTTCTACCCTGGACTTAGGTCATTAAACTTTTTAACCAGCCTAAAAAAATAAAATAAAATAAAATAAGGCAAAGAGAGGCAAACAGACCTTTTAAGTGTCTAGGGCTGAAGTGTGGGGAAGGAGTGCTAGGACATGAGGATTAAGAGCATTAATTTAGGAGTTAGACACACTTCAGTTTGAAACTTGGTCTGCTGCTTTAAGACTGTGACTTTGGGCAGTTGACTAAGCCCTTTAAACTGCATTTTACTGGTCTGTCAAATGGAAGTATTAATGTTTACCTCTCAGGATTGTTGTGAGGATTAAATAAGATAATGCAAGTAAGGCATTTAGCTAAGCACATCTAGAATACATCTGTGCTCAAAAACATAGTGGCCGTTACTACTTGTAGCAGTGGTTCTCCATCACACAGCAGCAGCACCATACAACTTCGGAACCCCTAGTCTTTTCTAGAAAAATTTTTCTAGAAACCTACAGGAGCCTAGAGGGTCACTTGCTTTATGAAAACATTTGCCTCCCTGTGGCCTGAGAATAATCTTTTTCTTCCTTAAGATATTACAGTTCCTAGCTCCTCACTGGCCCCAAACCTAGAATATATATTTAAAAGTAGCTATGGAAAGAGACCCTCCTCCTGGGAAACAGCAAGTAACAATTTATGCCTGGCAAGTAGTAAAAACTACTAATTTTATCTGTTTCACTGCCTCTATGTGGGAGGTAAAGCAGATAAAAAAGGGACAGGCTGAAAAACCATTTTTATTTTTTTTATTGGGCAGAGTTAAATCCAGGTTTACATAATACAAATACAGCGAAACACAGTATATTGCTTAGCAATGACTTCATTTCTGTATTGAGAACTAAGGTTTAATCTATGCCTACAACATTCAAAACTCAGGTTGCTGTTGTTTCCCATTCGTTTGTTTTGTCTTGGGCCACCAGAGCCTGCAGTAGCTCTCCAGACAGTAATCCTGAAGAGGCTTGGAAATTGCCCTCCTACTATTGCTAAGGAGTTAACTCTATTACCTGACTCTCATTCCCTGGACTAACCCACCTGGCTATGGCTTAATCACTTCTAAGTAATTAAGCCTAGAGAATGCTCTAGGTCACAGGCATCCTCAAACTACGGCCCGCAGGCCAAAAGTGGGTGTTTTTGCCCGTTTGTTTTTTTACTTCAAAATAAGATATGTGCAGTGTGCATAGGAATTTGTTCATAGTTTTTTTCAAACTATAGTCTGGCTCTCCAACGGTCTGAGGGACAGTGAACTGGCCCCCTGTTTAAAAAGTCTGAGGACCCCTGCACTGGTTGTCAAATTTTAGCCTATATCAGAACCACACACAGGGCTTGTTAAAACGCAGAATGCTGGGCCCTATTCCCGGAATTTTTGACTCATTATGGGACAGGGCTCTATAATCAGTATTTCTAACATGTTCCAGGTGATGCTGATGCTTCTGGTGCTAGGACCATAATTTGAGCACCTCTACCCTAAGAGGGTTTTGCTTTCACAGAGTGGTGTACCTTCCAGTTACCCGAGGGGTGAGTCAGAAGGGACTACTGTCACTAGCTTTTACAGAGTGAACTGGGAGAACCAGAGACAAGTAAATAAATAATAACACAGTGAGGCAAGCACTGAAAGGAAGAAGGACGGATTGTTTTTCCATTAGTTTTGAAAGAGGTTGAATCTGCAGGTTTAAGGATGGATTGTTCTTCCATTAGTTTTTGAAAGATGTTGAATCTGCAGGTTTAATTTGGGGATAGGTGTAGAGTGCTGGCAGGTCAGCCTTTTTTCATATTATTTTCATTAGATCCTGAGAGTACCAACTGTAACTCTACCCTACCTCCTACACCAAGATGAAGTGGTTATTCCCAGAAGCACAATCCCTAAGGGCAAACATCCTGCTCTCTCCCCAAAGGTCATTCCTCTCAGAACTAAAAGATGTTACTCACATTCCCAGGTGCATATTTTCCATGCCTTAGAAAACAAGGAGGCACTGTTCCTATTCTTTTTGAATGTCCTTTGCATGATAATGCTGGCTTCTTTTTCATCCACTCTATTCTTTTTAAGGCCAGATATGAGAAAGAAAAAATTAAGGCTATTGTGGTGACACTGAAAACTTGCACTCTAACCCTAGTTCTAATACTCTCTTGCTGTGTAACCTTAGGCATTTAGTCTCTTTCACTCATGGGTTCCTCATTCATAAAACAACCAGACCAATGAAAACAGAGTCCAGATTTCCACACAACAGATTCCTGATACTAAGCTTGAAGTTTGTACAGTTCCAAAACAAATATATCAGAGGACTATTATTGAACCAGTAGCTCCACTTAAAAGTTATTCCATCTGTCAGTGTTTGCTGGAGGTTAAAAAATAAAAAGAGGTTACTGATTCCTTCATCTTCTCTTCCTGTCTTCATCCTATTTTCCTTTTAATAAAAAGCAGACAATTACTTAGTCCAAGAGGAATTAGTCTATTTCAGTATCCAGGTGCATAAACATAACCATAAGCTCACTTTTATATAACAAATGAAGAACTTACGTGTTTATCCAAAACACAGGGGGATAAAAACACAGTGAGGGGGAAAAAATAGCAGGAGGACAAGGAATTCGTACTCAAAAGTTATTTGAAAAAGGCCTTTTAAAACCAATGAGTTAAGTCTGAAAGTTCAGTAAAATTTTACTTCTTATAATTCTGATATAAAATATGATCTGGGTACAAATGCCAGGAATTTAAGAAAAATTCAGTGACACTCTCATCATTAACACATCTAAATTATATATCCTCAAAAAACTCATATAGTTAAAACAATAATTCTACATTTATTTTTATATGAAGAAAAGTTTCTATTTCTATACTGCACTGATGAGTTTTTGTTTTTTATATCATGCATTTCCTATATTTCCATAGCACAATAAATATAATTCACATTTCTTTAGCATAGCATATAATTTAAAATATAAGCTTTACTTCACATTAATAGAAATTTAAATTAAGAGCACTCTGGTACATCCTATCAAGAAACTGTTAGTGAGACTGTATGAAAACAGGTACTCCTTAACATCATTGGTAAGAATGGAAATGGTATAACCCTTACAAGGGGAAAATGTGGCAATATCAAACAAAAGTAAAAGGTTTTTAACTGCAGGATCATTTATTTAAAAAAGAGTTAAAACAATGTAATCAATCATTCATCAGCAAGGGACTGCTGAATTAACCATGATATATAAGCAATGAATTACCAGGAAGCAATAGAAAGAAAAGAAAAATATCTCTATATAGTTGTAAGGAGTGATTGTACAGATAAAATGTGAAAAAAGTAAGGTGGAAAAAGAATATAGTATATTACTGTTTATCTAAGAAAGATATATATATTCCTATTTACTTATATCAAAAAATTAAATTTTTTAAAAGTGACTGATGACAAAGGGAAAAAACAGGGTTGAGAAGACAAATAAAAACTTAAATTTTCTGAATATATCTTGTTTTAATAGATTCAACTTGAACTATGTAAATATTACATAATTTATATAATTATAAAACCAAATGAAAATTTTAAAAAATTATACAAATAAAATTGAAACAAATTAACCAAAATTTGTGTCCAGGCAGTGGCATAACCATATAAAAAAAAGCTATTCCAAATAACTTTAGAAAGCAGTAATATGACTCTACTTCACTACTGGGATATGTCATAAGGATAAAAATGGTTGTCAAAGAAAACTTAAAACTATTTCCAGTAATCATATTGGCAGTGATAGTGTTGATATTGTTATTCTGAAACTTTTGTGTGTACATCATAATGTGAGTAATTATGTCATATTTTAATTCCTACATTTCCAGTGTCATTGAGAGCGATATTCCCAACATGAAAGAAAGGAAACACATGAATGTTAACATAGACTAGTTAAGTTAAATACCTGTAGTCCTGAATCTGAATTGGAAATCAATATAAATTCATTCATGACATGTTTTGTCTCTAAAGATATATTTTCCTTATTATGTCCATTGAAAAGACCTAGAAATGATGGACGACCTAGTAGTAATGAATGCCCTAAATCCCCAGTTTGTAGTCTTGGAGAAATACCTGATTTCAGATCTGCAGTAGGAAATATAAAAGATGAGACAAGAACATCTTATCATACTAAAAAATATACTTTCAAACAACCCATATAGCAAGGAAAAAAATCAAAAGGGAAATTATAAAGTGTTTTCAACTGAATAAAAAGGAAAATGCTACGTATCAGGATTTGTGGGACGCCACTAAAGTAGTCCTTATGGAGAAATTTATGCTATTCAATACCTAAATTAGAAAAGAAGATTTTAAAACAACTAGCTCAACTTCCACCTTAAGAAACTTAAGAAAAACAATAGAATATTTAATGCAAAACAAACAAAAGAAAGGTAATAATCAAGATCAAAGTGGAAGTCAATGAAATAGAAAACAAAAACAATAAAGAAACTCAATGAACTAAAAAGCTGGTTCTTTGAGAATATTGATAAAGTTGTTAAAACTTTTCTAGACTCGTCAGGAATAAGATATAAAAGACACCAATATTATACTATATAATACTTTATATTATATAACACATTAATATAGAACATACTAATATATACTATATAATAAACTAATACTAGAATTACCAATATCAGGAATTAAAGAGGTAGCATCACTATAGATTCTACAGATGTCAAAAGGATAAAAAGGGAAGATTATGAAGAACTATAAGGCTATAAATTTAACAAGTTAGATGACATGAAAAAAATCCTTGAACTATACATAATCAACCACAGCCTAGTCAAAAAGAAATAACCTGAATAGTTCTATTAAAGAAGTTGAATATGTAGTTAAAGCCTCCTCAAAACAAACAAATCAAAACTCCAGGTCCAAACAGCTTCACAGGAGAATTCTATCAAACATTTAGGGGAAAGAAATAATAGTAATTCTACACAAACTCTTTCAGAAAATTGAAGAAGAGACATTACTTCCCAACTCATTCGTAGAAGCTAGCACTATACTCTGATATCAGAACCAAAGACATTATAGGAAAACTACAAACCAACATCCGTCATGAATATAGAGGCAAAAGTTCTAAAAACACCCTTGAGAAAATTGAATTAAAAAATATATGAAGAGGATATGACAAAATGACCAAGTGAACTTTATTCCAAGAATGCAGTTGTCTTAACATTTTTAAAAATCATTAACTCACATGGTACAAATTAAAAAAGAAAAAAATCATATGATCATCTCAATAGATAGTGATCATGAAAAAGCATTGGACAAAATTCAGTACACATTCATGATAAAAAGTCAGGTCTATTCCTAGAGTTTTGGACAATGTGTTCTGAGGTTTTAAATTGAGAGATCCATGGATGATTCAAAGTATGTGATGAGAAGAACACCCAAAGAATAGTGTTTGGTGCAGGTTTTTTCTAAGATAACATGTCAGTATAGTTTATTGTAATTTTTAAAAAGTCTTGAAGTTTTAAAAAAATTCCTGTGAAGTTCAAAATTTTATTTAAAAGTCTTATGCCAAGAAACTGTATCTAGGTACAGAAAGTTTACAAAATTCCAAAAGAAAGTCCAGTAACTTCTCTTTTAAATTGACTTTTCCTTTAAATTATGTCAAACTGTTACTACAATTACCTTAGAGTCAGCATGAGAGATGCTTTTATGAGGTCATTTAGTTCATTCTGTTTACTGTATCTGGAAGGTTCACACTAAACTATCATAGGCAGAGGCAGTTTTTCATTCTGTTATGCAAGTAGACTTTTCTATAGTCTTCAGTAAACCACTCCAGAGCATAAATGTACTTCCTTCATTTGAAAGTGAGCTATTAATATCATCTACTTTAGGTTAATATTAAAGTTATGATGCAACAGAGAAAAAAGAAAATGGGATAATGAGGAATTTGTAGAACACAATGAGGGATAGTCTAAGTAGGACAAAGTGAGCATGGGGTGTATGTGGGGGGTGGATGGGGTCATGCACAACAGGAGTGAACTGACTAAAAGGAAGTGGAAGCCAATTAGCAAATGGCTGCTTTCCTAGTTATCCAATGCTTTCTCATTGGGCTTCCTTATCCTATCACCCTTACCACAAACCACCCAATTCTATAAGTATCTAATCTTGATTCGTAGCATTGGCACATATGAACCTCCTAGAGCCCCTTCATGTTCATTTTAAGTGGCTGAGCAAACCAGGTTAATCCTCTATGGCTCAAGCCCTCATTTCCCAGAGTCATTCTAGGCATTCTTAGAACCTCTGCCTAGGGAGACCTCAAGAGTTGTCAGGGTCTACCAAGAATAAATCCATAATTTTCTGAGCTAATCTTGCTTCAGGCCAAACCTAGAAATGCTAAATGAATTTAATATTAGACTCTCACTGGCTTCCAGATTCTGAATCTTTCATCTTTTTTATTTCCCATCTGCTATGGTCCTTAAAGAGTCTCTCTACAAGTATAATGTGCATTTCTGCTGTTACTACTGCTACTACCACTAACAATAATAAATAGCCTACATATATATGCCACTGATTTTGTGCCAGAGTCCACTTTAAGAACTTTACATATGTAAGACCCATTTATTTCTCCTTAAAATCCTACGAAGTAGGTATCATTATAATCCCTGGTTTAAAAACTTACCCAAGATCACACAGCTAGTAAGAAGTACTGAGATTTAGATCTGGCAATTTGGTTTCAGAGTCCATGCTCTTAGACACTAACTATATCATACCCCTTTTGTGTTTGTGTAATGTAAAGAATACTCCATTCAAGACCAGAGGCCTGGGTTCTAGTTTTGTCTCTGACACTAATCAATTGTGTGACCTATTGCAAGTTTTTGACTTAATTTCCACTATATAATGAGCCAGGATCAGTGATTCACTTCTAGTTATACACGTTGTGGTGATAAAGTAGGTGCATTTTATTAACAAGTTTGATATTACTAGATGTGCTGGGAGGTTTGAAGCTTAAAAATGAAGTACATCAAAGGGAAGAAGACAACTAATAATAACTAAGTTAATCTTCTAAGCATTTTAATTTATTTCCTCATTTTATAGTCTATAATGTAAGCATTATGATCCATATTTTACAGAGGAAAACACAGGCTCAGAGTTCAGGTAATTTATCCAAGGTCACACAGATAATCAGGTTGGAACGCTGGCATTTGAATGCAACCAAAGCCAAAACACAACCAAATCTGCTGTGCCACAATGCTTCCCTGGTGTCACCATTCTCTCCTATCAGCAGCAGTAAGCAGAGATTTAAAAGGTAATATATGTAAAGTACCTAGCGCACAGTCTTACAAGTAGCACACACACAATAAATGACTTTGGAGGTGGAGAAGGAGATTGACAGGTAAATAAAAACTTAAAAGTGGCAACAGATTGTTACTTATAACAAAAGTGGATAGATTTTTGTGCAATTTCTACAAGGTGTGCTGCATACTACATCAAAATGATGAATTTATAGAGGGAAAATTTGTATGACTTGAATTCATTTCTAAATAAACAATGAAGAAATACCATAAGAATGCTAATATATATGGAATTTACAGACTGCATACATGAGTTCTTGTGGTATTTTACTGCAAGAAATTACTTACTAACAATAACCCAGAATCATTTTGTTAAAAGAAATTTCCATTTTTCTCTGTTGAGAATTTCACAAATACCTATGAAGAAGAAAAGTCTCTTATGTATAGGCCACTTAAAGGAGGTCAGGAAAAGTCATAAACAGTGCTAACTCATTAAATTTCTCTTTTGGTTTGGAAACAGAGCCATTCATTCATTCACTAATTCATCCAACAAATAATACCATATTTACAAGGTATTATTTTATTAACAAATCTGCTAGGACACTAAAGGGAACATGCACATAGGTGATTCAAATTGAGTGCTATGATTAAAAGATATATAGGCTGTTTATCACACTGTACCCCATAACTATATACAATTATTATGTGTCAATTAAAGAAAAAGGTACTATTGTGATTACCATTTCACTGATGAGGAAACTGAGGCCTGGAGTAACCAGGTAGTATGGTCCAAATGTGTCCCCCTCAAAATTCATTTGTTGAAGCTTAATCACCAACATGATAGTATTAAGAGTTTAGGCCTTTAGGAGGTGATTAAGTCATGAGAGCAGAGCCCTCATGAATAGGATTAATGCCCTTATAAAATAGGTGCAAAGGAGCTATTTGCCCCTTCCACTATATGAGGATGCAGCAAGAGGTGACATTTTGAAAGTAGGGAGCAGCCACCATCGGACACCAAACCTGTTGGTGCCTTAATCTTGTACTTTCCAGCCTCTAGAGCAGGCTCCTCAAACTACAACCCGTGGGCCACATGCGGCCCGCTGAGAACATTTATCCTGCCTGCCAGGTGTTTTTGCCACCGCTGCCGGTCCTGCTTAGCAGATGACTCGTCCCAGGCCCACAGTGTGCATGTGTGGAATGTGCGCCGCACTCTCCAACGGCCCTCCAACGGTCTGAGGGACAGTGAACTGGCCCCCTGTTTAAAAAGTTTGAAGACCCCTGCTCTAGAGCTATAAGCAATAAAATTCTATTATTTATATATAAAAACTAGATATACGGGGTGCTGTAGATGCATGTGTGTTATTTATGAAGAGTTAGAGGAGTTCCTGAAGGAAGTGAAACTTGAGCCAAGGCTAGAGAGTATGGTGTGTCTAGAAAATTACAAACATTAGAATTCAGAGTATACACAGAGAAGTCTTTTTGATTTGTTGAATTTCAACAAATCATAATTATATAACCATAGAACTAGAAGGTATTTAAAAACTAATATATTTAAACATTCTCATTTTACTTTTAAGAAAACTAATCCCTTTAGTATATGTGCCCAGAGTCTTAACACAAGGACAACTATGACACAAGGTTAGGTTGCCGTTAAACACAGAATGGAACAAACACTGTTTGTCCAAGAGCAAAAGCAGCTAAGTGCAGCCATGTTGCAACCACTCACCTTAGAAAACCTCTAACCTTCGTAGTGTGAAAGATGTCTGTTATCTGCTGTAGCAGATACTATAATAATTACTCAGAGAAACTACCTCCAGCTGATCTGAATGGTGTCTACACACAAAAACAAAATGTCAAAATCTGTAAACTGCCTCTCCTTATGTACTCTATGGGTTCATAAAACAGCACTGGAGATAAAACTGTGTTTAACACATAAACATGGTTAATTCAGTTAACCTAAGTCTTTCTTCCTCTATAAACCCAGCTTTTGTTCATTAAATTAAAACAACTGAGATGCAGCAGCTGTTAAATGAAAAATTTCTTTTAAATCCTCTGTAGATTTTGATAAAAGCTTCATCATCTATAAGTCATTAGTTACTAAGTACCAAGGAAACTAAGGGACAACAGTAAAATTAGTAAGGTCTACCATAAAGCCAAAATCAAATATGGGTGTACTTCAAAAAATATTAAATGCCAATAAGTAGAATACTCCATTTCTTTGCTGTCTGCCCCCACACTGCCCATAATCTTTTGCAGGCTAGTTCCCATGTTACATCTCAGTAATTCTTTTTTGGAGGGGTAGTAGAATTTTATTGTATAAAGTTCTACTTAAAATAGGTATGCTATCATCTTGGACTTTAGAAATTTTGCATGTTTCTGGTGTATAATGGATAGAAAAGCAAAATTGTAACTGTAAAAATTTGCATTATTTTTAACAACTTTAGAAAAAAGAAGAGCATCATTTAATAAAAATATTAAGTTTTATACTGTAAGATTTAAGTTTTTTAACTTTACGATTTTTTAAAAAATAGAAATTTCATTAATAATTCATAAAAATCTGATTTATGTAACTTTTCAGGAACATACTTATATAAAGGTGGACAAAATTCAATTATATAAGTCCCTATTCCATCCTATATACCCATCCCATATATAGGGATGGAATAGGGACTTTTTGTTTTCAATATGTCCATATTATTTATTTTATATGAAATATGTACTACTTTTGTTAATTTTAAATATCTCCTTAAAATCCTGTTTCAGTATTCCTTTTTTTATAAGCAAATAAGTACAAAAGGATTCTTTTATATCTTACCACAGTGGTTCTCTATCAAGAGCACATTAGAATCCTATAGATAACAATATTGTATTATACACTTAAAAATCTATAAGGATGATAGATCTCATGTTAAGTGTTCCTACCACAATGAAAAAAAAAAGAGTGCATCAGAATCAACTAGGGAGAGTTTCTGAAAAATATGCAGATGGCTGGTTCCCACTGTACTGAATTAGAAAGGTTTAAAAACCACCAGACTAGAGATTCTTTAAGGTTCTTTCCCAATCCTGAGATTTTATTACTTACAAATATTTTGTACACCTTCAGAATCTAACCACCAACAGCTACACAGAATAAAAGCATCATTTCTATAAGATATGTGAAGGTTCTGTTCCCTGGCACTATACACTCATATTATTGATCTAGAGAAACTCATAGGAAATAAACTGAAGATTAAAACATGTAAACTTAAACTTTTTTTATTATGGTTATTTTGACACAAAATCCATCATATTTTGCTACTACTAAAGTAGGAACTTGGGGAATTGGCTCTAAAGTAAGCACCAATTATTGCAAAGGTGACAAGGAGGCAGTGTGAGGAGGGGCATAGTTGCATATCATTATATTGGTTCTGTAACCTAAAACCATCATAAGTGGCATTTCTCAGCAAGTCAAATTGTTAGCATTTTTCTCTAGCGTGGCAATTCATCTACATCAGTGGTTCTCGATCCTATTAGACCCAATGCCCCTTTGTTATATAAAAGTCTATACATATACATTATTTATTTTTTAGTGAAACTGGAAATATTTTTATTTTTTTTTCTTCTCTTTTCTTTTTTTTAATTTCAGCATATTATGGGGGTACAAACATTAAGGTTACAT
>VBSM01001265.1:66979609-66996605 GCA_008086735.1 Cheirogaleus medius
GAGTGGATTTTTGTGAAAGGTGAGAGGTAAGGATCCTGATTCATTCTTCTGCATTGTCCTCTTAAAAGGCATAGACTGGCAGAGTGGATAAAAATCCATATACATTTATTTTAATTCCCACTAAAACACTGAGAAAAAATGACATGTGCCGCAAAATTCCCAAGTGCCTCCCAGAGGTTCTTACTACTCCATTGTGAACCATTGGTCCATATGAACCTTTTTTTTCTTTTTGGCATATACTTTATTTTGTGGGATTTTACAAAAGTGCTTATTCCCACTTTTGTTGTAGTAGGATGATTAGAATGATAAATAAAGACTGATTGTATCAGACAGGACAAAACACTGTTTTTGTTTTTTCTTGCATGGAAAGGAAAGTTATTCTAAACTTGTTTATATTGTGAAAAAATTATATATAACATAAAAGTTATCATTTTAGCCATTTTCAAGTAAACAGTCCAGAGGCATTAAGTCCACTCACATTTTTGTAAAACCATCATTACCATCCATCTTCAGAACATTTTTCACTTTCCTAAACTGAAACTTCAGACTCATTATAAAATAACTCCCCAGTTCCTGCTCCCTATTCCCTCCCTCTCCACCCAGCTCCAGGCAACCAGTATTCTACTTTCCATGGCTATGAATTTAACTATTCTAGTCATCTCATAAATATGGAATTATACAGTATTCATCCTTTTGTAACTGGCTTATTTCATTTAGCATGTCTTTAATGTTCATCCATGTTGTAGCATATGACAAAATTTTCCTTGTTTTTAAGCCTGAATAATATAGTATTGTATGTATATACCACAATTTGTTTATCCATTCATTTTTATATTTTGATTGTGAATAATGCTGCTATGAACATGGATTTACAAATACCTGTTCCAGTCCCTGACTTCAATTCTTGTAGTTATATACCCAGAGGTAGAATGGCTGGTACATGAACGTTCAGTACCTACATGCATACTATTACAGATTCTCACCCAGGGTTAGGAGGATGTTTACTGGTCCCTGATCTCAGGCTAAAGCTTCCTTGATATGGGGACTACTTTTAACTGAAAATCTTAGCACACGTCAAACCCAGAATCTTTTAATAAGAAATTTTACCTAAAACTGGTTATCTGTTAAAAAAAGTGAACAATAAAATTATTTTTACTCCTATAGAAGAAAAATACAGTTGTACTGATAATTCTGCTTCCTCTATCTACCTCCCCCCCCAAATTCTTTCCCCTGGGTTTTCTAGGTTATCAGGGTTAAACTGTGAAGATATAACCATTCTTTTTTATCCACACTAATGCAAAAATACACTGATGCAAACAATCCAAAAGTCATTTATATATGACATTGAAATGTATTATTATATTTTTATTTGGCAGAATATCTTCCTAATTAAATTTTCATTAGGCATCTATTAAAAGGAGTTTACATTTCCTAATTAACCCAATGACTAAAGCATATGTATTTTGGGAACAGGTTGGAAGGAGTACTTAGTCTGAAAGAACTTGCTGAGTATTGAGAAGAAAATGACCTAAGTATTTTGATAAGTTTCACTAAGTGGGGTTTGGATACAGAATCTATTTCAGCACTAGAAATTTTCTATATCTTTTCATATAGATTTTATGTTAAATTAACACATTCATAGAAGTATCACAGTTATAGATATATCCTCACTTTAAATAAAGATGAGGACTTCACTTTACATAAAAGGATTCACAGCTTAGAAGAAAGTCATCACAGAATTCCTTTGAAAATAAAAAGTCATATGAGTTAAAATGCCATTTAAAAATAAATGAATAAATTAATGATTGAATATCCATTCAATTTCTACACATTATGAAAGACCCTTAAAATGTCCACTGAAATAGTAATTAGTCATAATAGGTGAAGTGGCCACTTTACTAAGTATTTAGCCTGTTTTTCCACTTCGAATTTCACTAATTCAGCCAATAATGCCTAAAAGAAATCAATATTCCATTTTTTATAATCTTAATGTTGTTATCTTCCTTCATCTCTAAAATTGGTGGAAAAAATTACCTTATCCATGCACAGGCATCACCTTATGATAAAAAATAAGCAAACTTTTATGCATAACAAAACATTCATTCTTCAGTATTCTGCTTTCTAATTGTTTCTACAAATAAATTTTGATAAAATGTAGAATCTGTATATTTGTGCACTATGTGATGTGAGATTCACTTCTGAATCAGTTTTAAACCAACTGAGCATACACACCAGCTCTAAAAGGCTTTATGATTCCCACAAAGAGTAAGTCTTATTAAATAACTTCAGAACAGAAGTCATATTTTCTATTATTAAACAGAGAATGCTGGTGCTAATGGAAAGCAAACAACACCCACACATAAAAAAAATGTGATCTGCAAAACTCTTTATGTAATATAAAGTTGCAAGCACATACCAGATGTGTAGTACAAAGCCTTGCACTTACCTGCTGGTCGTAGGCTGTTTTTGCAGGGCTTTATCCAGGAGAAGAGATGGTGCACTTCTCCTCCTTTCTACTAATGCTTTCATTTTCTGTTGAGGAAAAAATAAATAAATAAATAAATGAAAACCATGTGGCTTCTAAGGTAAGTAAATGTTGATTTTCAATCCAATTCAACAAGTTTTGTATTGTTCATCTTTGCCTATTAAGGAGCCTAGAATTTCATTATGTAGATAAAACTATAACATCTAAAATAGAAAAGTTAAGAAAGATAGGATACTAAGTGTTAAAAAGTAGTATAGGTAGTAAGTGGGTTTTTTTTATGGTCACAGAATAAAGAGGTTAAATGTTGATCAGAGTATTTAGGAAAAACACCCTCCTAACTATTATTATTGCTGGTTATGTGTCCAGCCCTATGCTAAAGGCTGAATATGGATTCTTTTATTTATATCCCAAAGTGTCATCAGAGTAGGTACTACTCTATTTCATAGGCAGGATAGGTCTCAAACTGGCCTTCAAGGAAAAACAAGTAAAAGGGAGGAAAAAACAGTTAAAGCAAAGGCACAGAGACTAGCTCTTACATAAACATTTAATCAACCTTTAAATTTTGTTTTAAATGTAAATGTTTACACATTTGGGAATCCTGCCTTCAAAATAGATTTTTTTTATTGCTGTAACTTAAAAATAATCTTTTTTCTTTTCTAGATGATATATAAATATAATTCAGGTACTCTGTTTCCAATGACTTAAAATTTGTGGCAAATGAGGCTTTATTCAACTTGAATTATCCAGATAATTACTCTTTAAATTTAATCTTTTATATTTAACACCTCTAAAAACAGCCACTAGAGACACATGAGTTAAACTGACAGTCACTAACAGCCATGAGTGTAGTTTAGGCTGTATCACCAAAGTCATTCTTCCTGCTATACCCTCTCACCCTTCTCTCACTTCTTTGGCACAATTCTTATCCCACAAATTCATCTAGTGATCTGTCTTAAAGTATTGTTGTTAGAACTGCTCTGGCCTCAGTGTTGCTGTTCCCCTCATTAATCTTTTGGTTCACACCTGGAAATTTTATGCCCAAATCTCCTTAGCACAACTGAAACAGCAAATGAAATCATTAGATAAAACATTAATAAAGCATAGGAAACAAATAGGTTAAAAATAGAGAATATCAGACATCTTACCTAGGAGATATTAACCATGAATCAGTTTAAGGCCAAGTTACTTGTATAAAATTTTTTTTGCATGATCTGTATTTGTTGCCTTCCTCCTACAGAAACAGCCCACAGTTGCTATCAGTGGGGTGGGGAACCTGCAGCCTCAAGGCCACAAGTGGCCTTCCAGATCCCAGAATGAGGCAGCTCAACTGTATCCAAACTTCACAGAACAAATCCCTTTATTAACCACTTCGGTATGAGCGTTGACTATAGTCGACAGCCACAGATGAACGTGCACAGCCGAGCATCGACTTTAGTTGACAGCCAAAAGCTTTTACTTTTACAGCTTTTATCTCTGCAGTTGCAGTGTGTACGTTCAGCTAATAAGTTACTACGAATCTGTGTCCTTTTAACAAGTCCTTAGTAGGAGTTATTATAGTTATTTTCCTAAAGCTGCCTGTAAAGTAAAACAAGCTTTCAGTCCTTTAAAGCTTTCTTCATCACACAAGATTAAAACGGATTCGTCGTCAATGCACAGCACAAACTATCGTGCAGACTATGAGTGCCGGCTGTGGGCAAGGTTTCCCGGCCGGTGAGCGCAGTACCGAAGTGGTTAAAAGGATTTTTCCTGTAAAATTTGGATTCAGTCAAAAAACCACACTGAGGGATCTGGAAGGCCACATGTGGCCCTGAGGCCGCAGGTTCCCCACCCCATCTTTCATTACTCAAACCTCTTAGGAACATAACCCTCAGGAATCTAACCTCTTAGGCTAATGTGACTGCAGAGGTTGCAAAGAGAAAGGAAATCTGGGAGGCAAGTATCTGTATTGCAAGGTACAGCAGCACCTCCCCACATGAAGAGTCTCAATCCTGGAAGACTGTATTGATTTTTCTAAGAAAGGTGGCAGTTTGTTCATATATATCAAGCTATGTTCCAGATTTTTTGCAGGATTGTTTCACCTTCAGGCCTGGCCTTGATTCATACTTTCTATCCTGATTCCCTTTATTCAGAACCTATTTACTACTATGACATTTAGAATATTCCCAATCCTGTAAGCTTTACCTGAGCCTCTTACCCATTGTCTGCTTTGACCTTGAGGGTCTGTCTAACCTATTATACTTAGTGGGAGCCATTCCAAGACCTATCTCCCCAGCTTTGCATCTGCTTCCCCTCACCCTCTGACGTCACTGTCAGCAGATACAAGATTCTAAACTAGTACATGATTTCTAATTCTGAGCTCCTTGGCTTTCAGGTTTATGAAGAATTTGGAAGGGTTCAAAAGACAGCCAGAAAATTATTTAAAATGTGGAGAAAAGAAAGAGCCCATGAAAAAAGTTAAAATGATCTGAGATTCTTCATTTGGAAATAGTAATGATTTTCAAATTAATGCAGAGCTATAACATGGAGAAGAGTAAATATTTTCCAAGGAGGATAAGGCAAAAAGAAGTGGATTAAACTGCAGAAAGAGAATCCAGGTTGACTTTGGGTAGTGGTTCTTTGAGAAATTTACAAAAGTTGTGAACTAAACTTTGCATAGAATTTCAGAGGTTCAGAAACCCCCACAAAATGGATTTCTTAGGGATTCATGGTTCCCAAATTAAGAAACCTTTGGATGTAAGAAAATCTTTCTGAGAGTGATAGCTGTTAAACATGAGAATGAATAAAGAAGGGTGATAAATTTTCTTCTGAAAAGGTGTTTTTAAAATAGGAGTTTCTCATGAAAATCTCATGTAGAAGACCATTTGTATATACAATGATTAGACTGTATTTTTTGAGTTATATAATTGTCAGATGTATAAGGGGTCAAATGCTGAGTATCCACACCTCATCCAGTTGGATTCATACGGAAGAGAATGCAATCAAACTACAGGCAGAATATTGTTTTTACTTGAGGTCCTATTGTCTGTACTCAGACTTACTCTACCACTAATGAGATAAACAACCCAAGGCAATTCAGTCACTTTTCTGGTCACTTTTCCTTACCCACAAAATGAGAAAATTTGGACTACATAGTCTCTTATGTCCCTTCTATTTCTCATGTTCCCACATTAAGTGTCTACCAAAGATTCACCCTGGATATACAGGAAAATAAACATTACATGTATCATGCATTTAGGATTCACAGGATTCACTTCTGTTTAAGTAATAGAAAGTCTTAAGAGCAGCTAGTATAATCTGGGGCTTCATAAATAGATTTAGGTATTAATTGATTCAAAATATACAGATCTCTTTCTTTTGCTCAACGTAGCTAAACAAAGGGCCAATGGTAACTCTAAAACAAATTCACTGATGGATTAAAGAATCTGTTCTCAGGCAATAAAGACTTGTATTTTCTTCTTGATATAACAATAACATGAAATACAATACATTAAAATAGAATGAGACTATTGATTCCTTTACAAATGTATAATAATACAAACTTGTCAGGACAGGTGGAAGTTATGCTTATCCCAGTACCAACAAATTGCACGATTGTTCTGTGACAGGAATAACTATGATTCTTTGCCTCACAGGAAACAAGGTAAATTTCAAACAGTGCACAATATATTTTCTTTGTAAGCTTAAAATATAATTTTTCAGAATTTTCAAGTGCTTGATGTTCATATCTAGATGACTTCATAAAAGTAGGTGACATCTAGTAATTTGCTATGGACCTAGATGGTCAGTCATATCTATACACTGAAATTCCATCTTTTGAACAGTGTTGACGTATATCACTTAGAGCTACATAATAAACATCTCTCTGATGATAAAGTAAATCATTTGTCAACAAATGGTGTTGTGATAAGTGTATATCCACATGCAAAAGGATAAAGTTGGACTCCTACCTCACACCATATACCAAAAATTAACTTAAAATGGATCGAAGACCTAAATGTAAGAGCTAAAAATATAAAAATCATAAAAGAAAACATATGCATAAATGTTTGTCACTTTTGGATAAGGCAATGGTTTCTTAGATATGACACAAAAAATATAAGCAACAAAAGAAAAAAATCAAGACAAATTAGGCATATTCAAGATTTAAAACTTCTGTGTTTCAAAAGACACCATTAAGAGAATGAAAAGACAGCCCATAGAATGGGAGAAAACTTTTGCAAATCATATATCTGATAAGTGACTTATATTCATATTACAACTCAATAGAGGCAAATTACCCAATTAAAAAATGGGCAAAATAATCTGAATATACAGTTTTCCTAAGAAGATATACAAATGGCCAATAAGCACATGAAAAAATGCTCAACATCATTAGCCATCAGCAAAATGCAAATCAAAATCACAAGGAGATACACACATTAGCATGACTATAATATAAAGATAGATAACAAGTGTTAGGATGTGGAAAGATTGAATTCTTATACTGGTGGGAATGTACAATAGCACAGCCACTTTGGAAACAGTTTGGCAGTTACTCAAATGGTTAAACATAGAGTTACCGTATGATCCTACAATTCCACTTTTAGGTACATATCCAAGAAAAATGAAACCATATGTCCACACAAAGACTTGCATATGAATATTTAGAGCAGCATTATTCATAATACTCAAAGAGTGGCAACAAAACCAATGTCCATCAATCGATGAATGGATAAGCAAAATGTCATATATCTATACAATGAAATATTACTTGGCAATAAAAAGAAATGAAATACTAATATATGCTACAACATGGATAAACATTGAAAACATTATGCTAATTGAAAGAAACCCTTACAAAAGACCATATATAATATGATTCCATTTCTATACTGTCCAGAATAAGCAAATATATAGAGACTTAAAGTAGATTAGTGCTTGCCTAGGGTTTGGGGGTATTGGGGGATGATGGCTAAGGGTGTGGTATTTCTTTTTGAGGTAATTAATATATTCTAAAATTGATTATGTTGATGAATGCACTATGACTTCTATGACTACATTAAAAGCCACTGAACTGTATACTTTAAGTGGGTGAATTACATGGTATGTGAATTATATTTTTATTTGTTAAAAACAAAAAAAAAGCTAACTATCAAACTACTAAACCACCGGCTCTATTCTAGCAAACTGGTACACAGTCAGAAGCTATAATTTTCTTCTTTCTTATAACACAAAAAACTAATGAAATTCATTCAGTAGCAAGCATATCTTTGCATTCTCAAATGTGAAAATGGGAAATTATTTATTTGTCTTTTGCCCAATATATTTTTGTACAAAAAGTTTCAGTGGCTCTTCATTCGAATTCCTGCCCACCTGCCTATTGTGATATGCCGCCATCCCTCCCCTACTCCTCCAGTGACCTATATAAGGTTTTCACAGAGGAAATTCTCAATAGTTGTCTTGTAAGTGAATGAATTAACATCACCTATCTCAGAGAGTTTAAGGCGGTAACACAAGTGTGCCTAGGTAGGAAAATGAATGTATAAACAGGTAAATAGACAAAAAAAAGTTTGGTTTTATTTTCAACAATGCAGAAAACACTTTTTATATAAAAACCTGTAATGTAGACATTCACTGGAATTTTAACTTCACGTCAACCAAGAGACACAGTACTATTTTTGGGATCTCTAAATCACTCTGAATCTGGCCATTCTTAGTTCTCACAGAGATTAGAGGAAAATAAAGCATATAAAAAGAAAGGAACAGGATGAAAGATTTAAATCAGAGGTAAACTACAATTTTTCATGCAATTTTTTTTTGTTCTACTTACTTTATTAGGAAAAAAATGCAAACATTTCAGTTGAATTTAAGTGAAATGGTGAAGTATTTAAAATAAACATGTAATTAACATAAGGGCCTTCTGGAAAGCTTTTAAATAACTTCAAATTTTCAAGCTTAGAAAAGAATATTTAATCAGATTTACAAATTAGCTTATTCTAATTTGTGGCTAGTCTGTGCAATTTAGTAAGCAATAAATTCTTTGTTGCTTGTTTTCCCTACATGCCTGTAGCATTTACTTGTGGAGACATACCCAAGCCACTGAACCATCATACTTCTAAGAAAGACACTGGCTCTGCAAGGGAAAAACAGAATTACTTTTAACCTTGCACCTTGCTTCTGGGTCCTATTATCACAACAAAGTTTTGACCACTGGATAAGCTAAAGCTTCCTGCTACTGTCAGTTTGGTCTGTAATAAGTATAATCTTCTATTTACTCATAAATGATCACAACCAGAATTGGTCTGAGCACTTAGCTAAAACAAATTTCATCACAGTACAGACTACTACTGTAAAGGGATATAAGTTCCTTTCTGATATTAAGAAAGAAACAACTTTACTTTTTGGCTCTTTCTTTTTTCCAGGATCAATTACCACCTTGAAGTACAACAACAAACAAGAATCTATGCAATGCAGAAAAATGGGCACTGGACTAGGAGACATTGGACCTTAATTCTGGACCCCAGTTCTACCACTGAATTTCTCAGATTCTCTCTAAAATGGATGTAATATCTGTCCTACCTACCACAAAGAATCAAATAAAAGTATATACATGAAAGTCTTCTGAAATGAAAAGCATGGTGATGAGGTAATACATACACTAAGTTCTTACTGCGTAAGTACTGGGCATAAACAAATATAAGCATATTAGAATTTCCCTTGTACGTTATTTTTTGTTCCTCGGCTCCATCCCCACCCATGCAGGATTCTGGATTATCACTATGAGCCCTCAAACTGGCTGACCTTTTTCTTTGGCAAAGCCACCAGTTTCAACTTTTCGTCATGATTCCCGTTCAGCAACACTAAAAGCCACTGAAACGTACACTTCAAGTGAGTGTACAGTATGCGAATTGTATTTGTTAAAAAAACCAAAAAAGCTAACTACACCCTCGAGTAGGCAGGGTCAATCACTAAAGTTCTCTGCCTAATAAGGGCAGGGCTCCATGCATATTTCATATCATGGCCCACACAAAAGATATTATTTGTACAACCATAGCACACTATGGTAAACAAAGGGCACTCTGGCTACCCTAGTCCCCATCCTCTTGCCTGAGGGCCAAGAGGCTGAACCATCTGTAATGGTTGGTAAACTCTGCCTTACAGTGGCCCCTTCATTTTCCTCAGGAAGAGGGGAAAAGTACTGTGATCAAATCTAAAAACCTAATGGTAAAAAAAGAAAAAAAACCATAGTGTATCAAATGAGAATAAAAAACAGATCCAGGTCTATCTAGATTTAGACATAGTGTCACCTGGTAATGGCTACTGTTAAAGCTGAGGTTCAAGAGGGTGAATGCAGGGGTAGGAGAAGGAATACAAACATTCCCCTAGGTGTCAGTTAGGATTCAGGTAAATAAGGAAAGCAAAAGGCCACAGAGCAGCTGTGTTTTCCCGATCTTTGATATGTGAGCTGATGTGAGCACACATACATTCCATTTTCAGAGTCCACACACAAGTGACCAGACATCCAAAAACAGGTTTTACATTTCAGTTGTGCCATGTGACAGGTGTCTGTCAAAATTAGGTCAAGGCTGCTCAGCACACCACTGACCTACAGTGCTGATGGGGCTATTTCTGCTGCCAGTTGGATGTTTCTAATCTAAGCTTGTCCTAGATTAAAAAAATAAGACTGACACAAAATTATAAAATAAACTGGGCTGTGTTGCCTACAAGCCCCATTATTGGTTGCTCACAGAAGGCAATTAATTGTGGCAGAGTCTCCCTTAAGTAAACAAAAGCTAAAGATCAATGTTATCCTAGCTTGCTTCAGAAAACCGCTGCAGTTGCCACAACCAAATTGAGCATTCTGTCTACAGGCTTTCTACACACAATAGGACCTCTGGCATCCCTGTGATCCCAAACACTTGAGATACTACCAAAATGAACAGGAAAGCAAACGTTTCCTTCACTGAAGGTTTATTTTAGAGGTTCTTACCAAATGCTCTGGACACATGAGGGGTATGACTCATGAAACTTCACTGAATCACAATAATAATATATACATGTATTTCATGAAAGCACTGTGTATATTATACAAGTGTATATATGAGTGTATGTACACACACATAAATAACCTTGATATTATATACCTATTTTTTGTGACATTTTATATAGTTTGTTTTAGTGGCAATTTAAGTTGAAATCTAGTGTATTTTCAGCTATAGATACCTTCCCAAAAGGCAAGTTTTATAACTACACAGTTTTGGTAAGTTGTGTGTGGTCCTATAGGGCGCAAGATGCCTCTACTTCGAAAAGAATAGCCACCAAGTTCTGGATAGAAGGGTAAGAACTGTGAAAGAATTCAGACACCTAAGTTATTGACTGTAGAGGATTTCATTTCTGTAGGTACATCAGTTTTCTCACTTCTCCTCAGTCTACTGAACATGTTCCACTTTATGTCCTGCAGACATTTCACCAAATCATAACCCAGGAGAATGCCAAAGACACAAGAGAATGATAAATTGCTTCATGACAATCTTCACTTCAGAACTAAAAGCAACAACTGCACTAACTATTTAGGCATCCGTGACTTGTGAATTTTCAGTCTATCAGTTACAACTTTCTATTTTAACTTAGGGGACCTCACTCTTCAAAATTAATAATTACTGTTTAGAGATATATAAAAATAAAATATTATCCTTAACTTTTATGTTATCAAAGCTATATTGTGTTCTAATACATAAATTTTAGAGTCACAAAACGTTAATTTTTCTTTTGCTGTGTTAAAATGCATTGTGGTGTTCTTATTTTAAGTAAGAGTAACTATGGACACAAGACTTTTCCCGGACTCAAGATATGTGATATAAAAGTTTGCTGAATTGAGTTTCCCAAACACATAATTTTCCTTAGCAGAATCATATGAAGCATCAGATTCAGTGCATCCACATGTAACTTTGAAATACTGCCGTACAATTTTGTCTGGAGAATATGCCAAGATTTCTAACAGGAAGCCAAGACTGAGGTATGAGCATAGAGATCAGGCCTGGCTGAAGAGATCCTGAAATACATCTGTCTGCCTTATACAAAACATCTGAAAATGACAGAAACCAAGGCATAAAAATCATGAAAGTACCAAAGTAATTAGACCAGTGATTGTATCATTGATTGTCACTATTAGTCAACGTTTACCTAACATTTATCTAAAGGCAGCAGTGAACATAACATTTGATGGTAGATAGGGTATAAACTCTGCTCCCCAGAGAGTATAATCCCTTTTCAGGGGGAAAGCCCCTCAAAACCTTTGCTTTTCTCAGCTGGTTATACATATTTCAAATCTATTCTCTCCTTCATCTTATGTTATAAACAATAGCAAATGCAACTTTAGTCTAGCTGAAAAGAGAAATGGAATTGGAAGATCTGGGTTCAAATTCCAGCTGTTTCTTCTTCTGTAAGAAAAAGTTAATGCCTACCTCATATAACTGATGTGTATTAGGCATTCACTTAAAGAGGTTTTTAAATTTTCTTTACTCTTCCATAAATTATAGGCAACTCTTGTCTTTTTCCCTGAGTTTCTGCCTCATATTTGATACCTATGGCCTCCAATGGTAATTGCTTTGAAGGATAGCATTCATTCAAATACATGTATTAATGTTAAATTTTTAAAAATCAAACCTTTTTGCTTTATACCTACTCTCACTTGGTTAGATATACTAGTGACTTATGTACTTTTTTTGGAAGTGTTTTCATACACCTTCATTTGACTTGTTAAAAAAACCTCGTGAGATATACAAGATATGAATTACCTCCATTTTATAGGCAAAGAAACAAAGTCAGAAGTTCAGAGGTTACACGAGTAATAACAGAGGCCATCCATAATTAACCTAATTGTTTTGACAATTTCAGGAGTTTCCCTGCCAAAGCAATCTTATGTATCTAATTTTATGTAATTCACTTTGTGAATAACATCAGAGAAGGATTTAGTAGGATAATATTTTTTCTCAGTATCAAAGAGCTAAAGCTTACTCAGTAGGATGTTTCACTTAACTGAGTATAAGACACACACATGGCCAAAGTCAGCTTTTGGGAGTGTTCTACCATGAGGTGCTATAAACAGATTTGGACTCAGAGAATGGAGAAAGAAAAGGCAGAATGGAGTTTACAACAGCAGCTGCTACATTTTAAAATGTTGGAGCTATTTTAAATTTATTTTCCCTTGACTGGCTTTCAGTGCCTGTAAGTCTCTCTCCCCTATCCTCTCATCCTATTTAAAGAGTCTTAAATTTGTATGTTAAACCAAAGGATCAGAGTGTGTGAGGCTGACACAAATCATCCATAACTGAAATGATTTTAATAAGAGCTTCCATTTCATTAAAACTCTTTTGTGCAAATGTGGATATCCTCAAGGATGCGTTATTCCAGAAGAATTTAAAGCTTTATCTATGCTTTATTTATACGCTATTTTAGAACCCTATTTTTAGCAATTACTATACAAATTTATTGTATAGTCTTTTGAAGAGCCTCGGTGATAGAAAATCTTTGTCCTCTGAGAGTGGATTTGATTTTTGGAACTGGTGAAATCTTCTGAGTAGCAAATAAAGGTGAGCGATCGAGCTAGGCAATTCTGCTTGAGGTTGGAATAATAAATGTGGCTATAAAATAAAGAGATTGACTTCTTATACAGTATCTACAAACTAGCTCCTCAAACACACCTGCCTCAGGACCTTTGAACTTAAAGCTCCCACTTCCTAGAATCTTTTAACAGCATGCTCTGTTCACCCACAAAAGAGTTAAGGGTCATTTAAAAGAGCCTTCCCTGAACACCCTAATGCAGAGTGGTTCAGCTCAACAACCTCGTTTATTTAAATCTGGGTCAGGTTTGTTTCTTTAACAACAGTTATTGCCATTTTTTATTATTATTGTCATTTTCTCTTCCTCTGACCTGTGCTGTCAAATATAGTAACCATTAGACACATGTGGCTATTTAAATTTAAATTCAAATTAGTTATAATTAAGATAATAAAAGCAAAAAACTGTCAAATTGGATCTTACCAAAATGAAGAACTGTTCTTTAAAAGACATTGTTAAGAGAGTAAAGAGACATGTCATGGACTAAGAGAAAACATTTGCAAATCACATATCTGATAATATGACTTTAATAGACTTTAATATAACTGATAATAGACTTTAATCCAGAATATATAAGTAATTCTCAAAACTGAAGAAGAAGAAAGCTAACAACCCAATTAAAATTGGGCAAAATATCTGGATAGGCACTTCATCAAGATAATATATGGATGACAAATAAGCACATACAAAGATGTTCAACATCATTAGTCATTGAGGAAATGCAAATCAAAACCATCAGATACCAATTTATACCCTCTAGAATGACTATAATTTAAAATATATATGATAAGAAGTGTTGGTGACAATGTGGACAAATCAACATCATATATATCCAGGGAGAATATAGAATCACTTTGGAAAAAACAATTGGATAGTTTCTTAAAAAGCTAAACATATACATAAAGTATGACCCAGCCATTCCCTATCTAAGGATTTACCCAAAAGAAATAAAAGCATAAATCCATGCAAAGACTTCTACACAAATATTAATGGCAGCTTTATTTGTAATAGCCTAAAACTGGAAATAATCTAAATGCTCACTAATAAGTGAATGGATAAACAAACTGTGGGCTAACCATATGATGGAATTGCTGATACATACAAAAACATGGATGAATCTCAAAATAATTATATTGAATGAAACAAGCCAGACCAAAAAAATATAAAGTATGATTACATTTATATACAATTTTTCCCATTTATTTATTTGTATATATTCATGTGGTTAAAATTATACAAGATGCAAATTAACCTAGAGTGACAGAAAACAGACTAGTGGTTGCCTGGGAATGGGGAGAGAATGAATGGATTAGAAAGAAACTTGAAGAAACTCTTAGGGATGATGAATATGTTCATTACCTTGATTGCACAGATGGTTTCACAGGGGTGTGTGTGTGTATGTGTATGTCAAAACTTAACAGATTTATAAACTTTAAATATGTGCAGTTTATTATGTGTCAATTATTCCTCAATGAAGCTGTTAAAAATTTTAGGGGGGTGGGTGCAGTGGCTCACATCTGTAATCCTAGCACTTTGGGAGGCCCAGGTAGGAGGATCACTTGAGGCCAGAAGTTTGAGACCAGCCTGAGCAACACAGTGAGACCTCAACTCTACAAAAAAAAAATAGAAAAATTAGCCAGGAGTGGTGGTGCATGCCTATAGTCCTAGCTACTCAGGAGGCTGAGGCAGGTGGATGCGTGAGCCTAGGAGTTTGAAGTTGCAGTGTGCTATGATGACACTACTACACTCTAGTTCAGATAACAGAGTGAGACCCAGTCTCAAAAAAAAAATTAGTTTCTCAGTTGTACCAACCACCTTTCAAGAGTTCAATAGCCACATGTACCTGGTGACTACTGAATTGGACACTGTAGATAAAGAACAGTTCCATCATTGCACAAAGTTCCATTCAACAGCACTACTCTAGACAAGGGGTCAGGAATCTACATAACAGGGACCTACCATTTGTTTGTCTAAATAAAGTTTTATTGCAACACAGCTATGCCCATTCATTTAAATATTGTCCATGGCTGCTTTAGTGCTACAATGGCAGAGCTGACTAGCTATAACAGAGACTAATGGCTTACAAACCTTACATATTTACTATCTGTTACTTTAAGAAAAAGTTTGCTGACCCTGCTCTAAACCATAAATTCTGATGACAGGTGCTATGCCTGTCCTGTTCACTGTTGTACATAACCAACTAATATTTATGAAACACCTAATATGTATAGCAGGCACTATTCTAAGTACTGGGGAGGCAGCCTTGAACTATATAGATAAGATCCCTATTCTTGTGGTTTTCACAATCTGGTGAAGGATGTGGGTGACAAGTAAATAAGAAAATATCAGGCAAGGATGAATACTAAGATGAAAATAATGCAGAAGGTATAGAGTATAACTGAGGGGTGGCTTCCACTTAGGTAGTTAGGACAGGTCTCTGGATCTGAACAATATGAGTCAATGCTGCAAAGATCTGGGGCAGAAGCAGAGGGAAACACCAAGCCTTCAAAGGAGTAATCAATTTGATCACTTCTGTGAAAAGGAAGGCCCATGTACCTCAAGAGTATACAAACAAAGAGGAAAAGGTAGCTGAAGTGGGAGAAGTAGACAGTGCCAAGAAATGGGGTCTGAATTTTATTAACAATGTGATGGAAAGCCAATACAAGATTTTTAAGCAGGTGAGCAACATGATTAATTTACATTTTTAAGGATTATTCTGGTGCTGCTAACTGGAGACTGGGTCATAGAAGGGCAAGAAAAGTGGTAGACAAGTTAAGGAGTTTCATCAAAGGTATAAGTGAGAGATGGCGGTCTGGCTTGGACTACAGTGGCAGTAGTGGAGATGAAATGGAGAAATTCAAGATAACATTTTGAGTAGCTTTTCTTATGGACTGGTTGTTGCAGAGTGAGAAAATGGGGAGTTGAAAATGAGCCCTACATTTTTGGTTTGAACAACTGGGACACAATGGCATGAATTACAAATATGGCGAAATTACAAACAATAAGTGCTAACATTTATTGAGTACCTATTATATGTCATTATCCACTCCATTTCACATTTAATTTTCCCAACAATCTTGGGAAGGTAGATACCGGTTTGGTAATGTGTGAACCCATTCTGTTTCATAATGAAGGACAGAATCTTAGGGACAACGGCTATTCTGAGTAAAAAGAATGTGGAAAAGAGCAGAGGAACCCTTCATTTCCTGGGCAAGTGCTGCTCCATAAATGATAAAGCTGTTCTTTAATGCTTCCTCTCTTTGCCTGCATGCTTAATTACCCTTAGTAGAAGAGGAAGAAAACTGTTCAAGAAAATAAATCTTTGATTTTTTTCTAATTTCTTAAGTCTACAAAAAATTTTTAAAAGCTTTAAAATCTGTATTAATTACTGAACATTCATTTACCTTCCCAAATGTAGCACTAATCTGATAAATCCACATGTTTTCATTGGGAAGACTTGATTACACACACAGACACAAGCACACACTCCCTCCATCTCTGAAGGGGAAAAGCGACAAGGACAAACTGCAGCCTCAATACATCAAAGGATGAGCCAGCACTACAGCCCATGCATCATCAAGTTCACGGACACCCCTAGATGGCTCTGCCACACAGCCAAGGTCCTGGGAAGCTCACAGACATTTCTACACCCTGCGCAGGGATCTCACCTCTCTTCAACTGCCCTCTAGCAAACCTAAGATCCTGGTGGGAAGATTTAGGAAAGGCAGTAACAGCAGAACAAGCAGGGAGCCTGCCATAACCCCTTAAGTCTCTAATGATATAAATGCAACACCTTGAGGTATTTCCTAAGGAAGGGCTAGATGATCCCTCTAATCGCAACTAGTTTCCAGAGAAGCGGCAAGGGCACCACTACCACAAGGGGGAAAAAATGGCCAAATACCGGAATATCTT
>VBSM01001265.1:67009735-67038664 GCA_008086735.1 Cheirogaleus medius
AGTGAGATGTGCACTGTCTGGGGGATGGACACGCTTGAAGCTCTGACTCGAGGGAGGATGGGCAAGGGCAATATACATAATCTTAACATTTGTACCCCCATAATATGCTGAAATAAAACATAAACGAAAAAGGGGCTATTTTCTCAAAAAACATAATCTTAGTTCTAAGACTGGAAAGTTATAAGCTGGGAGGGAGAAAAGTTAGGGAAAGGAGAGGAAGAAGAGAGAAGGTAAGGGAGTATAAGAGGGAAGGCATTGGCAGCTGAGGCTGGAAAAAGAGTTTGGGGTCACATTGCGAAGAACCTTGGATTCCATGGTAAAAATTTGGACATTATTTTCTAGGGAGAGTGGCAGAAAGTGGACTGACATTTGTTGAGTGCCTGCCATATGTTAGGCATACCTTACGTACATTATTTCACTTAACCTTCATTGTTAGCAAAGAAGTAGGTATTGTTATACTCATTCAAAACATGAAGATGAGGTTCAGAGAATCTAAATGACTTTTTGTAGTCATGCATACAATAGGTGGCAAAGTTAGGATTTTGAATCCAGATCTGATGGGGTCTGAAACCTACATGCTTACAGTGTCAACAGTATTAAAGTATTCAGAATAGCTATCATTCATTAGGATTTACCTTTGAAGATGAGATAAATTTAGGAGTCAAACACTGCACACTATCATAATCTTTAAAACAACTCTAATGGCTTGCATTTTTATGTCCACTGTACAAATGAAGAACCTGGTACTTAGAGATATTAAAGTACTTGTCAAAGATCATATACCTACTGAGTGCAAGAACTAGAATCAAATCCAGGATACCAAAACCCATGTTCTTAACCACTAAACTTGATGGTACTGTCTTCTTTTTGTTCCTTATACTAGAGAGCATCATAAATTGTGTTGTATTCATTTTCATGTGAAATAAAACTATGTATGACCCCAAACTCTTCTACTTAGTCCATAGTGAAATTGCTTGCTGGTCAGAGGCTTAGCTTAATCATTTAAAAAATGTATTTTACAAAGCAACTTGATATTTTAAAAAGAAACAGCAACAGGGAGGAGGAATGTCTGTTTTCCATCAAAGTTTAGATTGCTCTATGAACCAGACCAAATTAATTAACTATTCGTCATTTATTGTCTACTGCATGCCTCATGCTCTTGTCCATTCTTTAAGGGTAAGTAAGCACAATCTGTGATACATCTCTCATACAAATAACTTTGGATTTCTTTTCTTTTTCCTTTTGTTTTCCCTAGGCATTTCAGTTGACTGCATGTTTGTTAATTCTGTCTACATGTTTATGTTATAAACTTCTCCAGAGATTTGTGGAACTAGCCCTTGTAACCATACTCCTAATTCGTTGCCATATCTGCTACAAAGTTGATTATTGTTTGTGCTGATATAATAGAGTTAGGGATCTTGGTTCCATGAGTAGGTTCAGTAAGTTGGGTAAGATTGCTCGGCTAATAAGTGGTGGAACAGCATTCCAACCCAGTTCTGACCCTCAAAAGCATGAGACTTCAATCCTTTCCCCTAAATCCTATTTAAATTATAAATGAAATAATTGTTGCATATTTGCAATAGAAAATAACAGAAAATGATACTGTAATTTTAAAAAGGGCTTTTAAATTTTTTTATTTTTAATTATTATGGGTACATAATAATCAGGTATAACTTTATAGGGTACATGTGATGCTTTGATGCAGGCATACTATGTGAATTAATCAAATCAGGATAACTGGGGTATCCATCACCTCAGGCATTCAACATTTCTTTGTGTTAGGAACATTACAAATCCACTCCTAGTTATTTTAAAGGATAATCTTATTATTGATGATAGTCGCTTTGTTGTGCTATCAAATATTGTTCATTCTATCTAACTAAATATATTTTTGTATCCACTAACAATCCCCACTTTATTCTTCCTTCCCCACTACCCTTCTCAGCCCTTGGTAACCATCACTTTATTCTGTGTCTCCATGAAGTCAATTTTTTTTTTCGAGACAGAGTCTTACTCTGTTGCCTGGGCTAGAATGCTGTGGTGTTGGCCTGGCTCAGAGCAACCTTTAACTCCTGGGCTCAAGCGAACCTCCTGCCTCAGCCTCCCAAGTAGCTGGGACTATAGGTGCTCTCCACCATGCCCAGCTAATTTTTTGTTTCTATTTTTAGTTGCCTGGCTAATTTTTGTATTTTTAGTAGATATGGGCTCTTTCTCAGGCTGGTCTCAAACTCCTAAACTCAAGCTATCCTCCCACCTCAGCCTCCCAGAGTGCTAGGATTACAGACGTGAGCCACTGCGCCCAGCCTGAGGTCAATTGTTTTTTAAAACATAGCCCCCACAAATGAGTGAGAACATGCAAGATTTGTCTTTCTGTGCTTGACTTATTTCACTTAATGTTCTCCAGTTCCATCCATGTTGCTGCATATGGTAGGATTTCATTCTTTTTATGGCTGCATAATATTCCATTGTGTGTATATACCACTATTTCTTTATCCATTCATCCATTGGTGGACACTTAGGTTGATTCCATATTTTGGCTATTATGAGTAATGATATACTAAATTTCCATCCTTTGAATATATACCCAGCAGTGGAATTGCTGGATCATATGGTAGTTCTATTTTCAGTTTTTTGAGGAACCTCCATTTATTGCCTGTCTTTAATAAAAGCCATTTTAACTGGGGTAAGATGATATTTCATGTGGTAAGAGATAAGGGTTTAGTTTCATTCTTCTGCATATGGATATCCAGTTTTCCCAGCACCATTTATTGAAAAGATTATCCTTTACCCACTCTATGTTCTTGGCAACTTTGTCAAAGATAAATTCACTATAGATGTGTGGATTTATTTCTGGGTTCTCTATTCTGTTCCGTTGGTCTTTGTGTCTGTTTTTATGCCAATACCATGCCATTTTATTTACCATAACTCTATAGTATAATTTGAAGTCAGGTAATGTGATTCCTCCAGTTTTATTTTTTTTGCTCAGGATGGCTGTGGCTATCCTGGGTCTTTTGTGTTTCCATATCCATTTTAGGATTATTTTTTTCTATTTCTGTGAAGAATGTCATTGGTATTTTGGTGGTGATTACATTGAATATGTAGATTGCTTTGGGTAGTATGGACATTTTAACAATATTGATTCTTCCAATTCATGAGCCTGAAATACCTTTCCATTTTTTGGTGTCCTCTTCCCTTCTTTCATCAATGTTTTGAAGTTTTCATTATAGAGATTTTTCACTTCTTTGGTTAAGTTTATTCCTAGGTATTTTATTTTATTTGTAGCTATTATAAATGGGATTATTTTCTTGGTTTCTTTTCCAGATTGTTTACTGTTGGCATCTAGAAATGCTACTGATTTTTGTATGTTGATTTTGTATCCTACAACTTTACTGAATTTGTTTCTCAGTTCTAATTGCTTTTTTGCATAGTCTTTAGGTTTCTCTAGATATAAGATCATATCAACTGCAAACAAGGCTAATTTTTATTTCTCCCTTTCCAATTTGGATGCCCTTTATGTCTTTCTCTTGTCTGATTGCTAAAGCTAGAACTTTTAGTAATGTATTGAATAACAGTGGTGAAAGTGGGCATCCTTTTCTTGTTCCAGATCTTGGAGGAAAAGCTTTCAATTTTTCCCCATTCAGTATAATACTAGCTGTGTTCTGTCACATATGGTTTTTATTGTGTCAAGGTAAGTTTCTTCTATACCCAGTTTTTTTTATCATATGAAGCATTGTTGAATTTTATGGAATGATTTTTCAGCATCAATTAAAATGATCATATGGTTTTTGTCCTTTTTCTATGGATATAATGTATCACATTGATTGATTTGCACATGTTGAACCATCCTTGCATCCCTGGGATGAATCTCACTTGATCATAATGAATAATCTTTTCAATATGTTGTTGAATTCAGTTGCTAGTATTTTTTTGAGGATTTTTGCCTCTATGTTCCTCAGAGATATTGGCCTATAGTTTTCTTTTTTTGTTGTGTCTTTGTCTGGTTTTAGTATTAGGGTGATTACAGGACTCATAGAATGAGCTTGGGAGTATCACCTCCTCATTGATTTTTTGGGATAGTTTAAGTAGAATTGGTATTAGTTCTTTGAATGCTTGGTAGAATTCAGCAGTGAAGCCATTAGGTCCTCGGGTTTTCTTCGATGGGAGACTTTTTATTATTGCTTCTGTATTGTTACTTGTCATTGGTTTATTCGGGTTTTGGATTTCTTCCTGGTTCAATCTTGGTAGGTTGTATGTTTCTAGGAATTTATCCATTTACTCTAGGTTTCCCAATTTACTGGCATTTAGTTGCTCATAGTAGTCTCTAATGATCCTTTGGATTTCTGCAGTACCAGTTGTAATGTCTCCTTTTCCATCTCTGATTTTATTTGTTTGGATTGTCTCTCTTATTTCTTAGTCTGGCTAAAGATGTGTCCATTTTGTTTATTTTTTCAAAAAACTAACTTTTGTTTCCTTTATCTTTTGTATTTTTTTCAATTTCATTTATTTCTGCTCTAATGCTTATTATTTATTTTCTTCTACTAATTTTGTATTTGTTTACTCTTGTTTTTCTAGTTCTTTGAGATGCATCGCTAGTTTGTTTATTTGAAGCTTCTCTACTTTTTTACGTAGGCACGTATTGCAATAAACTTTCCTCTTATTACTTCTTTTGTTGTATTCCATAGGTTTTGATATGTTGTGTTTTTATTTTCATTTGTTTCAAGAAATTTTTACATTTTCTTCTTAATCTCTTCATTGACTCATTGGTCATTCAGGAGCATATTGTTAAATTTCTATATGTTTACATGTTTTCCAATGTTCTTCTTGCTATTGATTTCTAGTTTTATTCCATGAGGTCAGAGAAAATGGTATGATTTTAATTTTTTTGAATTTTTTGAGACTTCTTTTGTGGCATAATATATGGTCTATCTTTGAGAATAATCCATGAAATGAGGAGAAGAACATAAATTCTGCAGCTATTGGATGAAATGTTTGCTAGATAGCTATTAGATCCATTTGGTCTATAGTGCAGATTAAGTCCAACATTTCATTATTTATTTTCTCTCTTGATGATCTATCCAATGCTGAAAGTGGAGCATTGAGGTCTCCAACAATTATTGTATTGGAATCTACTTCTCTCTTAAGCTCTGATAATATTTGCTTTATATATAGGAGTGCTTCAGTGTTGGATGCATATATATTTTGCATTGTTATATCCTTGTGCTGAATTGACCCCTTTATCATTATATAATGGCCTTCTTTGTCTCTTTTTACAGTTTTTGTCTTGAAATGTATTTTATCTGATAGAAGTATAGCTACTCCTGCCCCTTTTTGGTTTCCATTTGTATACAATATCTTTTCCCATCTTGTTATTTTCAGACTATGTGTGTCTTTATAGGTGAAGTGTGTTTCTTGCAGACAAAATATAGTTGGCTCTTGTTTTTTCATCCATTCAGCCACTCTGTGTCTTTATGATGGGAAAGTTTAGTCTATTCACATTCAATGTTACAATTGATAGGCAAAAACTGACTACTGCCATGTTGTTATTTGATTTCTGGCTGTTTCATGGCCTTCTCCTTCTTACTTCCTTTCTGTCTTCTTTTGTTAAAAGTTATTTTTTTTTGGTAGTGTGTTTTAATTTCTTATTTTTCAATTTGGGGTACCTATTGTAAGGTTCTTTGATTTTATGTTACCATGAGGCTTGCAAAAAGCATTTTAGAACCAATAATTTTAAACATATGACAACTCTGCTTACAAACAAACAAACAAATAATGAAGGAAAGAGAAATCCAACAGAAATTCAATCTTTTAACTCTACTCCTCCCACATTTTAACTTTTTGTTGTTTCCATCCATGTCTTTTTATACAATCTGTCTCTCAAAAAGTTGTTATTTTTGATAAGTTTGTCTTTTAGTCTTCCTACCCAAGATATAAGTGGTTTATATACCTACATTACAGCAATATTCTGAATTTGTTTCTTTACTGTTACCAGTGAGTTGTATACTTTCAGAAGATTTCTTATTGTTCATTAACATCCTTTTCTTTCAGATTGAAGAACTCCTTTTAGCATTTCTTGTAGGACAGGTCTGGTATTGATTAAATCCCTCAGCTTTTGTTTTTCTGGGACAATCTTTATTTCTTCTTCATGTTTGAAGGATATTTTTGCAGGATATACTATCCTAGGGATAAGGTTTTTTTTCCTTCAGTACTTTCAATAAGTCATGCCACTTTCTCCTGGCCTGTGTGGTTTCCACTGAGAAGTCTGGCATCAGACATATGGGAGCTTCTCTATATGTTATTTTTTTTTCTTGTTTCCCTTAGAACTTTTTCTTTATCCATGACCTTTGGGAGCTTAACTATTAAATGCCTTGTTTGGGTTAAATTTGCTTGGTGTTCTGTGACCCTCTTGTACCTGAATATTGACATTTTTCTCTAGGTTTGGAAAGTTTTCTGTTATAATTTCTTTGAGTAAGCTTTCTACTCCAGCTTCTCTCTCTACCTCCTCTTTAAGGCCAATAACACTTAGATTTGCTCTTTTGAGGCTATTTTTCTAGATCTTGTAGGTATGATTCATTCTTATTTATTCTTTTTTCTCTTCTGACTGTATATTTTCAGACAGCCTGTCTTCAAGCTCACTAATTTTCTCTTCTGCTTGGTCCATTCTGCTGTTGAGAGACTCTGATGCATTTCTCAGTTTGTCCACTGAATTCTTAAACTTGAGAATTTCTGCTTGATTTTTTTTATTATTCCAATCTCTTTGTTAAATTTCTCTGACAGGCTTCTGAATTTCTTCTCTGTGTTCTCTTGAAGTTCATTAAGCTTCTTCAGGACAGCCATTTTGAATTCTTTGTCTGAACGATGACCTATCTCAATAACTCTGGGAGTGGTTGCTGGTACCTTATTTAGTTCATTTTATGAGGTCATGTCTTCCTGGATTTTTTGACATTTGTGGATGTTTGTTGATGTCTGGGCATTGAAGAGTTAGGTATTTATTTTAATCTTCACAGTCTGGGCTTGTTTGACCCCGTCCTTCTTGAGAAGACTTTCCAGATATTCAAAGAGAATTGAGTGCTCTGGGCTAAGTCTCTGGTCACTGAAGCTGTATCAGCATTGAGGGTGCCCCAAGCCCAGTAATGCGATGACTCTTGCAGACTCCTGGTGGTAGTGCCTTGGTAAACTTGGGTAAGATGCAAGAGAATTCCCTGGATTAAAAGGCAAAGTCTCTCACTCTCTCTCACTTTCTGCTAGGCTGCTGGAGTTGGGGGAGGTTTGATGTGGGCACTACCTTGTGGCCACTAGCTCCAGGTCACACCTGAAGCCAACCCAGTCTCACTCAAAGCCAGCGGTGACTGTTGCCTGGCTACCTCTGATGTTTATTCAAAGCCCAAGGGCTCTTTAGTCAGCAGGTGGTGAATCTCGCCAGGACTGGGTCCTTCCTTTCAAGGCAGCATGTTCCCTTCTGGCCCAGGGTGCTATCCAGGAACTTAGGCCAGAGTCAGGGGCCTTGGGAATTTGCTTGGTACTTTTTTGTACTGTGGTTGAGCTGGTACCTACATTGCAGGGCAAAATCCTTCAAACTCTTCCCTTTACTTTCCCCAAGTGGAAAGAGACTGTCCCTGAGCACACTGCTTGTAGTTGGGGGACAGGTAACACTGGCACTGGATTGGCTGCAGCTCCAAGTGTCTCACTGAGACATGTGCACCTTGAGTCCACTGGCTTCTTGTCAGCACAGCTACAGGTATTGCCCAAGGACTGCAGCCTTTGTGGCTTGGCTGCCTTATGAACTTAGTCCAGGCCCCAGCCTGCCTTTTTGTGCCAATGGTGGGGCTAACAGGCTTCAAGGCAGGCTTTGAGGTAGAGGATTTCCTTTTGGCCATGCTGGTCAAAATACTCCCTTTGTGGGCACTGGCAGAATTCTGCCCTGTGCTGTGTTCTCCTGTGCCAAGGTGATCGTGCATTTAAATTCAAAGCCCTACAATCACTTTTCTCTCCTCTCTCCTGGGCGCACAGATTCTCTTTCCATTTGGTGTGCTGGCAGGGCACTCTTGGGGGATGGGGAGGGGTGGCATAGGCAATTCAAGACTTTCTTATCTGCCTTCTTCAGTGCCTCTTTCCTTGATGTAACATTAAAACAAGATAGTATGATCACTTACCTGATTTTTATTTCTTCTGAAAGTGCTTGCATGGATAGTTGTTAAATTAGGTGTTTGTGGAGAGGGACGATTACTGGAGGTTTCTATTTGGCTATATAGTTCCACCCTCTTCAAAGAAAGGGCTTATTTTTAAATAGCACTTACATTAAATAAAAAGAATGTAGTAATTTAGATGCAAACATTCTGAAAGAATTTTTACTTTAAAGCATATTTTACAAAGCATGTTGTATATGCAGTGCTAGTCCCTTAAGATGCTTTTTTAAAAAAGGTTCCACAGTCAAATAAGTTTTAGAAATACTTTTAATGTGACAATTATAATGTAAATTGTAAAACATATATATTAAAACTCTGATAAATTCCTCAGTTAAAAAAACTTCTAAATCCCTACATAATCTCTATATAGTTAATGTGTTAATATAGTCCTTTCAGGAACATCAATGCTTATACAATGTATTTTAATGAAATGTGGATAGCAGAATGGGGTGTGCTCCCATTTAAACATTTCTTCTCATTTGGTTTTTTTCTCTTGGCACTAAATACACTAAAGTCTTTATAACTTGTTTTAATTTAAAACTTTTTCAAAAGACTATTTTTGGAGCAGTGTTAGTTTCACAGCAAAACTGAGAGGGTAAAGAGATTTCTCTCTGCCCCTACACATGCATAGCCTCCTTCATTATCAGCGTTCCCCCACCAGGGGGATATATTTGTTACGGTTGATGAACTTACATTTATACATCATAATCCTTCAAAGTCCATAGTTTACATTAGGATTCACTCTTGGTGCTGTGCATTGATTTCCTATTTCTCTATTTATTTCCTATTTTAAATTTCATTGAGTTTTGTACTAATTATTATTTTTTTCCTTCTGCTAACTTTGTATTTAATTTATTCTTGTTTTTCTAATAGTTTCTTAAGGCAGAAATTTAGATCATTCATTTTAGAACTTTCTTCTTTTATAATATATGCTTTCAATACTATAAATTTCCCTCTGAGTGCTGCTTTTTCTGCATCCTATGAATTTTGATAAGTTGTGTTTTCATTTTCATTTAGTTCAAAATATTGTTAAATTTCTCTTATGATTTTTTCTTTGACTCATGTGTTATTTAGAAATGTGTTAAAATCTTTTATTACTTTAAGTATATTTGTTTTATAGATTTCTTTGAATTTTATGTAAACAACTATATCATTTGCAAGTACAGTTTTACTACCTCAAAAAAAGAAATGTGTTGTTTAATCATATTTTGATATTTTGTAGTTATCTTTCTGTTATTGATTTTTAGTTTAATTCCATTACAGTCTGAGAACAAACATTATTATGTTATCTAACATAATTTTTTGAAAACTTCTTCAGGTGTATTTTATGGCCCAGAATGGGATTTATTTTGGTGAATGTTCCATGTGAGCTTTAGAAGAACGTATATTCTGCTGTTGTTGGATGATGTAGTCTATAGATGTCCATTATATTCAGTTTATTGATATGTGCTTACTGATTTTTGGCTTGCTGGATCTTTCCATTCCTGATAGGAGAGTGTTGAATTCTCTATGATAGTAGATTCATCTGGTTCTCCTTGCTGTTATATCATTTTTTTTACCTCACATAGTTTCATGCTCTGTTGTTAGGCACATATATGTTAAGGATTGTTCTGTCTTCTTGGATAATTGACCCCTTTATTGTTATGTAACACCATTATTTAGTTCTGATAACTTTCCTTGCTTTAAAGTCTGTCTGAAATTAATGTAGCTATTCTTTCTTTCTTTTGATTAATGTTAGCATGGTATATATTTTTTCTCCATCCACTTGCTTTTAATCTATATGTGCCTTTATAGTTGAAGTGAGTTTCTTGTAGATAACATATAGTTGGGTCTTTTAAAAAATTTACTCTGTCAATCTGTCTTTTAATTGGTGCGTTCTTCACTTCTGTTACAGTGTTTTTGATTTGTAGCATTTTAAAAATCTTTCTTAGGATTTCTATCCCTTTGCTTACATTGTCCATCTTTTCTTGTATGCTGTCTAACTTTATCTATTAGAGCTCCTAGCATATTATTCATCATAGTGGTTTTAAATTCCTGGTCCAATAATTCCAACATGCCTGCCATGTCTGGTTCTGATGCTTCTTCTATTTCTTCAAATTGTATTCTTTGTTTTTAGTATGCCTTGTAATATTTTCTTGATAGTCAGACATGATGTAGCAGGTATAAAGAACTGCCATAAATAGGCCTTTATCAAGTAGTGGTAAAGTGTGTGTGTTGGGGGAAGTATCCTATAGTCCTATAGTTAGAACTTTTAGTGGACTTTTATAATTTAGGACTTTTATTCTTTTAGTGAGATTATGCCTCTGGACTGTGAACTTCACAAATGCTTCTCAGTTTCTTTCTTCTCCCTTAGACAGGACAGGATGGCTAGAGTGTGCTGGAGTTGGGAATTTCCCTTCATCCAAGTGGAAAGCTACAGCTCACTGGAGTTGGATGTTTCTTTTCCTCCAGATCATTTAGGTTCTGCTGATACCCCATCAGGTTAGGTGCTGGTTAATTAGTTTGTTAATTTGTTAATTTGTTCGTTTTTTAATTAGTTTGTTATTATTATTATTATTTTGCATTCACACTACTTGGTGTTCTTTGAACTTCCTGGATCTAAAGGGCCTTGTTAAGAAGAACAGAGTGCTTCATCATATTTTAAAATGGCTCCTTTTCCCCTCCCCCTGTCATAGACATGAGGGGATTTTTCTCTGAAATTTACTATGAGAACATGGTCAAGAGCCTGGAGGTAAAACTCACGAAAGTGTGAGGTTTTCCCCAAGACTATCCTCCCAGAGTTTTTAATCTCAGATTTGTCTATACTGAGCCTTCAGCAATTTGTCAAGTACAGTTTAGGTTTTTTACCCCAGTACTGGTTCCTGTGGTGGTTTCTGCTTGTGAGTCTCTGATCCAATAAGCTGTGACTCCTGGTACTCACCTGTCTGTCTCTCCAATCTTGGGGCAGAGTTTCTTCTGTGTTCTCACCTCTCTTATGGATCCAGGAAAAATTGTTGATTTTTTTTTAGTCTGTTCAGCTTTTTACTTGTTAGAATGGCAATGTCTCAGCTTCCAGAAACCAGAAATCCAAATCTTCACAATTTTAAAATAAGCTTTCTTGCAGAGTACTTCCCTCTTGAGTTATCACTGACTACCTTTCTTCACTTTATTTTTCTATTCTTTGTCAACTTCTGGAGAAAGGAATCCATATTCACTGCATCCATTTTTTTAATTGCCTTCACTTCTTGCTAACATGAAGTCCCTTCCATGATTTCCCGATGATCAAATGCAATAGCTTCCATAGTCCATTTACAGATGACTCTTTATAGGATATGACTTGCCACTCTTCTGTTGGCATCTATGACACTATACTTTTCTTTTATTCATTCATTAGTTCACTTCACAATATATATTAATTATCCAAGTTGTGCTAGCTACTACGTTAGGCACTGAAGGTACAAAATGAAAAATGTAGACATACTTTCCACCCTCCTAAGGCTTGCATTCAGTTGTTCTCCTATTTCTCTGACCTCTCTAAGTCAACTTCACTGGATTCTTTTTTTCTGCCTGTATGTTTAATACAGGCATCCCTCAAGGTCCTGTCATTTTTCTTTTCCCTGTATACTTGTGTACACATATGTGCACACACATGTACACAAAGTACACACATACACATGCATATATATTCAAGATGTTGAAGAGAAGAATCATGACTTTAGATATCACAAGTTGAATAAGTGAATTTATGATTTTCCTAATACTATATATAACTATAACATTTGTATTACTCTTATTCGAAATGAGGATTATTCTATGATCCATGAACAGAACAGAGATTTGTTTGGTTTGCTTGTTTCCTGTGAAAAATATTTATGTGTTGAGGGAAAGACAGAAGTGGGTTTCAAAGGACTGCATCGTACATATGATAAATAATTTAAGCATTTAGCAAATAATTATTGAGAACTCTTCAATTTCCTGTTATGAAGTGATTAGGAATATGGCAAGTTAAAATTTTATCATAGAATTTCTCTCCCAAAGCATATCATATTCAGCTTTAAGAAACAATGGTGATATAGCAGCTCTTGTATACTCCTGGATACAGCTGGAACCCATTCTACTAAGTGAAGTATCTCAAGAATGGAAAAACAAGCACCACATGTACTCACCAGCAAATTGGTATTAATGGATCAACACCTAAGTGTACATATAGGAATAACATTTGTTGGGTGTTGGGCGGGTGGGAGGGGGGAGGAGGGGATGGGTATATACAAACATAATGAGTGAGATGTGCAACGTATGGGGGATGGTCATGCTTGAAGCTCTGCCTCGAGGGGGGAGGGGGGCATGGGCAATATACATAACCGTAATATTTGTACCCCCATAATATGCTGAAATAAAAATATATATATAAATAAAGCATATCATAAAATAAGAAAAATGAATTTTTTTTAAAGTCTCCTATATCTACCAAAGAAAGAAAGGAGCATAACCTAAACTTGCAGTTCTCAAGCTTAGTTCTGAAGTATTAAAACCACCTTGGGAACTTTTAAGAATAATATTCAGGTTTTTCTTCTCCAGAGATTCTGATTTAATTGGTCTGGGGTGCAGTCTGAACCTCAGGATCTCCATAGGTGCATCCAAAGTTAAAAACCATTGACCTAAGCCAAAAAACTTCAAAATCTGGTTATTTAGGGGGAAAAGATTCTATAGAGTAGTAAGGAAGAGTAACAGGGCTGTATTCCTTATCCCACTCCAAATCATAGAGGATGAACTTCTGAATTGGCTAAATATAATTCTACTCAATATTGCTAAATCTAGAAAGAAACAAAATCAGTAAGCATTTGTATTTTTTCTTCCTTCTGATCAATGACTGGCAAGAACTCTTGCTGGAGAGAAATAGCTGATGAAAAATGAACAATGAAGCTGCTTCTCTCTCTTATGGGAAGGAGGACTCTAGAGCTTCTTATTAATTCAAGAAATGATCCAAAGCTTGACGGTCTTCTTCCACTGGAATGGCATACCACCCTCTACTCTAACTAGAAGCAGAGAATCCTACTATAGAATCTTTAACAAAATCTCAGATGAGATAGCAGAGAATGAGCAAGATGAAATAAAATGGCATGACAGCTATGCAAAAATTCTCTAGCACCACATGAAATCATGCATTACATGCAAAAGACAGAGTCCAGCCTAAATGCAAATATATCCTAATGGAACAGGAATTAATTCTTTATAAATGCTGCCTTCTATAAAACAACTAAATAAGAACCAATATTCGATGAAACAAGTGCTCAAAGATGAGATGACAGATGGAATGAAAAGAGAAGTTTCATACCTAAGAAAATACAGTGAGGATCCAAACCAAGCAATAAATAAATTAGACACAAAAATTTGATCTGAAGGTAAAAAAGCATCCTGTGTTCTTGGTAATCTTGGTAAATTTACTACTTCACATCAAGACTTAATACTCATTAAGCTACTAAATTTCAAGTTTCCACTATAATGCAAGCTCCATGAAGGCAGGGAGGTTTTTGTTTGTTTGTTTTGTTTTTGTTTGTTTTTCTTGCTATATTGTCATTGCCTAGAACAGTGCTCTGGCAGTGTTGGTGCACAGTTGCATGAGTAAAAGGATCCTTATTCAAGCATAAGTAGCAATTTACATACAAGGGGAAAAGGTGGAGGCTGATTTCAGACTTTTCCACAGCCAGAAGAAAACAGACTAGTGGAGGTTTTACGGGTAAAAGTGACTCCATAATTACACCCAGTCAAAATGGCATTCTCAAATGAAGACAGCAAACAGACATTCTCAAACATAATACAACTGAGAAACATGGCATTATTGAAAAAAATATCTTTCTGGGTGCAGTGGCATGCACCAGTAGTCTTAATTACTTTGGAGGCTGAGGTGGGAGGATCCATTGAGCATAGGAGTTTGAGTCCAGCCTGGGCAACATTTGGAAACTGAAGAGAAAGGGGAAAATATAATGCCCATTTCATGGATGTCTACTGTGTGCTTGGCACTGGACTAAGTCCTTTCTCATCTCACTTAGTCTTCACAACCTATGAGATGGGCACTATTATTATTTCTGCTTTTAAAATCAAGAAGTCTGAAGTTTTGTGACTTTAAATGAATTGCCAGAATTGTGCAAGCCAGGCTTCTAACCTAGATTGTATGACTTCAAAGCCCTTTATGTTCATTCTCTCATTTAATGTCATAATCTGTAGAAGACTTTTTCCCCATACATCAGAGCACTGAAGTATTAAATGATGCAGTAATTTTCCTAAATCACATGAGAGATCTGGGATTCAATTCAGGCCTATATAATTCTGCCACTCATGGCTTTCCAGCTTGTGTGCATGTGTGTGTGTGTGGTGTATGTTGTACAATCACATATATGCCATTGCGGAAACAAAAATAAATGTTTACAGAGATTTAATGATTGATTTGATTTGATTTCTAGCCATTCTCCTTTCCTCCTCACTTTTTCTTGGAAAGCATGCTATACAGAGAAACTTTGATTCTTAAGACTTTTCTTAATAAATTTTATGATCTAGTAAACATGCCCAAGACACCTCTCATTCAAGATCAGAACTGAACTTTGTGGCTACAGAGCTTCTGGTTCTAGATATCCTCCAAAAATGAAAGAAACAGGAGAAGGGCAGAGAGCATGAGGTTCTAACAACATAGCGCCTTTTCTCTACTTAATTCTTTGGCCTAGAAACAATTTTTTCCTAAGGAAAACATAACAAAATAAACTTAATGGATTCTGTTTTTTTCTACCTGTTTAGGTACTTCTTTACTCTTCCTTTGTTTCCTTTCTTTCCTTTTTTAGGCATACACACACGTGCACACACAATTTTAAGCTTTAGAATGAAAGGCTGCAAGTTACTGTAAGGTGGATGAATCTGGAGATGTTTTACAGTCTGATTCTGTGAAGCAACAGCCAAGTGTTTGTGTTGTGAATTAGAAAATTAGAAAATAGAATTAGAAATTGCGTTTGTGCCTTGGAGAGGCAATTGCTTTGCAATGGGTTCTGTGTAAATAAAAGTGTTTAATATGTGTACAGAATTATATGCTATGTACAGTCAAATTGCTTCAGGGATGAACTGATAAATAAATATAGGTTTTATTTTTGTGGAAGAGATCAACATATCAGTTAGGAATTTATGCTCTGATTTTATCCTACTTTGTGATGAACCCACATGGAAAGAAACTCCCACCATGATTCGAATTTGGCCTTTAGTTTCTTGAAGGGAATGATGTATCTTCCAAGAATCATAGAAAACAAATCAGAGATACTTCTCTGAAATTTTAAAACCACAAAACTTTTTTAAAAAGGTATTCTTCAAGCAAAATAATAAAATTTAGAGTATCCAGTAATGGATCCAGTATGTAATTAATCCCAAACTGCAGATGATCCAAAAAGCAATTTACATTTGGTTTAGAAATGTGTTAATTTTGTTTGATAATACCAGTAGAGTTTCCTTGCTAATTGTACTATACTTAGGTTAATGTTAAAATTTATCTGAATTCCTAGAATCGTAAATGTTGACTGGCTGGCCCAAGGAGGCAACTAGTCTGGGATTATAGCTTTGCAAATAGATCTTTCTCTGGGTAGCAATTGACCTTGAATGCATTCACTTTATTACTTTCATACCTAGAAGTAGATTGGACTAACAAAGGCATTTTATGAAATGGCCATTTGAAGAGACATTTTATAATTGATTTAAAGTATGAATCCTAAAGACATGTTTCTTTCCAAAGCAATCAAGAAGAAGATCTGCTAGGAACAAGTCCATAAAAATATTTTTTAATCTCCACAAGCATATTAACATTATTTTTTTCAATCACTCTACATTCTTGGCATTTTCATGTACAAAATTGATATCCAATAACTCTGGACTTCCTAGCATTTTATTTAAACTAGAAACTTATTTAGGCTTAAAAACAGAAATTAAAAAGCATCTAAATTAGTGAATTTGCTGCTGGTATTTTCCTCTAAGAACCATTAGCACAAATCAGGAAACCTCTGTTTGGAATCAGAGATCTAAGTTTGTTTCCTGGCTTGCTTCTTCACTGTGTAAACATGGGGAAATTACTTAACTGCTCTGAACTTCAATTCAGATATATTTAATACTCACCTTGAGGGTTTATTGGCTTCATAGACATGAGATGAATGTAGGTAAAAGCATGTTGTATAATGTAAAGCACTACACAAATGGTATTTATTATTATCTTCTGTTTAATGTAGACATGAACGTCCCTGAACCTTGGCTCTAGGTTGGAGGCCTCAAGTTAATTCTGGATTTCCTTGACTCTCTAAGCCTTGGCACGGGCCACCAGCTATGTTGACAGCAGAAGGGGAGGAGGGGAAGGAGGGGAGGAGTGGAAGGAGGGATCCTTCTATTCATCTTTCCCCAGAAGACCTCACAAAACCAGAGAGTATGCAAATATGAGTGAAACAATATGACTTCACTCCCTTGTAAATTAAACTTGGGAAGACTTTTCTGTCCTTATGTGAGCTTTCTTTCCTATCATTAAGGCCCTGAAGGCTGTCTCCACAGTTCCAATAATAAAATACCGTGGCGTTAAATTACTGAATGGCACTATAACTCAAAGAACAGAGCAGGAAGAGTAGACTGATGAGAAAAGAAAATACTTATGTTGACACACGGAAATGCTTTAGTGATCAGCAAGGGATGGAAAGAAATAAAAGTGTATGTGAATGTTTAATGGTGTTTTTAGCAAATTAAATTTTGCAGAAATGTGCTTAAGCATGTGGCATTGCTTAAGGGTTAGCCCTATCAGGTCAGTCAATCAGACAGAGCCTTTTGTTTGCGCACTGTGTGTGGCATGGAAGGGAGAGAAAAACACATTCATTTTCTGAGGAGCATATGATTGCTGAATTAAAGCAGAAATACATTTGCTTTTAAGTCTTTTGGTTAGGAAGAAATATTAGGCACCATCTACATTGAATCCAAGGAGAAGGTGAGAAAATAATGCTTTGTAGAAAGAAGAACATCAAGTGAAGACATATGCTGGGTATCCCAGACTGTGCTGCTATAGGCAAACTGCTGCTCTGTAGGGGGATATTCAGAGGAGTCAAGATAAAATTACAGCTGATACTGCATTTTTATGTTATCTTGACAAGAGCATCAGCAGGACTTAGCTTAACCAAATATTAACACTCTTCCCAAATGCTAATGAAATACAAGTACAGAAATTGGGGGATTGTGAGTTTAAGTATTTTGTTGGCTGATGCTTTACACAGATACCTTGATCTGTGCTAGAACACAGACATAGACACAGAATGGTTCCCTCGCACAATCACATTCTATGTGCTGTTATAGTCAACTTGCTACCCTTTAAGCCTCCACTCCTATGTTTGAGAAAGAAGGAAAGAGGGAGAAAGAGAAAGACAGAAGGGAAGAAAGGGGAAGGAGAGAATGAAAAAGACAGGGAGGGAGATAAGGGAGGAAGAGAGGTAAAGAAAGCAAGAAAGCAAGGAAGCAAGAAAGAAAAATTGTGTGCAAACAAGCATTGGTTTACCAAACCTTTGAGTAGTATGTGAAGGACTCATCTAGGATTGAGGGGTAGAAAAGGATTAGGCCTTTAACCACATTAGTTAGAAATATCCTATGGTGGAGAAGTAATACACCTTTAAATCCTTTTCTGCAGTACATAGTGTAAATTGATTGGAATACCCTTTGTAACTACTGTGGCTGCCTTTCCTAAGGAAGGAAATCTATTGCAGATGAATAGCTTAATGGCCTACAAAGCATGAGAGTGGGGCTCAACATAATTTCAAAAACAGAGTTTTTTTAGACTGCAGATGAGTTGACGAAAGTAATACATAACAGGATAGGCTGACTTGATCAAATTTTTGGTCCTAAATATAGTTTATATTGGCCTGGAGAATGACACTTTATCCTCATAGGTTATCATCTTTGTAGTCTCTCAGATAGTGGTACTGGCTGAGGTCTTGTGGGCAGGAAAGGTAAACCCTACCTGGAATATGTCACAATTCCAGTCAAGATGAATTGATTCCCTTTCCAGCATCAAGAGAATTTACTGCAATAAACTTGCTAACTAACTGGTTGATCTCTTTAAGAGGTAGTGCTGTATCAGGACTTAGCATTGGTCTCTGTGAGTGGGCATGGGATGTTTGATTGTGGCAGTGGCTAAATCAGCAAGTGGGCCCATAAGTAACCACTATGGCTCCTGTTTATATAAGTCAATTATGTTTGCACTTGTTCATCCAGCAGCCAGAGATTGGTTGACATCAAATAGCCAGGTCATTCTGTCTACTTGGTTGTTAAATGCCTCTTCTATGGGTGTCTGCTCTCTGGTGGGCCTTGACATGTGAGACAAAGATCTTCCCTCTTTGTGCTCTCTAACATACCTACCTGCATGCCTCGTCCCTAGACTTGTACACAATCTTCCAATCTATCTCTTCCAGGACCCTGATCAACTAGCCAAGTCTACTGTCACTGCTCGTGAGTTCATACAAAGTGGGTGACCAGTACACTGCTCAAAGAGTCCCCCTCACCAGTTTACTTAGTTTCTCTGGCCTTGCTTGAACTCAGTTCAAAATTCAAAAAGACTTCTGTCTTAAGAAGGATTGATGCTGGGAAAGCCCAACTTTGTGACTTGTTGGTCTAACAGGGGTCCTCAAACTTTTTAAACAAGGGGCCAGTTCACTGTCCCTCAGACCGTTGGAGGGCCATTGGAGGGTGCGACACACATTCCGCACATGCTCACTGTGGGCCCGGGATGAGTCGGCTGCTAAGCAGGACAGGCAGTGGCGGCAAAAACACCTGGCGGGTCAAATAAATGTCCTCGGCGGGCCGCATGTGGCCTGGGAGCCATAGTTTGAGGACCCCTGGAACAGAATGATGGACTGTTCTTGCCTTATAGTCACTTGATATTTCATAGTCAAATGCTTTCAGGGCTCAGCAGCACATTTGGAGCTGTTTATCAAACGGTATATAATTTCATGCTATAGATCAGTGGTCCCCAACCTTTTTGGCACCAAGGACTGATTTCATGGAAGATAATGTTTCCACTGTTTGGGGGCTGGAGGCAGAGCTCAGGCAGTGATGTAAGTGATGGGGAATGGCTATAAATACAGATGAAGCTTTACTTGCTCACCTGCAGCTCATCTCCTGCTGTGTGGCCCAGTTCCTAATAGGCCACAGACAAGTACTGGTCTGTGGCCTGGGGATTGGGGACCACAGCTATAGATGGTATACCTTTGCACAAGAACCCTAGGGTCTACTTGTGATTCTTCTATGGGTGCTTGCCATAAAGTCTATGCAGTGTCTTTTCCTGCCAGAGATAGCAGATCTATGGCGTCTGCTGAGTCATATGGCCCCAATGGCAAAGCCGTTTACACCACAGCCTGGACATGGTCAGAGTAGCATTCCGAAGTGAGGAATATGCTGCCTCCAGAATTCACAGAACCAGGTTTTGTGGTTCTTTTTTCATAGTAGGAGAGCCAAGATGCAATAATCTGTCCTTTATTTTGACAGACTGTCCTAGGCTACCCCTCTAGTCCCCTAAACATTTTACTGATCTGGCAGGTCTTTGAATCTTTACAGGATTTCTCTTCTACTCTCTGCAGTGCAATATCTTACCAAGGCCTCTGTACTTCAACTCCTTGGTTATTTTGTTCAATTAGTATGATCATCTGACCACTGTGATATTCTGCAAAATGTCCAGATGGTCCAGGTACCCTTGGATTATATTAAGATGGAGAGTTGGATAGTTAACATGCCTGGGGCAAGACTGTAACTTTATTCCAATGTCTGTCAAACATGAATGTGAATTTATTTTTGTCCTTCTTCCAGGTAGGGTTAAAAAATGTATTAATGAGACCAGTATACTTATACCACACCAAGGCCATGCTAATAGTTTTAGCCACATCTGTTACAGTAGCTGCAGTTGGACCTACTACTTGGTTGATTTTGCATTTGCCAACATGCATCCAGCAGGATCAACCTAGTTTTTGTAGAGCTCAGATGAGTGAATTAAATGGGGATATATGTACTACAGTCTCTATATCTTTTAGATCCTAAAGGGTGGCTATCTTCTCTTCCATTCTTCCAGGCGGCAATTTCATTTTGGTTTGCTATCTTGCTTGGGTTATAAGGGTGGAGTTTCAGAGGCTTCTACTTGGCTTTCCTTAGAGTGATATTTCTTGGTCCACAAACCAAAGAACCAATGTTGGGGAAATGACCAGGTGGATCCACTGGGAGCCAAACCTAGCCAGAATTCTCTATATTATTAGGTCCCATAAACCCCACTCTAAAAAAGAAATTAAGGATGGATGAATGATCCATCCTTAATTATGCATTCATGATTTCTTTTGATTTTAAATATTTAATAATACCTTTGTTGGCTGTCTATCTTACCACTAGGGGTGCCATGTTCAATTAACCTAGTGGTTCTACTACTGAATCAGAAATTTCGAGGGTGGCATCCAGTAAATTGTGGTTTAAAAAACCCTCCAGGTAATTCTGATGCACATTCAAATTTAAGAACATCTGTATTAACCATTGCTTTAGCTCTCGTCAGGACAGGCCTCCCTGGCTGCTAACCTCACATTGCTGCTCATTACCATGATTGTACCCACTTGGCTTCAGATATTTAAGTGTAAACACCTGCTCCCCGATAACAACAGTGAGCCTGAAATTCTAGAGCAGGTGCATCAGAATTACCTGGAGGGTTTTTTAAAACACAATTTACTGGATGCCACCCTCGAAATTCTGTATATAACAGCATATCCTACAGCTAGCTCAGGCATACAGAGGGCTGCCACCAATAGACTCTGTGGTGATGCTGTCACCCCTCTCATCAGCTCATGGATTATTGCTTTGGTAAATGGAATGTCCTTCAGACCCTCCTGTGGAACATAGTCACGTAGCAGATTTTCTGGCATTATGTCATGTATCTACTCTAGTCTGTCCCTTTCTCTGAGCCATTTTTTTTTTTTTTTTGAGACAGAGTCTCACTCTGTTGACCAAGCTAGAGTGCCATGGCGTCAGCCTAGCTCACAGCAACCTCACACTTCTGGGCTCAAGCAATCCTTCTGCCTCAGCCTCCCGAGTAGCTGGGACTACAGGCATGTGCCACCATGCCTGGCTAATTTTTTCTATATATTTTTAGTTGGCTAATTAATTTGTTTCTATTTATAGTAGAGACAGGGTCTCGCTCTTGCTCAGGCTAGTTTCGAACTCCTGACCTTGAGCGATCCTCCTGCCTTGGCCTCCCAGAGTGTTAGGATTACAGGCGTGAGCCACCGTGCCTGGCCTTCTCTGACCCTTTTAATCCCTTGTTCTTATGTCTGCCACAGCAGTGAAGTAGAAGCATTTCTTCTTTATTTGCTATGGGCCATTGCTTTCTCCGAGCTTCCAAGTACTATTTCATCAGTGTGCTGTCATTATCTACCAATCTTTCCCAATCAGACTTGCTAAGGTTTAAGGTAGAGAATTCAACATCCTCTGCAGCTCTGCTACTGTGTTTATTAGTTTTTTTCTACCCTCCAGCCACAGGAGAGGAAATGTTATAATACCATAAGAAGGTCTTTTAGCTTTCACACTTAGCCTTTAATAGGCAATTAGTCACTCCAAGCTTCAAAGCTTCTGCCACCCAATTCCATATAGTCCTTATAATTACTACTTCCCCTGCACTTTCAAATGCTTGAAAAGTTGCACCTACCAGCGCAGTCCCTTCCATTAGTATTCCATCCCAATTCATCCCAAACCAAGGAAAGTTTAATAATTGCACCATTGCTGCATGCATGGGGCCATCCAAACCCTATATCCCACAAGTGGACCTCTGCTTTTATTTCTTTGGTTAAATACCTAGAGATGAAATTACTGCGGTATATGGTAAGTATGTATCTAACTTTATAAGAAAACTGCCAAACTATGATTCAAATTGGTTGTACCATATCTACATTCCTACCAGTAATATATGAGGATTCTCATATATCCTCACCAACATTTGTAATTGTTATCAAAAATTTGGTATACCAGAAAATAGAATACTGGATAGGATCACCTAGAAAACATAGGTAGAAGATGCATAGCAGTATCATGTTGGGTTTAATTTTAATTTTGTAATGATTAATGATGTTGAGTATCTTCTCATATGATTTTTGGCTACTTATATTAGTCAGGATTCTTCAGAGAAATAGAAGCAATAGAAAACGGAATATATATATTACACACATATATAAAGAGATTTTTAATAAAGAATTGGCTCTTGCAATTGTGGAGCCTGACAAGTCCCAAGGTCTGAAGGATGAGTCTGTTAGGCTGGGGACCCTGAGAGCCAATGGTGTTGTTCCTGTCTGAAGACCAGCAGGCTCAAGACCCAGGACAACCTGATGTTTTAGTTTGAGTGTAAAGACAGGAAATAGCCAACATTTCAGTTCAAAGATAGTAAGGCAGAAGGAATGCTCTTTTACTTAAAGAAGATTGGCCTTTTTGTTCCATCAAGACCTTCAACATATTGGATGAGGCCCACCCACATTAGGGAGGGCAATCTGCTTTAATCATTCTACCAATTTAAATGGAATCTTATTCAAGACACCCTTATAGAAATGCCAATAATAATGTTTGGCCAAATATTTGGGCGCCTGCAGCTCAGTCAACACATAAAATTAACCATCATCCCATTTATATGTCTTTTTTGTTTCCTGAGATAAATCCCACTTTACCATGATCTATTATCTTATGGATTATGACAATTGATTTTTATTGAAATTCAGTGTTTCCCTCAATTATGATTATAGGCAACAAAACAGTAATATTAGCAACACTTGCAATATATTCAACGATAGAAATGAGAGATATTTTCATATCTCATTATAGTTGATATAGATATCTTGAATATTGTTTATACTTACCACCACATTGATATTATTAGTGGTCATTATTAAACTCTTTGCTTTATCATACTACTTAATGAATTTCAAAAAGTACCTTTTATTGTAATAGCAAAAAATTTATTTTCTTTTATTTGATAACTATGTTTCAATACAATTTGTTTTCTTTGTGATACTCTTTCATACATTTAAAAACATTATCCTGTGATGAGACCCCTAGGTTTTGCCAGATTGTCAAGAGGGTTCATGACACCAAAGTTTTAGAATCCCGGGAGTAGAGCTAAAAATTTCAGAATTTATCTTAAAAAAAATCTTTATCTTAAAACATATGAGACTGGATAGGATCACCTAGAAAACACAGGTAGTGAGAAATAGAGAGTGGAGGACAGAGTCCCATCTATCTCCAACATTTAAAATCTGGTAGAGGAAGAGGATCCCACCAAGTAGAATGAGACATGAGTAGGAGGAAAATCAAATGATTGTGGTATGAAAGAAGCTTAGGAAAAGAGATTCTGCAACCACATCAAGTGCTGCAGAGTGGTCACAAAAGATGAAGATGGAGAATTGGGGCCCTAGCAAGGTTAGGTCATCGGTGGGCAGTGGGATCAAAAACACAATCGGAGTAGGTTGGAAAATGAACAGGAATATAGACAACTCTTTTGAGGAGTTTTGTGGAAGAGAGGATCCAAGAAACAGAGTGGTAACAAGGGAGATGTGGAGTCAGGGAAGTCAAGTTTGTTTTTTAAGATGGGAGACATTAACTGAGGTCTGTTTGTGTGTCAATGAGAATGATCCATTAGGAAGGGAGAAATTTATGTAGGAGGGAAAAGACCACAAGTGCAAGTAGATTGGCAGAAGAATCATTAAGCAATGAGGTAATTCTTTTTCTATTGGATTATGAAGTATGAGGTGAGAGTTTTAGCTGTAAGAAGGAGGAAGGGGAGTTAGAATTTTGAGGAGAAAAGAGAAGGTGAGAAATAAGTGTCTGGGAGAATAGAAAGTTGAATTTTTAGGGAAATAGAGCAGGATTATTTTCAAGAAAAGTAGTCCTTTTGACTATCGAGCCTTCTAACACTTGCTAAATAACTCTTATTAGGTATTAGGACTGTCTTCAGCCACTTTTGTCAAGACAAGTGTTATAAATTCATTTTAGAGGCAAAATGCAGTCCTAGAATCCTTTCTAGTCTTCCCAACATTGAAGGTTGTGTGACTGTTTTGGGGAAAGCACAGGGAGCAGAATTGTACTGCAATTGATAATAAATAGCCCTCTTCTTATCCTACCAGTCATATTCTATAGGCAAGAGCTTTGTCATGTAGATTAACTATTGCAAGGATGTGGAAACAACCCAAGTGCCCATCAATTCATGAGTGGATTATTAAAATTTGGTATATGTATACAATGGAATATTACTCAATGATAAGAAACGACGGTGATCTAGCACTTCTTATATTTTCCTGGATAGAGCTTGAGCCCATCCTCCAAAGTGAGGTATCACAAGATCAGAAGAATAGGCTCCACATGTACTCGCCATCAAATTGGCACTGACTGATCGACACTATATTGCTCACCCAGTAGTAATATTCTCCAGGGATTAAGGGGTTGAGGGAGTAAACTCACAACTAATGGACGTGGTGAGCATTGTAGAGGGGAATGGCATGCCTCTAATCCTCACGAGGCAAAGTCATAAAATGTAACCAAAATGTTTGTACCCTCATAATATCCTGAAATAAAAAAAATACTAGGAATGTTCAAGTGCTTAACACTAGTCTAGTTTTGCAAGTTTTCTCTAAACCACATTCCATCACCCCCCTTTCTCCATTCCCCTGCATACTGATTAATCTTTTAGGAGAAATTTTCATTATCTGGCTATTTATTAAATAACATCAGCCAACTTCAGTATATGGGCCATCACATCCCATATATGAACTAAAATGTCGTAAACACTGGCTTTTGACATTTCTGAGTTAACAAGAAGATGAGAGGATTATCAAGCCAATTTTTTTTTAAATAATGCATCTTATTGGTGTGATGGGATAGGAAATACTGGAAAAGCTCATGACAGCTTAATTAAGTTTTGGGGAAAGAAGACAGTCTGTTTGTGGCAGCAGTTCTTCCACGGAATAGCTGATTTGGCTTTGATTATTTCAACCTAGATTTTATTTTTGGGAAACAAAATCAACCTATTAACTGTGGCCTATTGTAGTTGGCTGGGGCATCTACTTTACCAATATGTCTGTTATCTTAGGACTCCCCAATTACTTCCATCCCTAGTACATCCTTCTGAAACACAATCGCTTGATGGCAAGGGGCTTAAATTTAACATCATGAGTGAATTTTCAAAAATCTTCCCTGGTCTAAAATCTAGTCTTAACCTTAGTGGAAGTTGGTGGTATGAGGGTGAGGAGTCTTTTCTGTTTCCTAAACTCTAAACTATGCCCATAGGTGTGATTAGATGCTGTATCTAGGAGACAAAATTTCTCTATTACACAGTCTCAATAAGGGTTGAAATGAACCTTCATGATCATTGGTTTCTTGTTTTTGGTTTCTGTGACCAGTAATTTTTTTTTAAACATTGGAATGTTGGAGGGTGGGGAGTAGAAAAATTGGATAATTTTTAATTTTGCCAATTAATAGCATTAAACCAAACTGAACAAATGATCCCTACTCTCTAAATATTCATGTACTGTCACATTCTTTTTTAACTTTTTTAAAAAAGGATAATGTAACACAGAAGGACATAATAACATAGTCTCAGAATAGTACCCAGGGAAGAATGCTTGAAAAACTTAACTCCTACCTTGCCTGCAACATTCTCACATACTTAGGAATCATGGATCTAATCCAACCATGTAGCTAATGTTCTACAGAATGCCATTTCAATGGTCAGAGTTTATTTGTGAAAACTTTTAAATGTAGAGAACATACTATTTTTATAAATAATCTTGAAGTTTATATTAGATCTTTTAGTGGCCATATCATATTGTTCTTTGTGATTATGTGACAAGCACTGCTAAATTTTTGGGTTTTAAAGATACAAGACAATTCCTGCCTTCAAAAAGCTCACATTCTAGTGAGAGATACATTTATAGGCAATTAAAATGCATGTGGTAAGAGCAAGTATAGAGTTCAACATACTCAGGGTGCACTAGGATTGGATGAGAATGTCTGTGTCAGCAAGGCTCTCTGGAAGTAGCTCTTTAGCCAGGCTAAGTGTGCTCAAGTGGAGGAGCACAGACATAAAGAATGGCATATGCATATAATAATCAACACTATTTATGGAGCTTACACAAGCCAGGCACTTTATATGCATTACCTCAAGTGATCCTTATAACAATCCCAAGAAGTAGATATTAATATCTGTAAATTGCTGAACCTTAGAGAGCCGAAGCAACTGCCCCAAAGCAACTCATCTAGGAAGGGGGAAGAAGAGTCTGAGTTGGAAACCAAGCCATTTTGACTTGTCCAAAGCCCATGCTTTTAGTACCTACACTATATTGTTTAAACATGATGTGTCGAAGTTTTAGAAGGTTCGTAGAAACCCTTGAGACTGCTATGCTAAATTTCCCCTCTCCATACTGGGCAGTTGGTTCTCAGTCTGAAAAGCAAGGCTCAGCATTAATTTCCATCAAAAGCATTTTGTTAGGAGAGGTCTAGGTAACCAGTATTGAAGCTGATAGTCCAGTACTTTAGCTTCCTATAGAGTGAAAACGAAATTTCAAAGTAACATATTTGCCTTCAACTTTGTCTTCAACTTTGGTATAATTTTTAACCCTTTTCATTTATTATTATGGTAAAATATACATAACATAAATTTTACCATCTTAACTAGTTTTAAATGTGCAGTTGAGTGGTATTAATTACATCCACATTGCTGGGCCACTGTCACCATTATCCATCTCCATAAGTCTTTTCATCTTGCAAAACTGAAAGTCTATGCTCATTAAACAATAACTTCCCATTTCTCCTTCTCCTCAGCCCCTGCAACCACCTGGTATAGTTTAAAAATAAAAATAATTATCTCTAAAAACAAACAAACAAACAAGCAAAAAAAAAAAAAAAAAACTAGCGTAAAGGTGATGTAGTCATGTCATAACCAAAAAATGTCTGTTTTTGACCTTATCCTGTAGAAATATGGCTACTTTATTTTGTTATATTTGGATTTGAGGACTGGATCCTAACTTTCTCATTTTATATAATTTACTTTCTGTTCCAGTTTCAAATCACCTACAAGTCATTGTGGTTGTGTGTGTGTCTGTGTGTGTGTGTGTGTGTTGGTCATCTATATATTGGCAAATGGGGATGAAGAAATGTCCCAGGGGACTGCTCCCTCACTGCTGAGGTCCTTTGCCAAGAGACAAAAAAGCCAGTGTTTACAAGCTGGCTTTCCAAGGAATATCTCAAGGACTGCTGGCCTCTCTGCAGGCATCATAGCCCCCAGTAAAGGAAGATGCATCAGCTTCCTTGAAGGCAGGGTGACTGTTTTATCCTCTTTGCGTCCCTCGAGGCACCTTGCACAGTGCCTGACCTATACTAGATGTTCAGATGCGTGCTTATTAGATCAAAATGAATGATACACAGATTAGGGACTATAAATGTTACTGCTTTGGAAAAGCAAGATAACTTTCTCAGATTTATTTATGATTATTTCCTTGTAGTGATAATGTCTAAAATTCTTAATACAAGAGGATTTGTGTACTAGTTCTTAGAAACAGCAAGAAGAGAAGCAGGGAAACTGCATTTCACTCTGTAGCAGAGGTAGTCTTGGCTGAAGAAGGGTATCAAGGAGAAAGTGAATGGTAGTGCAGTTTGTATAGGTAGTTAGAAAAGATGAAAAACTACAGGAAACCAGTAGGGTTAGAAAAGGTGTTTTGACAGCTTATCCTCTAACTTCTTATCCATATCATGATAAATATGTTGAAGGAGCAGAGCTAAGAGATAAGCTCTGGAGACTGCCTGTAGAGATGACCCCCTCACCCCATGTAAGATGCCGCTCCATTAATCAGCCTCTTTTGAATATACTTATTTAACTGATTACTATGAGCCTCCTTAGTCTTATCCCCAAGGTTACAAGAGAACTTATAAAATAAGTTGTTGTTTTCCAGATTCGCCATGGTTTTTGACATTGTTGACCACACTCTCTTTCTATAAATTTAATAGGTATATTATAAATTTTTACTCCCAAGTTAGGGAGTATATACGGTCAATTCTTGTTATTCGTGGTACTTGTGTTCTATAAAGTCCCCATGAACACTGACTTAGTGAATCACTGGTCCTAGGAGAAAAATAAGGTCATGTTCCTGCAAACCTCCGGTCATAACATTTTTATCAACCAGTCAATATGTAACTTTGTTTTATGTGTAATTCTGTTTAAAGGCACCTTATTTAATAAATATTGTTAATTCGTTAACACCGAGCTCAAGGCCAATAGCACTATAACTCATGCTGGGAGGAAACTTAGCTAACAAAAGTCATAGCCTTGCAATTAGGGACAGTAGACAGCACTTTGGCACTATGCTGTGAGGCCATTTTCAATAGCAAAATCACCACCAGAAAGCACAAAAATGCAGAAAATGTGGCACTGAATAATAGGTTGTGAAAAGGACGTGTTTATAGTATGAGAGCTGAAACAAGAAGGCAGAGTGTCACCCTGAGAACGCGTGCAAGGACAACTCAATTTTTCACTGCTCTGTGCATGTCCTTGAATGACTGTGAATGTACCACGAGTGTTCACTCTGGGGTCACAAATACATTTTAGCAAGTAGGTGAATTCACAAATACGGAATCTGCAAGTAGTGACTAACTATGTTCTTCTCAAACACATATAGAGCATTCACAAATATGGACCGTATTCTGGGTAAAAAAAAAAAAAAGA
>VBSM01001265.1:67055586-67067453 GCA_008086735.1 Cheirogaleus medius
ATCCCCTCCCCTCCCCTCTCTTATTTGCTATAATCAACAAAAGAAGCCCATCTCTCTGGAGGTTCCTGAAACAATCCAGTCCAAGGTAAAGCATATGTTAGGAGGCTTCCTACCCTACTTTCCCACATCCCATCTCAAGCAGGTGTATAGTCTAGAATTAATTGTGCTGCATTGACCCATTGACTTATATGACTGGAAGGAACTCTGGGCACTTGCCCACTTAGCCACAGCCTTTCCTCAAGACTTCCTACACAGGTCACATCAGAAGAATTAAGTGTATACTCAATAGTCTACTTTTGCGTTGAGACTGAAGCTTCTTCCTGAAATCTAGTTGTGATCATCTGTGGAGTCCATGGCCAGCCTCCTATTCCAGGCTGGACTCTGTCCCCACTCACTCAGCTTCTGAATGGAGTTCTGTATTGACCAGAGCTGATTTCCCTCACCTGGTAGAATGTAGTATTACCGCTACCTGGCCTCTCCTGTCACTGCCTCTACCCACTGGTTTGGTTTTGAAGCACCTCATAGTTTTGGATACTGGGATTTTGACAGCAAACTCTGAAGCTCAGGAACCTGTTGCTCCAGTCCCAATTTCAGTTTCCCACTTTTATCACTGAGCTATGTATGTGATGCATAGCTATGTATGTGATTCGACTGAGTTATTTGCATGCCTTACAGCTCTCACCAGAGTTATGACAGCAATAGAACAGGTTAAAGAATAAACATTTATCTGTTGTGACTCTTTTCCTATAACAAGAAATATTGGTAACCGAGGTTGATATTACAAGCTTCATTCTGTGGAGGAGAAACTAAAGCTTCCCTCACAAGATGAAGGAGAAGTTATGCTGTGTTTCCTGATTTTCTGCAGCTGCTAACTTCATCCACATTTTCAAACCCTTCAATGCCTCTGACTTACGGTCCTTAGAGTGGACCTATCAAGATACTTTAGATCTCCTTGGCTTTCTAGGGTGTTATGGAACAATAAAAACTAGACTACTATACCCTGTTCACTTAGCTCTTTCCTCAGAACATCTTGCCATGTCTGCCATTTCCAGAGGTGTTAGGTGATGATGGTCGTCTCAGTTAAAAAAGGACAGCTTGGAAAGTTCACATTTGTATTCAGAGATGGTACTCCAGACCCTAATAGGGAAATGTGCACTTAGAGCCACTTTTCCAGGAATGCAGAGCAGTCTGCTCTCAGCTCTTTGCATTGTCTCACCCAGCAGTCTGGAGGTAATGGGAAAAGCCCAGAATCTGCTTGGTTCGAGATCCAGTGTTCTCACGTACTGACCCTTTAACTTTTGGCAAGATGTTTCACCTCTAATGATCTCAGTTTTATGTATCTCTCAGGGCTGTTTGTGAAGATTAAATGATATAGTATGCATTAAAAATAAAAGTTACAAATTTACTTACTATATTTTTAGATATAATAATAGCCAAGATCAATAAGATAGATGTGGTGATGAAATGGAGTTTTTATTTTGTGCAAAGCTAGCTGGGTGTCTTGAGCATTAAAACCATAACTTTGTAAGGAAGAAAAAGCTATCTCAGTGTGGGTTTTCCCCTGGAAATAGTCCCTAAGACAAGGATTCAAGTGCAAGTACTTTATCTGAGAGGGGATCCCATGAAACACCAGCAGGAGAGAAGGGAAGTGGTGCGGGAAAGGGGAGGCAACCAAGAAGAAATGTGTTATGAATCACCCATCTATCAAAGTGGGTGATTGAAACTTATTCCCATGGGAAAACTCTAGGAACTAGCGTGAAACATATGCCTTATAACTATCCTACTTGAGGATTGAGGGAGCTGGGGGTATTTGTGCACTCCTATTATTCATTACTTGAAGATTGCTGGAGGTGAGGGTGTTAATCCTGGTGCTTCCAGCCTGTCCCATGTGTGTGTGTGTGTGTGTGTGTAAGGGGGGTGGCTATAGTGCAGCCTTCTGGAAAAACTCTTAGACAATTGGAGTTTGTGTTCAACACACTGGGCAGGATACTGACAGAATCTGCTATGAAATTCATCTGTGGCACTTAGACTCTATGCCAGGCACAGAATTAAGCATTTTCCTCTAATTGATGATGAACCCATGGCTCAGAGAGCTCACATCTACTTCTGTACTGAACTGTAATTCCCTTGAGACCAGCATTGGCCATTGTCTAACACCTCTTATATTTCCAGTGCTAGACATTGGGCCCGGCATCTAACTGATACTCCTGAAATGCTTGTGCTTAATGCTCCTGATTATAATTTACACAAACTCAAGTGGTTAACGAATGAATTAGGAATCATATTTTATATCCATGATTAAATTATATCTGAGTTTCATAATAATTTTATGAGTTATTTATAAGCAACTATTGTTTTTATAAGCCAAATTCTACAGATGAGAAGCCTGGCACTAAATCATAAGGTAGAATGAGATATTTAAAAGACAAAAGCTGAAGAGTTAATTCTTTTGATCTGGAAGACATAATAATTCACAGAAAACTTACAGTAATGATAAAAGCTAGTTGGTGGTCATTTAGAAGCTAATATAATCAACAATGCCTGGAAATTAGAAGCAGCATTCCTTTTTATTTAATAAAGAACATTTAATATAAACTTTAAAAGATGGTTATATGCGCCTTAATTGTTCTTAAACTGTTTTTGTAAAACTATTGCCACATTTCCAGCATTTTTATGGAAACTTGAGGGAAAAAAAATTACTGTGTGAACTTTTTCTTTTTTTATTAAGGCAAATAAATAAAGATGAAACTTTGTGCATGAATCTGAAACCCAGATAAGGGTTCCTTTGTGGGTCTCACTAATATAGAAAAATCTATTTAAATTTTCTTACTTCCCCTTTCCTTTCAAACCTGATCCAGTTAGCCTTGGCTTCCACCCCCTCCTTCCCCAGTTAAAAAACCAAACGGAATGTTTGTACTGAAGGGACAAGTCTGTGCAATGACTCAGAGGAAACAAGCATTTATAAACCATGTTTCCCTAAAGCCCCAGCACAAACATGGCCATGGCCCACTTCCAGGTTGGATGGGGCAGCCCTCACTGGTGTGGCCCCGGCAAAACTGAGTGTCCAAGTGGCCTAGCCAGAAACAAGCCCAATGGCCTTGAGGCAACACCACACCTTGGAGATCTTTCATCTCCAAAAGTCAAAACAACAATTGCTGAAATGAGGTCAGGCAAAGAAATGTTGGGCTTTGCTGGAATGGAACATTGTCTTTGAATTTTCAGGGTAGGGTAGCCTGGCAGCAGTTTCCTTACCAGCTAATCCTCTTCTTAATTGTGTCCTTGAGCTCTCTGCTTTGTACAGTATCTTTGCCCTGGGGCCTACATTGACCATAGCTGTCTGGAATACAAAGGGTTACAAGGACAGCTTGGTTTTTAGCTCTGGAGTCAGTCAGATCTAGTTTCGAATCCCAATTCACCACTTCATATTTTCACTTGACAAATGTTTACTGAGGACTGATTTCGTGCCAGGCATGGTTCTAAGTGCTGAGAATGAGGGAGTGAGCGGGATAGACAAGGTCTCTGTGTCTCCTATTTTTACATTCTAATGAGAGGAAATAGGAAAAACAAAAACAAAAACAAAAAAGCCAGAGAGATTATCTGACAGTTATGGAAATAAATTAGGGAGTTAGGTTGAGTGACCAAAGAAGGCTTCTATAAGATGGAGAGGTGGTGGGGGCTTCTATTAAGAAGTGGCATTTAAGCTGAGAACTGAATGACACAAAACAGCCAGCTGGGATAAGAGCACTTCTGGCACAGGCACGCACAAAGTCCTGAAAGAAGAATAAGCTTGGTCTGTTTGAGGAACAAAAAGAAAGTTCACATGGTGAGTAAGGGGGAGAGTAGTACGTACAAGATGACGCGGAGAATGTGACAGATCAAAGATGACCACCCATTCTTTGAGGCACCTCCCACAGAGAGGTGAGTCTATTTACCCTCCTCTTGAATCTGGGCTGGCCTCAGACTGTTGTAACAGTTAGAATAGGGTAGATATAATGCAGTACCCGTTCTGAGCCTCACCTTACAGATGACTGGCAGCTTCTATTTTGGTCCTCTGTGATCCTGAACAGATACTTACAAAGGCTGATCACCTACTGGAGAGGCCACAAGGAGAGGTCCTGAAAATATGTGAAGAGGAGAGGGGCCCAGCTGAGTCCAACCTTCCTTCTGTCTCTACCAAGGTACCAGACAGCTAAGTGCCTACAAGTGACTCCAGTAAATGCCTCATGAGACAGAAGAACCATCTAGCTGAGCATTGCCCAAAGTCCTGATACACAAAAAATCGTGAGATACCATTCAATGATTGCTGTTTTAAGCCATTAAATTTTGGGTACAGTATGTTTTTTAGTAAGTGATATCCAGGGTAGAAAGATAGGCTGGATCCAGGTTACTTTTTTTTTTTTTTTAAAAGAAATAGGGTCTAACTCTGTCACCGAGGCTAGCGTGCAGTGATATGATCATAGCTCACTGTAACCTCAAACTCCTGGGCTCAAGCAATTTTCCTGCCTCAGCCTCCCAAGTAGCTGGGACTATAGGCATGAGCCACTATGCTCAGCTAATTTTTTAAATTTTTTGTAGAGACAGAGTCTCACTCTGTTGCCCAGGCTGATCATGAACTCCTGGACTGAAGCTATCCTCCTGCCTCAGTCTCCCAAAGTCCTGGGATTACAAGCATGAGCCACCCCTGGAGCGAAGTTACTTTGACCTTGATCAGGATAAAGAGCTTGTCTTGAGATGGATAAGAAAACCAGGGAGGGCTTAAGCAAGAAGTGTAGGAGTTAAAGGAGCTACGCTGCATCTAAAAAATTACTTTGGCTGCTATTTGTTCCTGCTGTTCTAGTTCTTTGACCTTGTGCAAGTAAACTGAACTATTTGTGTCTTAGTTTCTCAAACTGTAAAATGAAAATAATAATAGTATCTACATTGTAGTGCTGTTTGAAGATTAAATAATATAAAATCATTAGCATAGTGTGCAGCACCTGGTTAAGGACTCAATAGGTAGTAGCTGTACTTGTTGCTATTTTTCTGGCTTAGCTTCCTCCTAAAGAACCGAGGAGACTCCAGCTATATTCAGATTTCTCTCAACTAGTTCAAGAAGTCCTTAGAGAAATTGTGTGTGTCCTCACATATAGGGCCTTTGTCATCCCTATTGCACATCCCTATTGCACTGGTCAGCAAAGCTGTCACTGGGGGTCCTCCATGGCCTCTTCTCCTCCTTTGATATAGGTTACATGAATTCTCCAAAATGGCAAGCCATATTAGCCTGACTGGATGGGGTCCAGGCCTCTGAAGTCCTTTGCTGAGGCTGTTCTGTCCCCTTCAGCGTGGGGTGTGCAGGCTACTGCCTCCCGGGCTGTCAGTTGGGCTCCAGCCATCACCAAACTCAAGTGGGGAAAACAGCCTCACTCCCTCCCCCTTGGATAAGAAAGAAACTGTTAAAAGAGTGATTCCTTGACCCCCTGAATTCCTGCAGAACTTGCTGTGATACAATTGTACTGTATTGTATTATGTTATAAAGTGTTTCAGTGACACCTGTCAAAGAGGACACAGTCTACCTGCACACTGACTGTGGGTGAGCCTGTTCCCTGGCCCCACAGATGAGCTCTCTACTTGGCCTCTGCTGCCCTTCCCCAACCCAGCTTCTACTTCCCTAGTTTGTTCATTAGATCAGTTTTTCTCAAAGTTGCATTGAAAAACTTTAGTTCACCTCTCCAGAAACATCCCATAAAAAGAAAAGTGTTCTTGGTTAAATCACGTTTTCTTTTCGCATCGCCATCTCACAGATTCATAGTGCATTTCAGCACGTTAAGACCCCGAGACACATTCCAGCAAGAAACACTCTTTCCCTTGGCTTAATCCAGCATTTCATAAAGCCATTTAATCATTAACTTTGTTCTGAATCTCTCCTATGAAGAATGCATGTTCAATAAAATGTTGTTAGAAAAATGCTGCATTTCCTTCCTTCTCCACTTCCAGGGACCATAAGCTTTTTAAAATTTAGTTTTTACCTTGCCTCTTTCAATTATAATAAATACCAAAGTAGTTCCAGAGATTTTTTTGTTCTTCTGCATATTAGTTCTATTCTGTAGTGAACACATACTTCCTGGGTTTGAGCCTTAAATCTATTACTTACTAGTTCTATAACTTTGGGAAAATTACTTTATCTGTACTTCAGGTTCCTTATATTTAAAATGAAGATAATACTACTTTAAAATGTCTGTTGTGATTATTAATTGTTATCATGCATAGAAAGTGAGTTCCACATTTTCTGCTCATCAATGTTAATTGCTATTACTGTAACTAGTATATTATTATTATTACTATTATTATTTAAAACAAAAGAGTCAACTGTTAGGGTCTATAAATCTTTCCTTTATATAAAATTTTTTCTTGAGACACAATTGATCAAAACTAGATTTGTCCAGCTTGAACTTAAATCAGTCATCCTGTTTTTATTTTGAATCAGCACCTCTCAACAACATCTGACTTTAGGACAGGTGTTACACAGCTCTGATATCAGAAGTTATACATCGCTGATAGGAGAAGTGTTAACTGTTTTTTTCTTTCACTACTAAATCTGTGTAAAACTTTATGACAATTACATTTGCTATTTTACTAGTGTTAGTGCCATAACAGAAAAACCAAATGTTGATAGTGCTATTTAAAGTATTATCATGTGTGTTTAGCATATTCCAGCCACTATACATCAAATGTCCCTGAAAGAAGAGTGTTAGAGAAGTGTAAGCCTCATGTTAGCCAATCCTTCATTCTAAGCACTTAGAATTCTTTAGGTCATCAGTTCTTATTATGTTCAGGAGAACTGTGTATATTGGAGTAGGAATCAGAATTATTCTCATTTTCTAAATGAAGCCTTCAAGGCATACAGAAATTTCGTTTGTGTATTTCTGATGGTGGAAGTGGAAAGACACAGGCTAGTTATCAGGGTGTAGGAAACCATGATTAGAGCCTTTCCAGGATTAGCTGCCACTGTGAAGTTTCTTTTGTTTGGGCAGCCAGAGCCAGCCTCAAAGAATGGGAGTGGCAGCTCTTTAATCCCAGTCACCAGAGACTGGGTACAAAACAGGATCTTTTGACTTCATAAGGGAAAGGTTAAGGCCAGCATTTTCTCTTTAAAGTAAAGTAGGAAGGATCAGGATTGAAATGAACAGAGTCAAGTCTATCAGAAGCTAAAGTTTAGCGATAGAAGAGACACATGTCACACAGGTTCCCTAAATTTTGCTCTATAGAGCAGTCTTACTTAAATTATGTGTATGTTAACAACAAGAAGAAAGCAAGTTAGATACTCTATTCAGCTTCCCCTGCTTTGCCCTGCAAGCAGCTGCCCAAATAGGAAGGATTCTGCATATGAGAACATATTCTATAAAGCTATCCTTGAAAACTTATACTGATGGCAAGTGTACATAGTATAATCATTTAACAATCAGCTTTATCGTTCTCGTAAACCTCCCAATTTAGAAGCAATAAGCTTTCAGGCAAGTGTTCTTTGACTAATGTAATGACGGAAGTGATTTTATAATGCAAAGCACAAGGGCTTCTTACAGAATTGTTTTTGTTATTATTATTATTTTTGGCTGGATTTTTTGGCTGCATTCCCTCCATCCTTGAAAAGAATATGATTTTCTTACAACTGGGAAGAGCAGGAGTCCTGAGAGAATCAGTTGACATCCAGTGGACAAGGCTGTGCCTATCTTGTCCACTGCTATATCTCCAGGGCTGAGGATACACGCCTGGCACCAGAGAGCCTCAGAAAATATTTGTTGAATGAATGGATGAAGGAATGGGTAAACAAAATGTTTTCTCCTCGAACTATCCAAAGAAGCTACTGGATAATCTTTCAGTCCTCCACTCTGCTTGGACACTGAAGATTTTAAAAAATATTTTCAAAAAGTCAGAAATCAATTTGGAGCCCATTTCAAGAATAACTCTTTTTGGAACCCAATGTATGATGCAAATATAAAAGGATGTCTTACTTCCCATCCTTTGGTATCTTCTTCAGGAAAATGTCATATGTTGCCAAATGCAAGAAGGCAAGTATCTCTCAAATGCAATGCAGACAAATTGCCTACTGCTAGTTAATGAAAAGGAAACAAAATTGATCTTACTTGGTACTTTTATATAAATAAAAATATTTTTAAACCCTCAGGCCAGAAAATTTCCCTTGAGTAATATTGAATGATTGCTTGGTATTTCTTTCTTTACAAAAATATCAATATCAACTCTGTAATATATGGGTTTTATCTCCTTTTGCCCAATGTCAAACCAAAAAATAATTGTTAGTATATATTATATACATAGTTCTTTACTGCTAGAGGTCTTCTCAAAACTTGTACTCTGAAATTTCCTCAAAGGCAATAAAAGTAAAGTTATAAAAATATTTCTATTGGCAATATATTTTTTCCTGCTGTTTCACAGAATCAGAGTGAAAAAAAATTTGCTGGGAATGCATTTGTTAATAATTTACACATAGAGTATCATGAAATATTTTTCTTACAAATGACTTTATATTGGAGATGAATCTTCATACAGCTTTTAATTCAAACCACGCATTCTGGATTTAATATTGGGATTCATTCTTAACTACCCTACATGAAGGACAGGGAATAGATCAAAGACATCTCTAATAATAATGAAACATAGTTATGAAAAGAAGAACCAAAACCAAGAGAAAAATGTGGCCATAGACTTCAAATATGTATAAAATTGGCATTGGGCTTGTTGCTTTGAGTATATATGAATTCAGGTTAAATGGTTCTTTATGAAAAAGAAAGAATCTTTAAAACCTCAAGCAAAGCTTTATTTCCCATCTTTTTTTGGTCATTATTGGTGTCCAGAAAACAAGTCACACATCAACTTCTGAGATCATATCACTGTCTCTTTCTTGATGTGTGTGTGTGTGTACATTTGTGATTTCGTTCTAAATTAAAGTAATGATTCTGTTGCTTTGCAAAACACAAAACAAAGTGCTTATGGGAAAATGGCAAAGTTCATGAGAAAATGTGCTGATTTCCATGTACCAATAGTCTTATTAATTTAAAGCACTTCTCTGTGCAGATATTTTTCCATTCCCCACCCTTTCATCCTAAAAGTATACACAGAGCCTTCCTTAAAAATATATCAGCAATTTATTTACTAAATCCTCACTGTGGACCCAGCACTGCCTTAGGATCTATGAGATATGATCCTGGCACTCAAAGATCTCAGGTTCTAATTGGGGTTAGTGGACTTCCAAGGAAGAACGCTGGTAAATGAAGTGACATTGTGCAAAACCAAGTGCCTACATAGGAGGCAAATAAAGATCCAGATGATGATGAAAGGTGTCCTTCCATTCTGAAGCCTCACTCGTGCTTTACTCTCCACTTAGAATGCCACACTCTTCCTTTAGAAGTCCTGCCGGTCCTTAAACACTGGCCCAGTGCCATCTTCTTCAGGAAGCCTTTCCTTATCACTTTAGCCAGAACCGATCTCTCCCAGCCCTGTACATTGTTTTGTTCTGTGCTAACATTATGGAAGTTATTACATCCATGTTTATATTGTAGTTATTTATGTATATTAGCAAAAAACAATCCTGAAGGGCCAAAACTACATCTTTTGTATTTTGGGATGCCCCATAGCATCAAAGACAGTGTCATGCCATTTATTGCATAGGTTCTCAGTATGTTTATTGAATGTTGATGTGTAATCAAATGATTGAATCACGTGATTTTGTATAAAAGCTTCAAGGATATTTGTCTTGTTTATTGGAGCTTACCAATATCTTCCCCATACATTATATTTCTTAATTCTGTAAGGTAGTTATTATCGTCACCACCTTACGTATTGGTCAACCAAGGATCAAAGAGAAACTTGTCTAACCTCAGAAAGTAAGTAAATGGCAGAGCTGGCTCTTAAACCCAGGTCTTTTGGCTTCAGAAAAGTCTAGTATGCTTTCCATTCCTTCATTCTATTTCCTATAGTAATTCCCTGTTTTTACTGTAGGGTTTATTTATTTTTAAATCTTTAGTAGATTATAAGGAGCTTGAGGAAAAACTATTGAAGTTCTTAAAACACTAATGTAACACGCCATTTTTATATGTTTTAATGAATCCTGTGCCAGTTGAGGAATCAGAGTAACAATTCATTGGATGTCTCAGGTTGGGGACCTCCTCAGATGATAAGGCCCTTGATCTCTCTTTAGAAAGCAGTCATTTTGTTCTTCTTTATCTTGTTTTGTGAGTATTTCTTTCAAATATCAAACTGGTGTCCGTAAGTTGAAATGTTGCCATATGTAATATGACAATTGATTTTGTTATATATAAGGCTCCCTCTTACAGCTTTTCTGTTATGTATCATATTCTCAAACATTCACCTGAGCAATGGATACTTGTATGTGTTCAAGTTTTGGGTTCTTCTATAGCCAAGTGGTTAGAAAATAATAATATCTATCTACTTAAAAGATAGTCACACAGAGTTAAAAGTGTCTTAACTTATAGTTAGAAGATGTGAGTCAAAACACGAGTCAACTATCCTTTCTTCATCAAAACTAGCTGTGTGATGCTGAGAAAATCCCTAATATATACAGGTCTCCATTTCTCCAACTGTGAAATGAAGGGGTTGAACATTCCAATCTTTAAGCTCCCTCCAGCTCTAATATTCTAGGATTCATTTGGTCTTTTGTTCAACAAGAAAGCCCTATGCTTCCAAATGGTTATAGGAGGATTAATTTTATACAATTAAAGACTTCTGTCCCCATTGGCAAGCTGTGTGAGATTAAATAAACCACTTAAGCTCTTCCTTGGTTTCCTCATTTGTAAGGGAGGGATCATGGTAACTACCATGCAAAATTTAGAAAAGACAAAATGAGAAAGACCTTTGGAAACTTTAGTATACGGCACAAATATTCTTGTACCCTGCTGTTCAAATATGAAATGTAACTTTGTGATATAAACAATCTGAAGCTATCAAAGATGACATAATTCTCATTATTCTTCCTGTACCAGTTTAGTATTATTTATTATTATATAATATCTGATAAATACACAACAATAATATATGTGTAAAATATTTGTAAGTTTTGAAGCATAATATTAAAATGGACACACACTAACTATCCTAGGTACTTATATAATATTCTCAACATCACTGAAACAGCTCTGAGCGTTTTTCTTTGATCCAGCCCTCTGCCTTTCTAGTGGAGTTTGCATTTTTAACCATTTAAAGTTTTACCACATATTTATGTATCCTTGAACAGTATGTTATTATAGTTTTGCTTGTTTTTGGTTTTATGAAAATGACATCATACTGTATGTAGTCTTTTGAGACTATCTGTTTTTCCTCACTTAAGGTTATATTTTTATCATAAAGCCTTATTATAGCTTATAGACATAGGTGACTCATTTTTTGCTGTTGTATAATATTCCATTCTGTGATAGGCCACAGAGTATTTATCAATTTTCATGAAAATGAACACTGGGGTTGTTTGTAGTGGTTTTACTGTTAAACCATAAAACCAAAGCAGCCATGAATAAATCTTGCACTCTTCTCATGCACATGAATAAGAATTGTTTCCCCTTCTATTCATGCTTGATTTTTCTCCTTAATATTTATCACTATATAGCATTATGTATGCATGTACCCACACACATAAATAATATATATCAAGATATATTATTGGTTCTAGGACCTCTCATGGATACTAAAAGCCACAAATTCAGGCTGGGTGCAGTGGCTCACACCTGTAATCCTAACATTCTGGGAGACTGAGGCAGGAGGACTGCTTGAGCTCAGGAGTTCAAGACCAGCCTGAGCAAGAGCTAGACCCCAGGCAATAAAAACAAAATAGGAGGTATCAATTTACCAGACTTCAAACTATA
>VBSM01001265.1:67074114-67103153 GCA_008086735.1 Cheirogaleus medius
AATTGATACCTCCCATTTTGTTTTTATTGCCTAGGATTGCTTTTGATATACGGGTTCTTCTCTGTTTCCATACGAAGCATAAAATTATTTTTTCTATATATGTGAAAAATGATGATGGTATTTTAATAGGGATTGCATTGACTCTGTAGATCACTTTGGGTAGTATAGACATTTTAACAATGTTGATTCTGCCAACCCATGAGCATAGTATACTCTTCCACCTGTTTACATCCTCTGCCATTTCCTTCTTCAGTGTTTCATAGTTCTCCCTGTCTTTTACCTAGGAATACATTGACAGTGCTATTATTTATCAAGCTGAGAATGCAATGAACATGTTTTTTCTTCATTAATTCATTCTACAAGAGTTTAAGTCAAAATGAGCATCTCTTTTGAGTCATGTGCTCTTAGGCAGTCTATGAACACTTCATCCAAGAGTTCACATGTACTTTGAATTTAGAGAGAAAGGCTTTTAATGTGTTAATCTTTTAGGTATTATCTTTTTCTTTCTCAATTTTATTTACTGACTACTGTCATTACTGACTCCTAAATTAGTGGTGCCCAGGGCAAGAATATAAATGGAAGGTCTAGTTACCATGTATTTCTTACTTTTTAAGTTATAAATCAGGATAACAAACTATTAAGTTAAAAAATGTTCTATCTTCCGACTTTGACAAAACTACCTTTTAAGGACTTGGAAAGCCAGGTTGGAGTTAAGGACTTTCCAGTTTAAGGACTGGAAAGCCAGTAGCTTTTTGTTGCACCAGAGTAAAATCCAAATGACCTCTTACAACCTATAGGCCCCACTGATTTGGACGCTGTCTACCTTCCTGACCTCATATGATAACACTCTCCCTGCTCATTAAGTTCTAATGTCATCAAGGTTTTTTTCTGTATTAAACCTGCTAAACTCATTTCTGCCCCAGGGCCTTTGCATTGCTTTTCTCTTTACCTGGAACATTATTCTCTATCTTCATACAGTTGACTCCTTATCGTTCAGGTCTAAGCTAAAATATTTTCTCTTCAAATAGATCCTTCCCATATCTTGGCTAAAGACACCCTCTGCTACACCTTAATCACTGTCACACTGCCTTGTTTAATTTATTCATAGCCCTTTTTACTGTGTGAAATTATCCAATTTGTTTATGAATTTTCTCCTTCAGCAGAATAAAAATTGGATGAGACTAGAGGCTGTGTCTGGTTTACTACTGTACTCTCAAGGCCTAAAAGGCTGACACATACCAGGCACTTAATAAATATCAGTTAAAGAAATAATTGAATTTGGCAGGTATTTATTAGGTCCTTATTACATTCCAGGTGATGTACTAGACACCAAGCATATACAAACTTTATGTGATCAACTCATAATGATCCAACAGTAGGATATAGCCTTTTCCAGGTCTTGAATCTGAAGAGCCACCATCTGGTGAGGACCTGCCTTGGAGGGAGAATAGAGCTGAATGATGTAGAGGATTCATTTGAGCCCCTGTATCAAGCTTCACCTGAGGTTTAGAACCCTTAGACATTTTGATTTCATGAGCCAATAGGTTCCTTTGTGTGCTTAAGCCAGGCTGAGCTGGGTTTTTTGCCTGTTAAAAACCAGAGTCGTAATCCATGGACACACAAAAGAATTGCAAAGAGCCATAACCTGTGAGTGCATTAATGGATGAGATGTACATAAGAAGGATGATGGAGAAAATTTTATTTTCCAGAGTTCTTGTTAGAAAAGGAGAGCACATATCTGAGAGGGTGAGAACAGAGACAGCTGGGGTGTAAGTGTAATTGCTCTTCATGTGAAAGGGAAGACTTTCCTTAACACATTGACTGCCACACTAGAAAAAAATTTTTTTCTCTGGGGCCACGGTATTTTATTAAAACAAAATGATCCTTTGTAATTTGTTATTTTTTATTGTTTTCTGTGTGTGAGTTATATGCAACAAAATCTACATCTTTAGAATTAAATTGTCAATAATAATTATAACGATAAGAACATCAATAAGTAAGATTTTCCCAAACCACATGGAGGATTTTGCTTCATGAGGCCCCAAGGTCAAAACTAGCCTGTGTTAAATACAACTCACATGGCAGTCAATGTGTTAATAATCCAGAGGGTGATAGAGGAAGTAAAAAGGAAAGAAGAGGTGATGTTAGAGGCATAAAATGCCAAAATTAAACTAATGATATAATTCCCAAATCATCAGTAAAGATGTTAAACTTAGAAAATGCAGGTGGATTTGTGGGGGTGGGGTGGGGATGAGGTCAGGGAGGGGCAAGGGGACCTGTTGTAGGAACTGGGTTCAGTGCCTGAATTGACAAGAAGTGGAACTGGAACAATACAAGTGCAGAGGAAGAGAAAGACCTGATGAAGAATGTCCCAGAAGTCACAGAAATAGGGAGGCATTGGACATCCCCAGGCTGTGGATTTGGGGTTCAGATCATGTTGGTCCAGACCTCCTAGAGGCAAGGCGCTCAAGATGATATCTATATGGATATATTTTCTTCTATTAAATATATTCTCAGTACACTACATTTCATTCATGTGTTAATATGAATAAGTATCTATATGTATATTATATATTATATCCTTCTGACTTTACATATAACATTCTTTTATCTTACGTAGAATTTTTTTCCAGCACCTTTCAGGATATTTTAGGAGATTCATTGTATTTTATAAATTTCAACCTATTTTAGAAGCATCATCCTTATGGTCTACAATTGCCACAGGGTTTTATGATCATACCCCCTCCAATGCCTTCATAGGAAATTGTTCTCCTTCTAAAAACATGGCCTAATGCAAAACCTGATATAGATACCTGAGCCAATGGTCAGCGTCAACTCCAGAAATAAATGTTATGAATTTCCAACATATTATATAATCTAACTTTTCTGAAATGACTGATGCTGTTTTAAAAGAGAGAAATAATCACAGTGCATGCTGTGTTCCATGACTTGTCACAACTGTGAATCAAAGGAGAGACACTGGCCAGATCTTGGACGTAGGGCTGAGTCAAATAGGATCTGAATATGGAGTTGTTCTCATGTGAAGGGGCTCACAGACCTCAGGCTGGAGGACAACAGTGCTTAGGGATGTTGCTTGTACTGATCTCACATCCTTATTCTGCGGTCCTTTGTCATTTACCGTGTGCTATTGATCTCCATGGAGGTGGTAGTAAGTGGATAAAGACATAGGCTTTGGTTCAGTCATAGTTTCCTCCACTTTAAGCCTCTTTTATCTTTAAGATTCCTTTATAGGTCTCAGTTTTTCCATGTATAGAATGGTGGTAATTAATACATACCCCATAAAGTTGTTGTGAAGATTAACATAAAGCTGTTAGTACAGAGTCAGTACATAGAAACCTCCCCTTAAGGGAAGCTACTACATGTTCTCACAGTTGCCATCAATACAGCAATGAACTTACTCATTGGCATGAGAAGGCACCTATACAGAAATAATGGGAAGTTACTGTAAAAAAAAAAACCAAGATGTAGCAGAAAATATCTATACAACAACTACATGCACGATGTAGATGATTCTATGTAAATGCTTTGATTTAGATCTCATTGCTACATCTACAGTGACCCAAGTATCTAGCAGGTAAAATAAAAATTGTTCAAAAAATCAAATTCTCACAATTACTTAGATAAGTTCTATGAAATTATTATGATATTGATATATTGAGATAATAACAAATTATGAATTTATGCACCACCCAGCTCTACTTCTTACCTGTACTCTGCCCTCATTCTATCTGCTGTATCTCAGGAAGGGAGTATATACTATTTTTATCAATAGTACAGGCTTTCCAGTTAAGAAGACCTAAGTTGAAACGCAGGTAATTGATAAACGTTTCTGAGTCTTTTTCCTTATTAAAAACTGGGGATGACCTAGCTCACAGTGTTGTAGGAATGTGTTAAGAAAAATGCCTCTTAAGAACTTGATGAAGGGTCTATTAAGCATAAAGCAGTGAATAAGTGCTTGATATTTTTATTTTTGAAAATTTATGCTGTATGTTAATGAATGACATTGTAATCTTTCAGTTAGCTTATTAAAAATGTACTCAAGCATCTTGAAAGTATTGCTGTTATCAAGATGCAGTTTATATACAATACAGATGTTCATTAATTGGGCGTTGGTTAGATAAGCATTTCTCAAACTGCGGTGCAGATTCCTGGGGGTCCCAGAGACTTGTGTAGGGGGCTCTCCAAGACACTTGCAGGGAATCTGGAAGATCAAATTTTTTTCTTAATAATATTACGATAGCATTTGTCCTTTTTATTTTCATTTTTTCATGAGTGTACAGTGGACTTTTCCAAAGACTACATGCTGTGTGATATCACAACAGATTGAATACAGAAGCAGATATGAGAATTCAGCTGTCTTCTTTTAAGCTAGATTTTAGAGACCTTTGCAAAATTATAAAGCAATGTTACTTCGAATTAATTTTGGAAAATTTAATTATTTTTCATTAAATGTTATTTGCATTACATGTAATTAGTTTATTATTGTTTAATGAATAACAAATTAAAACATTTCTTAGTTTTATTAATTTTAATATGGCTAATATTGACAGATGTAACTCACACAAACAAAAGCTCTTTGGCATCTTCAGTAATTTTTGAGTGTAAAGGACTCCTGAGACAAAATATATGAAAACCACTGGATCTGATACATTATAGTACACACAAGATGGACTATGATGCAGTTATTAAAAATGCCATAGAAATAAATGCATTAATATGGAAAAATATTCATAATATATTAAAGGGAAATGGTTACAAAATGATGTGTGATGTTACCTTACTCTTGTTTAAAAATGCATATACATGTGAATGAAGAAGCGATTCTAAGTATTTTATATTTGCTTTGTCTGTATTTTCTGCCTTTTCCCATAATGAGAATTTCTTTAATAAGAAAATAATAGATCAAATTTGCTTTTGAAAAAAAATTCAATTCACTAAAGTATCCACAGTTGCTGTAAAGAAACACTCATGATTCTGAAGATGTATCTTTCTTCCTGTATCTAACTCTAGTAGAACAAATCCTTTGAAAGCAATATAATCTAAATTCTAATCGAATTCTGCTATATATTTTTGGGATAATGGATTTGTAACATTTTGAAATAAAAATTAGTGGTCACCTGAGAAAACCTTGAAATTTGACAAAGTGTTTTAAAATGGACTGAACCAAACTTTAATATTCTTGAAAGACACCGTGTTGTGAAACTAGAACAAGTTGATCATGGATTAGCCTCATGTTCTCTTCTGAGGATATATTTATTTATTTTTCTTGCCCTCAATCCTATAAAATGGCAACTTGTATCATTCTCCAGTGATATCATGTGTGTTTGTTTTATCAGCAGAACAAGATCATGTGTATTTTCCAGAACAAGAAACAAGTCTTAAAATTCTTTTGCCACCACTATAGTACCCGGCAGAGAGTTCAATATGAAGCAGGCAATGAATGAACACTTGGTAAAAGATTTAAGTGTTCCATCTTTCTTGCAGAAGTGTTATTCCATTAACTCATTCTCATTCCATATAAAAGCCATTAAATGCCTTTATTATTGCATCATGTATAAGTCTACAAGGATCTGGAGAGTTCTTAATAACAAAATAGTTATTCCTGCAGTTTAAAAAACAAAATAAGATCCTCTTCTATGACCAGATATAGATGTTTATTACTTAAAAGCAAAATAAAACTAATGCGGCCCTCTCACTGATTTAGTAGCTGACAGATTTCACACTCTGCGTTGTTAATTGCCTTATTTATGTCTACTTTCCCATTTGAAACAGAAGTGCTACAGTGAATGCGTGAGCACACTCAGGCTACCCTGAAGAATGGACAGACTTCCTTATCAGCTTTCATGCTCTGATGACTTCTAGGGGAGAGAGGAGTGAAGCAGAAACCTGCCGCTGGGTTCAAGTTCAAAGGAGGGCTAGCCAGGGCTAGGGAGCGGCTGTGATGCCTCCCACAAGTGAGTCCCGTGATCTGACAAGGCAGTGGGGATGGCAGCTGGGGCCAGTTTCAAAATCTGGATTCAATTTTCAGGTTGGAGCAACAGAATTTGGTGATGACTGGGTGGGAGGAAGAAGGAGGAGTTGAGGAATGAAGTAAGATTTCTGGCTTGGGTGACAAGAGATTGGAAATGCCATCAGCAGAGTCAATGAGGTGTGGTGAGGAAGTGGCGTGAATGGACTTCGATATGGACACATGAGAGTGAGTTCAGTTGGGGACCTTTGTGGCGTGTGAGTACCTACCTTCTTAGAATCTTCTCTCCATTAATGATGGTTGTCCTTCTGCAGGTTTGCCTCCACGATCTTCCATCAAGGTAGAAGACATCTCTGATCCAGCTTCCCTCAATTTTATTCACACGTCTTGAATGTCTACCTTTCCCATCTTCCAAGACCCATCAGAAAGGTGCCAAATTACCTCCAGCTTCTTCCTATAGACATTTGTTTGGATGTTGTATTAGAACATCTGTCCAACTCAGTATGTGATCGTGTATCTTCTATTTCCACCTATATTCAAAGATCTTAGATTGTGCTTAGATTATGAGTGCCTTAAAGGCAAGGCAAGTGTCTCTCCTTACAAAAGCAAATGGCACCGTATTCCAAATCAGGGAAATACCACATCAATCTTCAGAATCTGAAGTGTGGTAATAAACTGTATGTTGCAATGGGCAGAGCTCCAGAGTAAGGCTTAGAATAATTTGATTTATTTCTATTGTTCTACCCCTAATTAGCTAAGTGACTCTCTCCAGGCCATAATTCACTCAACTATAAAATTAAGGGAAAATATAATCATATAACAAGCAAGATGACACTAATAATAATGATCATAATTAACATGCATTGATTATTTACTACATAGCAGGTACTATGCTAAGCATGAATATTATCTCACTTTCTTATCAGCAATCCTTTGAGGTGAGTGCTGTCTTTACTCCCACTTTACAGATAAGAAAACCGGGGCTTAGAGAGTTGAAGCAACCTGCCCAGGTCCACGAAGCTAGCAAGTGTTGTTTTGGAATTCAAATCTGGATGTATCAAACTCCCAAGCCTTTGCCCTTGTTCACCAAACTACTCCTTCTCAAGGTCCCTACTGCTTCTTTCTGAAATTTTCAAATGTGAAAGAAACAAGCAAACAAACCATCATAGTAAAGAGAATCATGGTGATTTTCTCCCCGAACAAAAGTGCTGGAAATAAAAAAAAAAAATCTTTAAAAACTTGAACAGGGTCAATATTTGATTTTACTTGATCCACCAACATGTTGAGAACCTACCCCTGGACCAAGGAAAGATGGCCACTACCCACATTGCTCTTAGCACTCACTGAGTGGGGCCAGGAATTGCAAGGGTGCTCATCAGGCTCTGTGTGGTGGTGAGCCACTGGTGTCCCTGCCTCCGGTTAGAGCTCATGATTCATACAGAAGTACTCTGTATGTGAGGTAGACATCACAGCACTGCTTCGAAGCTTGGGTGGCTGCACTGGTGACTGGTGAGAGCTGTTGCCCTGGGAACATTAAGATATTACTTGTAGTCATTGAATGTTGTTTAATGATTACTACTCCTGCAGAAAAGTCTAATCTCTGTGTTAAAGTAGTACGTTTAGAAAACTACACTCCTGCCCCCAAATCAATTCAAGTCCCTGAGCACCCTCTCCCAGACTTTAACTGGAGGAGAAAGTGTAGTCGATGCCATCAGCACCTCGCCCATATTCCCCCAGCATGCACCAACCTGAGCATTCCAAGGGCATCCTGGATTTTTCTTGCCTGAAGGTAGACCAGACCTGCTGGGGTGTTAATGCCACAGGAGCAGCCCTCTGCTAATGATGGTTGGGAGTTGCAAGGTAAATACTCCAATCTCCTTCCCCTTCAGGTAGGATAACTCAGCATGTCCTACACCATTTCTCAGAGCTCCCCAGCAGGCTCAGTCCCAGTTGCTCACAGCAGAATCTTGCCATGCACCATTTATTGTCCTCCATGTCTCTGTCTCACTTCCTACATCCCTACACGTGCTTCCTGTCTTCACTTACTTACTGGTCTATACCCTACAATCTCCTGGCCCTCATATTCTTGTCTCAGAGTCTGGGATAACCCATCCTAAGATGGATAGTATTCAGCTGAAATCCTGATAATAGTTATTACATTGGCTATTGGTTCATGTCAGGGGATCCATTTGCTGGGTGCTTCCTGAACATTTTTTTGTGAGCTTTCTAGACATAGAGGGAAGCCTGAAAACTTAGCTTTAACTTGTAGATATATTTTGGAAATTGCAAACTACTACTACAACCTGGGCATAGGCAGGCAAAATGAAATGAACCACCCTCATTTGTATTTTTTCTCACTATTTGTATCTTCAGCACTTATCCCAGTGTCTGACTCTAGCAGGCACTCAAAAAACTGTTATTGAATGAGGAAAGTTGGGAATATGGTAAATACCCTGAGATGAGATGAAATGTACACACTTTGCTATTTCTTAGACTCTTGGAAAATGTGAGATGACAGATGATCTTCCCCAATTCTCCTTCATTTTCTCTCTCTGCACCCAAACACTAGTCTGGGAGATGGGAATGAGTTATGTGTTGGGGCTGTGACATTCATATAACTTTCTCTCTTAAATTTTCTTAGTTTAGCTTTTATTCAACTAATTAAATAAGTATTATTCAGCCCCTACTAAGTGTCAAGCACTCTGCTGAAAATATGGGGATAGGTGAGCTGGCAAAACAGGCACATTACCTTCCCTTTTGGAAAATAAAGATTATTGGGGATAGAGATTTTGAACAAAATATTACATAATCCATTGCTTAATTATAATCACATTAAGTATTCAGGAATAAAAGTACAGTGTCATGTAGCATATAGCTGGAGACCTAATCTAGTCCAGAAATCTAGAAAAGGTTTATTTAAGGAAGTGACATTTAAACTGATTGGATAAAATGATTGAATTAAATATCTTGGTAGTTCCTCTTTGGTTTTGAAATCCTGTGAACATATTCCTGTTTTAAACACTGTTTAAACTCTTACGCTGATATCTTGGCATAGCAATAGGTTGTGGCTTTAAGGATTGGAGTCAGTTGTTTTTATTGCAGAAGACTTTGTAAGAAGGATCCTGGCCAGGGTCAGCCAACACTGTTCCCTGCAAGGACATCTGAGGATTTTAAAGACATGAGGTCATGAAGCCTCTATACTTGCTCCATAGTTTTTCTAACTTTCTGCGTACTCTGTCTTATTGGCCTTCTCTGTTAACCCATTAAAAGAACAACAGAACATATCCATTCTAAATACTGGCACCATTTTGAATTTGAAATATTAAACTCAGAGAATTCTATTATTAATATATACAGGCTCTTCTCACATGCTGGGGAAGATTCAAGCAGCCATAGAATGCAAGTCATTTTGGGGGGGTTTCTCTTCCCTCTTTGTGGCCCAGTAACACTTATATTACTCACCTTCACACTAAATGAAGGACACAAAAGTTTTCATCTACAAAGATGGCTCTACTGGGGCTACTTTCTTCTCCAGCTCAAGCAATTCAGCTTGGAGATGCTGTATAACAATTGTGGTGGTGTACATCTTCTTGGACTCTTGAGTCTCGGCATTTTATTATGAAATCTTGGAAGAATAAGGTATCTTAATCTAACTGTTCATCAATTTTCAAATCTTCCTTAGATTTGATTATCCAACAGTTGAATAAACCCATGTGGAAAACTCCTTGCTTACTAAGGCAAGTGACTCATTCCATTCTTTGAATGGCTCTGTGTTAGAAAGATCTTCCATCTACTAAACCAACAGTTATATTTCTATAATGTCTTGCCAATTTTTTCTATTTCTTTCTTATACTCTGCTTAAACAGGTACAGAGCTGGAATTTTCAACCATTTTACATGTGATATTTAAACGATACTGAAAGCTACTTCTTTTCCATGGCATAGTGATGCATAAAACAAACAACTCCTTCACACAAATTGTGCAAATAGCAACTGCCTGGCAAATTAGAATATTTCAATGAAAAGAAGCAAAAAAAACCCCCAAACAAAGAAAACACCCTCAAATCACCACAAGAATGTGTTTCTTTCACTGCAAATATTTCAGCAGGGTCTGTTTCCTACCAAGGGACAATTTGGGGAACCATACTTTTAATCCTCACAGTGAACCAGAACCATGGTGAGAGCCAAGCACAGAGGATAATGGAACCAAAGAGAGAAAGAAAAGTCGCGTGTGGGTAGTAAATTACACTGACTTAGCTGCTCTGCTTGGATCAATGTTGCAAGCAGAAGGAAAGGCGCTCTTTATAGGAGAGACAACTGGGGCAAGTGTCTTTTTAAGAGCAGAAGGATTCTGTCTCATTTCAGTAGGAAAAGCATACATTTGGGGAGAAATAATTAGCCATGCTAAATATAGAACATCCTACGCAAATGCTTTTACCTAAGAATGGCTGTCTAAATACTGAATGTACATTAATTATAATCATTAAAACACAAAACCATAGAAATGTAGACAATAGATGACTGTATATTAAACATAGAGGTTTATCTTTTCTTTGCATTTTTTGAGCAATGTAGCTCCTTAGAACTAGAGGGGAAATTTATGCATTTTAATACCAGTTTTTAAAATTAATCTTTGACCCATATGGTTCTTCTCAGGATCATGCTGATGGGTAAATTTTATCGAAGCACCTATGGGCTAATATCTTCACAACATCCCATATAAATCCTCAGGCTTATAAAATGAGTATAATATTCTCCTCCTTTTATAGAGGTAGAAACTGAAGCGATATGAAGGTAAGCAAATTGCTCAAGCCCACACAATCAGTAAATGGCAGAGCCAGGCTTGGAACTCAGGTTGAGTGCCTCAGAGTTCATGCATGGGATGTCCACCCCACCCTCCAGCTGTTGGTGAGTAAGGGGCACCAATGAGGAGGAAAGCAAGATGGGGAGGTGGCCACTCATGTCCCTGCTAAGGGCAAACTTGGATCTAGATGAAATGGCATCTGAGATGAGGCTTGAGGGATAAGTAGTTGGTGGTGGAGAGCTAGAAGGCAAGAAACAGTGCTCTAGATGGAGAGAGCAGTATGTGCAACAGCATGTAGGAGTTTGCTCTTGCAGGAGTGTGTGTGGCACTATGAATACATCATGTACGTGGAGAACGGCGAGGACAGGACAGGAGAGGGCGTGATGGATTGCACTTTCCAGAGATGGTTGCAACAATAGCTCCTGTCCTGCATGCTCTTCTACAGCCTTGCCACTGCTCCATCCCAGATGGAGCCCAATTCCCCTCCCTTTAAATATGGGCAGGATTGTGGCTCACTTGTACCTACTATAAAGTAATGGAAGTGACACTGAGTGATTTCTGAGGATAGATCATAAAACATAATGCAACTTTTACATCGTGAGCTGGGACACTCACCTTCGGAGCCCTGAGCTTCCATCTAAGAACTGGTGACCCAGAGGCTGCCATGCTGTGAGGAAGTCCGGGCAAGGAGGGGACAAGCCATTTTAAGGTGTTCTGGCTGAGAGTCCCAGATGAGGTCCCAGCAGATAAGCAGCATCAACCACTAGAGACATTTATAGATTCCAATCTCTAGCTGTCAAATCACTCCAGCCTTTAAGTCTTCCCAGACACTATGCAGCAGAGATGACTGTCCATGCTGTACCCTGTCTGAGTTTCTGAATGATTGTTTTATGCCACAATGTTTGGAGATGACTTTTTACACAGCTATGGTAACTGGAATAGGTGGTTGTATTTTGTAAATAGTTAATTAAACATGTCTGCAGTTCAGAAGAGATATATGGGCTGGAAATTTGGCCCTCAGAGTTTTCTGCATTTTAAGTGATGGCTGAAGGCTTAAGAAGAGATGAGGTAATCCTGGGGAGTATTAATATTATATGTAGGATTCCAAGAGAAGAAGGGTAAGAATGTAACCCTGGGGAATTCCAACACTGGGGAGCAGAAAAAAGACAAGCAACAAGAAAAAGACCAAGAAGGAAGCAGCAGAGGGAGGAACAGAACCTGGAAAGGGGGCTGGTTAGTAAGAAAGACAAAGCATGAGAATGTTTTATGAAATACAAAGAGGTCAACCCTCTCACACGCTGTAGAGAAAGCACTGGGAATGTGACCACGGATTTAACAACGAACAGATGACCTTGTCCAGAGCAGTTTCAGAGAGAAATGAGGACGAAGGGGCAGATTGAGATGCAGTGAAGATTGGGTGCCTTGTATAGTGAGTGCTTAATAAATATTTGTGGAATGAATGAATCTGAGTGATAAAATGGAGTCAAGTAGGTTGGAAGAAGGGAGAAATAGCTGGAGGAAAGAGAATCAAAGGAGTTTGGGTGTTAGGGAAGGGGAAGAGAAGAGATTTTAGCACCTGTGGGTGGAGCTGCATAGGTCTCTCCCAGCAGCTGTCTCTTGCTGGCCTCCTAGTGCCGGTGTGGGACTTGTGCAGAGCTTGCTGTATGCACACCACAGGGGCCAGAGCTGCTCCAAAGTTCCAGCCCCGGGCTCTTTCCACCACATCACAGCACCGTCTGGATGACAGCAACATGGGTGAGTTGCTAACACTTCCAAGAACATGCAAGTTTTTTGTTTAATAAGGGAGCAGGGACTGGGGGAAGGAGGGAGCTGTCAGCCAACTATAAAACAGGATCACGAACTGTGGACTAATATACAAGGTCTATGGAAACAGTTAAGAACAACATCTTCTATTCTGACAGCACCTTCTTTCTTCCAAAAGCCTATAACACTTTATAACTTAGATTTGTTCCCCAAATCACCTAAATCCAGCACAAATGTGCCAATTCCTTTGGGAATATATAGGGGGCCGGGGAAGAAGGGATACAGAATAATCCTTTCAGACAACTTAATTTTCTGATTTTCCCTTACAACTAGGTGTAGAACCAAACACTTTGCTGTTTTTTCATAATGGAAAGGCTTTTTGTTGACGATATAGTTTCTGTTTTACATTATGAATTTAAGCTGATATTGAGGTTAGTTTGCCTGTCTCAGATTCTTGATCAGTTGGCTTAGGGATGACTTATGCCAAAAACCCAGTGTTTCCTAAGTAAGGAGAATCCTTGTCTAAATAGACATTGTATTAACAATACAGTATTAAAGGGATAGGGTTTTAATTCAGTTGCTATTCAGGCCTCACTGATGTTCTCCGTTGGGTTGAGGTCTGTCCTGTGCTGGAGAAATTCTAGGTCAATGGAAAATTATGATCACTTGAAGCAAGTTAGGAAAATGAGTGAATTATGGATCATTGCCAAATTATGTGCCTAAAGGCCAGTTTAGACTAACCAGGACAGCGAAAATCCTGTAAGAAATGATCTTTAAAGTACTCCTGCCTTACATTTGCTTGCCAAATCTTTGGAGCTGGGGGTCAACTCCTCTGGGCTATTATGTTCTGAAGCAGCTTCTTATGAGAAATGGTTGGAATCTCCATTAATATAAGATAATCAACTTGTTCTAAAGAAAAATCAGCCTTTGATTCTTCTCCATGCCCTGGGATCCTGTTTGTAGATGAATGCATGAAACTGTTGTCCTCTTATTATACCGCTGAAACCAAGTAAAGAAGCTGCCAACAGCATGTCATTTCTTCTGCCAAATCGTTATGAGACACAAATGTCTCATAATTTTTCTCTTCCCATCTCCCCAAACTTGTTATAAACTAAAAGAATATGATAGAGATGCCTGAGAATACTTCTTTCATCCTTAGCAGGTGTTAGTGTTTAAGAGCCATATTTCTTCCCATGTGGACAATGGCTTCATTTAAGAGGAACATGAAAGTCAAATCTAGGAGCCAACAGAGCGGCTACATCTGTGGACATGCTGTGTTCTAGAATGGGTTCTTTAATGTGGAAGCTCTGTAAGATGGTCTACCTGGTAAGATAGACCCCAGTCTGTGTCTGGAGTGACATGTTTTCAGGGTCACCTTGCTGAGGTCCTTCTTCCTTCCTCAGGCCTTGTGTTGGTTAATTGAATCTGCCAACTTGACTGGGCCACAAAATGCCCAGGTATTTGGTTCAACATTATTTTAGATGTGTCTGTGAGGATGTTTCTGGATGAGATTAACATTTGAATCTGTAGACTGAGTAAAGTAGATTGCCCTCCCCAGTGTGGTGGACTTCATCTAGTCCATCGAAGGTCTGAATAGAACAAAAGGCAGAGCAAGGGAGAATGTGCTGTCTGTCTGCTGGTCTCCAAGCTGGGACCTCAGTCTTCTCCTCTTTTCGGACTCAGGCTAGAACTGGAATTGACACCATTGGCTCTCCTGGTTCTCAGGCCTTCAGACTGTAGATCTTGGTGCTTCTCAGTCTCCATAACCATGTGAACCAATTGCTTTATCATAAATCTCTTTATGTATATTAATAACTCTATTGGTTCTGTTCCTTGGGAGAACCCTGACTGATACAGGCCTCTTGTCATGCTTTTCCTGGTTCACTGTGCAGGCTGCAACAAAAGATGAGGATCCCGGCAAAGTCATGGTGTCTTGAAATGTGCATTGTGACCCAACATGTCAATCATAGTGGGGTCCTCCCTCACATGGAGGGGGCTGTGGACCTGCCATTCAGACGGTTGAAGTGGTCTCCCATCCTCCCTCCTATCTTTCTTGGGTTGTTTGATGTGAAAGCTCATTTACAAGGACTTCCTTGTTTGGGGAAAATAGATGTGCAGAGCAGATGACCAACAAATTGTTCTTTAAAGCAATTTAAAATTCTTGACCATCCTGAGTCTGATTGTCTAGCTTGTCAATTATCTGGGCCTTTTGATATGGCTATCTCCAGCTGCTCACCTGCTTACAGGTTATTTTAGTATTAGCTAGCAACTCAGCTTGAAAAGGGCCATGGGGCATGGAAAGGAATGGAAGCGGAAGCAGTTGATGCTGCTGCTTTCCTTCTCTCTGGTCTAGATGGGGTGAGAGATTCTACCAGGGTTTTTCAGTGCCTTTTACCAGGGGAAAAAGAACAGAGTGTGTCCTACCTCAAAAGGTCAGTACCGATTTCTATGCTGTCATAATTTAGGAGACAGGCACATCAACAAATTCATTAAAATGGCAACTGGTAATTTTGCATATCCAAGAAGAGTTTGGGAAGAGTTAGTGGGAACCTTCCAGGGAAGGATACCTTTTAAAAATATGACTCAGGCACTCAAATGCTTGCTTAATGTTTATTGGGGACATATGAAATATTTTCACAAGAAATAAACTTTTAAGTAGTGATTAGATTGACACTGAATGGAACATGAGGAAGAAATCAAAATGAGGGAGGAGGAGGCTTGGATAACAGTCTTGTCTTTGCTACCTGCTTACTCTGTGATCTTGGGCACATTATCCTACCTCTCTGGGCTCCTCCTGTCATGATGCCACAGGAAATAACTGAGGATATCAGCCCGATGGGTGGTTTTCAAACTGTGTGTTATGATGTCCTGCTGTCCACAGAGATGAGTTTAGGCTTGAAGGGGGTGGTCCACGATCCCAAGCCCTGCTTCAGCTGGAGAAGCTCCCTTTTGATCTATTTCATATACATGTGGGGCTTCCATGAAATAGTTCATTTGAAAAATACTTTCCATAACTAAAAAAGCTTGCACACCTTTGACTAGATGATCTCTAAGGCTCCTCTCCACCACGATCTTACGAGTAATTATTTCAATGCTCCTCGCCAAGGGGTAGTCCCCAGTTTGTCCATGTTGGGGACACACCTAAGTGTTTACAACTGTTGGCTGTGTTTTGGTTTGTCCATTCCTTCATCATGTGTTGTTTGTTCACCATTGCAATTTAAAAAGAAACAAATTGTTAAATTTCTCATAAATTTTTTTATGGTCTTTCCCCTCATTTACTTCCTTAAATGCTCAATTTTATTATGAAGATATTATTTCATTCAGAGAAAACAGCTCAAAGTTCCCCAAGTCAAAGATAAATGTCTTGGGTTTTTGTTTGTTTGTTTTTAACCATTTGTCATGCTTGTTAACACAAATGGGGGGAATTTCCCTGAAACTTCATCTGCAGAACCTAAAATCCCATTTTGTGCACAATGTTTCACTGAGGAAAACAGTGTCCTCATAAGCCTTTGCTTCTCCAGGTGGAGCTAATCAAATTCTGGATCTTGCTGGAGGGAAGAAATCTAAATCTTGTCTGACTTTTTCCTTGCTATAAAAATACCTTATGATATTTTAACAAATACAGAATCTTTTATCCTGGATGTCTCAACCAAGCTTATTAGAGTTTGCTTCTTTTAACGTATATAGTCTGTTACAGAAATGGGCCTTTTTTATAGGGTCCATAAAGCCAGGTCTGTATTTTTAAAGAGTGACCTAAGGTATGTACCTCCAAATGTCACTACAGTCTAAGAAGTAAGAATTAACCTTTTTATCAGAGTTGCTATTGTTACTTTTTTAAAAGTGCTCCAAGAAAAACTCATAATGTAAAAACATTAAACTCTGTCCTCTTATCTTTTAGATGATTTTCATTTTTACTTTTAAGATTCTGTAATACTGTTGTCACTAACCAGGAAAGATCCCTTTGTCCACATCTGGGGGACCACCTTCTATCTGCTCTCAGTAATGTCCTTACAACTCATGCCAGCTTAGGCAAATTACTTAGCAAAATATTAGTCAAGCATGGCTGTTGATAAACCCATTCTCTTTGGTGAGCCTCTCTCACTTTCCAATCTTAGCCATGACCATGGTCATCAGAAACAGTGGGGAGCAGAGTCCTATTTGTAAAGGCCACTCACTAGCAAAATCTATGTAAGGGGAGCCATCCCATCTCTATCTCTACCCCTATGTCAATATCTATTATCTATCTACATCTATTATCTATCTATCTATCTATCTATCTATATCTATCTATCTATCTCATCCATCTCTATCTCTATACCTATCTATGCATCTCTCTCTCTTTCTCTCTCTTTCTCTCTCTCTCCTCACTCTGCTGTAAACCCAAGGAGTATGGTGACTTTATTTGTCTCCAAGTGTCCCACAGCACTCAATCAAGAAATCAGGCTATGTTTAAAGAATTGAATTACACGGTATTACTTTCCCTGTGTGTAAGGATCAAAGTCCAAGATGCAGAGAGGTAGTGAGTAGACTTCTTAACCCTATTACCAACATTATTGATTAGATAAGTTGGAATAGATATAATCTCTAGAAATTGTAGCAAGAACAATAAACTACTGTTTATAAAAGGAACTAGAAATGAATAAATAAGCATGTCAAAAGATGTTTTCTTTTGATCTTCCTAATATGGTGTAAACATTACCCTGCTCATTTTATAGAGGAGGAATCTGAGGCTCAGAGAAATTAAGTGGTTGGTCTTGGAAAACACCGCTAGTGAGTATTCAAGTCAGGATCATCTGCAGACTAAACACTCTTGGCTACAATGATGCTCTAAATGAGATAAAGGAAAAACAAATCAGTCAGATTCCTGTTTGGTCCCAAATATGTATTGGCATCATAGAGATGTTTTGTTTATATAATATTTCTTTCTAAAAGCCTGGGCATCATGTGTTAATGCCAAAGTGAGGCAAAAATGTAACTATCTGAATATTTTCCACGAAACCATGGTTAACTCAAAAACAGACAATGGAGACCAAAAAATGGATTATAAGGCATTTCTATTTTCCACCTTATCTGTATGAATGAATGCACCAAGGAATTCTTCAGTGGTTATATCTATGCAAGGAATATATTGGTAAGTCACCATTATCTCAAGCCCAAATAATTTTTCTAAAGCCAAAAAAACTGCTCTGTAAACATAGACGTGGTGTGAGAATCTGTAGCTTTGCAACAATTCTTCACTCGGGAATGTCTCTCTGACAACATTCTAGGGCTCGGCACTCTGCACCCTCGCTACCTTTTATCTTGTTTCTCTCCTTTGGAAATTCTACTAGTACTCTCAGCAACTGCAACCAGATGGAGAGAGCTTTGAATTTTAGTAGAAGTATCTGGTGAGTCCTGCTTACTGGGATCTGGACCACATGGCTGTGTAAAAGCTGCAAATTCCAAGCTTCTATTAAGGTCAAACCAAACAAACAAATGATCTCTGAAAAGAAGGTTGGTTCATGCTGGCCTAAGAAAGATAAGTGGCTGCCAGAAAAGTTAGACCGGTGGCTACTAAGTAAAGACAACAGATAGCTAAAGAACTCCTACTCCAAGAGAAGAAGAGCCGACCTGCAGCCGTGGGACCAGTTGGGGCTGTGATGCCACGATGCCTATTACTGGGACTTGGGTTCTCACTGAATTTACTGCTTTGTCAATGGCGTGCCTTGAATTTTGACACCAAAAGCTAAACTAGCTATCTGGTTGACTAAATTTTTAACTGAGCCTATACCTGATTTTTAAAGTCTAGGGAAGGAAGGAGACAAGAAAATGGATCTGGACCAAGAGCTTCAAAGGTAAAGGACAAAGCCTTTTTAAGAAACCACTCCTCTAAGACAACACTCTTCTTCCCCCATAGAGTCTACACTCTCTGCACTCTGTCTAGAGAATTAATCTCTCTAAAGCGTCTCCTGACTGAGCGGCACTGGTGCTCCACTGCCCCGGGAATAAAAGCCAAACTCCTTCACGGAGCATTTCAGATCCTCACTACCATGGTCCAACCCACCTTCTACTCTTATTTCCCCTTCCTACATCCATGTTTCAAACAGAACCAGTAGTTATTCCCCACGTATACACCCCCAACCCCATGTAGACCATGCGTCCTTATGCCTTTGCGATATTGTTCATTCTGCCTAAAAATATCCCCTTTCCTAGCTCTGTATTTCCAGATCCTATCTCCTCTTCAAGGCCCAGCTGGAGACTTCTCCAAGAAGCCCTCCCTGAGTTCCAGGCTCACACTAACCCATCTATGCACCTGTAAGCTGGAAGTTCTCACCTTTGTCCGGAATCTGTTACTTAAGTACATATTTTATCTTTCTGGATGGTTTGCACCACCCTTAATTCCATGCGGATGTATTCTCTCACCTTTCTCTGACTTGTTCCATGCCCTGGGAAGCTGATTCTTAAACATGTTGTCAACTGGCTTCCTCGCCTGCCAGACTCCATTTGGATTCAGCCAATGGGAAGTACCAGCAGGAAGGTCAGATGTTGGGGAGGAGAGAGCTTCCCTCTTCCTCCCTTTGGCCACCAAAGGGATATGTCCAAGTCCTAATACCCAGGCACTGGTGGATGTTACCTTATTTGGAAAAAGGGTATTTGTAGATATAATTATGTTTGAGCACTGCATATCCACCAGTAGTTGCCTCCCTCCAAGATTACAGTTTCTGCCACGTGGCCCTTCTTCCACTCCTCAGTCTCATCAGGCCCCAGTTACACTCTTTCCTCCCCTTGCTCCTTCTGCCATAGGAGTAGTAACAACTTGCCACCATTGCTAGGCTCTGGGTGCCCCAATAACCCTTGCTTATCCCTGTAACATACTCACACCTCTGTAGATAGTCCCTTCGTGAAAGTCTTTTCATCTGCACCATCCAGAGTGAGTTGTGCTTCCTACTGGGACCCTGACTGATAATTTCCCTTACCAACATCTTGAAGGTGTCGTTTGCATGGCACAGGGAAGGGCTAGGGAGTGAGGCATTTCTGAGTTGAGGTCCAGTTGGACCTTTCACTAGCTACAGAGTACTGGGAATTCCTTCCTTTTCCCTTAGCTTCAGTTCGATCATTTGTGAAATGACATCTATACAAGTAATTGTGCACATTTGTTCTGAGGATCATATGTGGGAAAATACTTTGTATGATTTCGTACAGGATTCAGTGTTGTTAAGATTCATCTTCTAATCCTCCATAAAGTAGTTAGTGCTTAATAAATGAGCTGTTCAGTATAGATGTGGTAGATGAATGGAAGGAAGAGGTCGTATTCTGTGTATTTCTCAGAGTCAGCTATCTAAGATGCACAGGAAGTGGAGGATCTACTTACGAATGATCAACATGGATTAGTACACACGACCAGCAGAGGTCCTAAAGGGGGGCTTTCTGGCCAATGCCTATTTTGTTCAAATGTTCTACAGCCGTACTCATTTTTTGGTCTATTTTTTCAAATGATTACTGAGAAGTATTCCATTAGAACTTAAAATAAATCATGGGGAAGTGGTGGAAAAGAAGAGGCTACTGAATGTTGGTTTGGAATCTGGGATGAAACTAACACGACTATGGAGAAGACTCAGTCTTCACCCACACCTTGAAAAGAGCTGGGTTCCGTAGGAAAACTGTTGCTTCTCACAGATACCTCTTAATTACTCAGCCCAGTTTTGGGAGCCACCAGCGTCTCTAACTGCTTTCCTCTAAAGAGATCACACACAATTTTATGCATGAGTGAGCAGAGTTAAGTTTGGAAAACTGGTATCAGATCTACACTGGGTTTAAAATGGGCATTTAAGGACCATTGTGAACATGTCAGGTGAGGGTCAGTTGTCTGCAGAGACTTCATCAGAATACAGGGTGAATAAGGGATTATGTCCAAGTCCTAATACCCAGACACTGATGGGTGTTACCTTATTTGGAAAAAGAGTATTTGTAGATATAATTATGTTAAGCATCTTAATTATATTAAGAGATCATCCTGGATTACCTGGGTTGGTCCTAAATCCAATGATGAGTGTCCTTGTGAGAGACAGACAAGAAGAAGACAAACACATGAAAAGAAATGGTGATATGACCATGTAGGCAAGGATTGGGAGCCAAAGAATGCCAGCAGTTACCAAGAGTGGGACAAGGCAAGGGGGAATTCTCCCCGGAGCCTCCAGAGGGAGTATGGTCCTGCCAACACCTTGATTTTGTACTTCTGGCTTCCAGAACTCCAAGACCTTAAATTTTGGTTGTTATATGTCCCCAAGTTTGTGGTAATTTGTTTACAGCCCTAGGAAACTAATGCACAGTGTAAATAATATTTGCAAAAATCCCAGAGGAAAATCCACTGTAGGTCGTTGTCCTCAGTAAAGCTAAGTGTACTGGAAGAATTTAGACCACTAAAAGTGACAGTGTGACCTTCCCAAGGGCCCCAGAAACTTGGAGAGTTATTGCCACCCTCAATCCCTTGGGCAAACAGGAAAGAGAAGTCAAATCAATTTTCTCAGGGCAGAAGAATAACAAAGTCACGGAAAGGACATGGGGACTGGAACGTATATCAAACCCCACAGCCAGAAGTGTTTAGAGAAAGGACGAGACTGTCACTCGGTCAAAGCGGCTATACAAGCCACACATAGGAGCATGTTTAGTTGTCAAATAAGTAGGCTGGGCACCTAAATGGCCCTGCTGAAAAGAGCTGAAGCCACTGAGGAGTGCCCGAGATGAGGGCCAAAATGAAGCCATCCTTAAGGCCACTGTAGGAAAATGCCACAGAAAACTCAGGGAAGCTCTGTTTAAGGACAAGAAATATTCAAATTATGCCTAGTGAGGGCTGGAGCCAGGTGAATTTGGCAATTTATCATTTGTGTGTTTGGGGAAAAATGTTCCCAAACACATTCCTTGTGCACATCTTTATGAAGGGTTCTGTGGTTTGGAGTCACTGCGGTTCCTGCACACTATTTCTTGCTTCCGCTGGAAAGCAAGGACACTGCCCTCATTTACACCTCCTCGGTCTCCCTTTCCCGAGCCAAAGATAATGCCTGAGAGAATTTGCTCCATTTCCCCCTATAATAATTCATCTTTAGAGAACCTCAAATATTCCTGTGATCAAAGAGAAATGCTGTGAAACAGATCTTTCGCATCAGCCCCAAGCTCTTCGATTAAGACTTCTCAGTGTGGACCAATTCATGAACAGAAAAGACTTTGCCCTCTTTCTTCTTTTCCTTTCCTTCAATATTCTTGGTCTTCTGGATTCACAACTATAATGTAATTTTTTTTGTTCTTATTATTTGTTAAGTATATCGAACAAAAATTATAACTTCTAAAGCGTGTTGGGAGTGGAGATAGTAAGCCTGATGTCCTCTTTGTGGGAGGCTAGACCAGGTTAGGTTGCAGAGGCCGAGACTGGTTTTAAGTAGGGTGGTTACCAGAAGTGGATCCAAGTGGGAGCTAAAGCACAACCAGGCCTGAGAGAAGAATGGAAGGCTGGCAACCAGGAAAGCCAGTTGAGCCATCAGATCTGAAAGCTGAGAGCAGAGCAAGGGTTCAGGGCCCAGGTAGGGGCCTGGGCAGGATGAGAGTCTGCAGCAAGCTGGGAATGGGGCATCCAGGACTCATTTTTATTTGGTGCTATCCATGTGGTATTTGTAGGTCAGCTCAACTGAAGGGAGCAAAGTCAGGGCAAACAAGAACAGATTCGGGCCATTTCTATCCTGTCGGTGTGGGCCCCACCCAGCAAGAAATGACGCTCCCTTTTTAACTTACTAGAGCTTCTACTGTATCAAAGATTGATTAAATTAAATTAATTAATTGACTTTTGAACATTAAACAATAAATGATGCCTGGTTTGGGAACTAAGATGACTAAATTCATTTTAGAATTTAAGAATTAATAACCATAAGATACCATTCAATTAATGGCCTATGATTAATCAGAACTACCTAAGTCACAACACTGATTCTCCATGTCAGGTCAATGGATATCTATTGATTGTTATTTTCACACCAGTACCTTTAAAAGTTCTTCTCATTTCATTTTTAGCATTGATCTCTTTTGAATTCTCACATGTCGAAGAAATGGTCAATGAGTCTTAGTTGATTTTTTAAAAAGATAGCAAAATCTCTCTCAAACTCCCAGGCAAAAATACCTGTGTAACACCAAACGGCTCCTTTACTATTGCCATGGGTACCTTTGCCATTTGTTCTGAACATGATTTTCAGAGTGCCTTTCAAATGTGATCGCCCCTGACATCAGAAAAATAAAAAATTGAGAGGCATCTCTTCTACCCACTCTACCTACCTCCTGCAAGGTTCCCTGGAGACACTAAGCATGCCAGCATCCAGAAGGGGATGTATGTTCTGAACTGCTAGTGGGCCAGGAATTAATAGATCAAGCTGGAAAAAGAAGGCAGCTAAGCAAAATAACGCATTACATACAGTAGAGAAGCCGCAGCTGGAGTACAGCAAAACACTGCACCATTACTATTGGAAGCTGTGCGCAGACGACAGCTGATAGCACAAAGCACGTGTTGGATCGGATTTACTTCGTATACCTGAATTTCCACATGCCCAAACAAGAGGCAAAAATAACACCCAGTCCAGGATAGGGAGGGTTGGAGTAGGTAGTACTTTTGAGTTATAGAACTACCTTAGCAAATGAAATTTAATGGAAAAAAAAAAACATTCTGGAGCTTAGTTATGCTCCAAGGGATTTCACAAAGAACCACCTTTGGTATAAAAAGTCCCCAGATATTTCTCTGGGTTTTGTATTCCACAGCTCCCAGAGCCCTTCATTTGAGTTATGTCCCGAAGTCTCAGGAAGTCTGGTGTTTAATTGCAGATCCGTTATTTGGGAGGAGAAGACCTTGTAGCACCTGTTAAAATACTGGTAGAGGCAGTGGCTCCTCGATGAATAGTGGAGACCATGTAGTATTCCAACATTATTCAAAAAAAATTATTCAACAAGCAGCATCGAATGCCTGCTAGGCACCAGGCCCTGGGCTAGGCGTTTGGGGTGTAACTGTGAGCACAGCTTGGTCTCTGCCTTCAAGGAGCGTGCAGTTGGAGTGGGAGACAGAACCGGACGTGACAAGTGGATTTGTCCACCTTGAGAGGAAGTACAATGTGGCCGATAAGAAAGCAGACTCAGAGCCACACTTCTGGGTTTGTATCCTGGCTGTGTCACTTCCTAGGGAGAATTATTTAACCTCTTTGGATCTCTGTTTCCTCATCTGTGAAGTGGGGATTGTAATAATACCTTATAAGCTGGTGAGGAAGATGAATGAGTTAATATATGTAAAGCACTCAGGACATGACCTGGTGTATAATGACCATGTAAATGTCAGTGACGGAGATACAAGTGGGTGTTCTGAGAATACACAGGAGGAGCAGAGCATTTTGTCGTGTGGGGGTTGGAGGGGGCTTTCTCCCAGAAAATAACATCTTGGTGGAGAGCCAAAGGTGAGCAGGGGTTGGTGGGTGGGCGGGGCATTGGAACTTGAGGAAAGAGGGGACGGCGTGTGCAAAGCCCCAGTGCAAAGCAGGAGTGATGTTGGCACACATCTCCTCCAATAATTTAATGTTCTCATGTTGCCTGACTCATTTGGCAGGAAGAATAGGTTCACAAGTTTGCTGCCTTCACTAAATGACAGATTCTCATTTCTCCAGCACCTCTGCTGTGAAATTGTCCCTGCACGCTTTGGTTAGCCGCTCTCCTTGCATGGCTCCGCACCCCTTAATGACACAAGTCACACAACACTCTATGTGTCTACTTGTCCGTCTCCCCCACCAGGCTGTCTGCTCCAGGATGGCTGGAAGTGTTTCTTTTACATATATCCTGGTGTTCCCAACTTCTAGAACAAGATCTGGTCTCCCTTAGGTGTTCAGGAAAATGTGTTGAATAAACAGTATAGCCCGTTTGTGACAGAACAGTAGCCTGTTACCAGAATCCAGCCTCAAAATCCATTTCTAAATGTTCTATCCTTTTCAGACAGAGCATTTCATCTCTGTCTTCTTTCAGGTGCAAAAATGTAGGCATGATTTTTTTCCTCCTAAATTAAGCAGCTAGTATTTTGGGCAATGAGGTAAACATTGCAAAAGAAAAACAAGTAACAAAATACATTTAATTTCAATGAATTTCATATTGATGAGAAGCTTGGCATTCATGCGGAATCTCATGCTCACTATATAGCAACAATGCAAAAGTAAACCTCACACTGAAGCCCCTTGCTAAGTTTGACCCCAAATTTGGGATCCTTCCTTAGGTGTCTCAGTTAATTTCCCTTCGGGCATTTACCAAGGGCCGGTGCAAGAAGCCCATGGACTACTCACTCACGGACATTCTTCTTGGTCTTTCTCTTTCCTCCCTCTTCTTGAGGCTGGAGGTTGGGAGTTTAAAACTGCACAGCACTGCTAGCCAACGGACATTTTTCTCCTCACTCAGAACCACTCAGCACCTTTACACAATTCCCTGAGAGACCATTTGAAGTGTAGGGACGTCCCCAATGTATAATTGCAAAGTCCATTTTCACATCATAAATACTAGCTCATGAGAAGTGGGGGAGAGGCACATATTTGGCTAGATGACTTACTGCACACACATATACTGCAGCCAGGAGGGGAAAAGACTCTCTAAGATCTTTGTATGGGAGAGTTGGAGTTGAGGAAGTTTGGCTGTCATTGCACACGTGGGGGATGCCTCAGGCCTGCCAGGGCCATGGCCCCAAAGGAAGATACAAGTATTATTGATTCCTTTATTTATTCAACAAAGATGTACTGAGTGCCCTCTCTGTGATGGGCATTTGGCACCTGGCACTGAGGATATAGCACAAGCCAAGATAGACAAGGACTCTGTCCTCATGGGGCTTATGTTATCATTGGGAAACTCAGACAACAAACACATATGGAGAAAAACAAACACGTTAGTTCCAGGCGATGACAACTGTTCTGAAGCACGTAATTCAGGGAACTAGTACAGAGAGTGATTAGGTCAGAGAGGCACTGTAGCTGGGATGCTCAGGGAAAGCCCTCTGTGGAGGTGACGCTTCAGCTGAGATTGAGTGGTGAGAAGACCTGGGTATGTGGGGAGGAGAACATTCCAGGCAGAAGTTAGTGGCAGAACAGGGACTAGCTCAATGGTTTTCCTGCTAGATTTATCAATTACACCAGAAAAAGTGTAACTTGACCAATTCCAGACTACCCAGGGCCTCCGTGTGACACACTGAGGTGGCATCATGCTCTGCATATTCTGAGGCTTTGCTCTCCTTTCACTAGGGGTGTTGGAGCATACGCTCTGAGACACGAATGGCTGCCTTGTTGGAGGGGTGGAGGTTAGGAAAGATGTGGTTTTTCCTGTGGCTGGGGCAGAACAAACAACAGAGAGAGTGGCTTGGTTGGATTGCAATTGTTAGGATATAACGACATAATAAAAACAGCCTTATTACTAAGCTGATTCCTTCAAAAGCATGATCTAATTTGTCACAGAAACTCTATAAGATGGGTTATTATGTCCTCCTTTTATAGATGAAGAAACTTAAACTTCATAGCAACAAGATAACAGCTAGAGTTTAGAGAGCAAAAATAGTTGGACCCCCATTTAAGAAACTATTAAAAAAGAGTTATGGAAACAGGCAGGGAGAGTCCTGACTCACTCTTGTCACTCTGAGTTTCTGGAGATTCTTTTTTTCTCTTAGAAGGACTTTCCCTCTTCTTCTTGTAGCAGGACTTTCCCTTAAGCTTATCATTTTAGCCCTGAGGCATCGGAATGAGTCAGGGTGGATACTACTTCCCAACATTTGACTTAATGGTGCTGACCTCATCACACATGGCATTTTTACCATCTTTGAACTCTGTTAGGTAAGGTGACATGGACATCCACTAAGAACACTTTGCTCATCTAGGAAACTATGCTTAGAGAGAGAATATGAACTTCTCTAGATACTCATACAATCTTGCATGGTAAGATTCATGGAGTGTCACTTATGTGGAGGTCGTGGGCTGAGTGGAAAGAACTCCCATTGGATCAAAAGAAAGAGCTGATTATTCTCTACGTCATTTAGTTGTTCATTCCTAAAGATTATGTAGTACCTCATCTCCACAGCCAGGGTTCTTCTTCACCCCCACACTTTCTTTTTACTTACAGATAACTTTAATCAGGAGAAAAGATCATGCTACAGTCTCCCTGGGGTATGTGAACTACACACCAATGCCTAACCTAACGGCAGAAGAATGTGGAAGTCTCTGGAGGGTCCAAGAGCAACAAAACTCCAAGAAGCTGCCTTGATAAAGCCTGATAATTACTCATCCACACTGAACCTCTGATTGAAGGAAAGGATTTCAGACAACTAAAAGGCAGGCCAAATTCTGTCCTCGCCTCAGAGAGTAAAGGCACTGTACAGGTGACTCTCTTTCCTGCAGTGCTTCTGCCCTCAATAAAAAGGACAGTGAACTTCAAAGATCTTGGGACTGTGTACAAGAACTTTATCAAGAAAAAATGTGATAGGATGCACTTCTTCTCTTCCTACATTTATAATCATTAGTCACACACGTTTATACGAGTCCTGCTAATATAACTTGCCAGAGGTATGCAATGCTAAAATACAGAAATGACATACATAATGAGTGAGATATGCAACGTTTAGGGGATGGTCACACTTGAAGCTCTGCCTCGAGGGGGGAGGGGGGGCATAGGCAATATACGTAACCATAATATTTGTACCCCCATAATATGCTGAAATAAAAAAAATACAGAAATGAAAATATAATTAAACTCCACTAAAAAGCACATATAAGATTGAACAATAGTCTAGTTCTATAGCAAATAAAAATTTTTATTTTAATCAAGATAGCTATCATTTCCTATATGATTAAACTTATTTATCTATAAAATATTTTCAGCCTTTTAACACTGATTGATTTGGAATAGTTTCTTTTTTCCTATTTACACAGCATATTTTACTCAAGTCCCCTAGAATATCTCATATGTAACAGAAAATTCTCAAGAAAAGAAGGATAAAAACTAGTCCCAGTTCTGGAATGACATGCTTTCTGAAACCACAAAACCTGACACATGGTCTGAAGATAGGATATTTACATATTTACATTTATATTCACATAAATTAACTCATTTAGTTTTCATAATTACTTTATGGCATGGAATCCTTATTAACCCCATTTTATGGATGAGGATTCAAAGGCCCAGGGAGATTAAGTAATTTGTCCAAGATCTCACAGCTAGTGAATAGTAGAGCCAGAATTTGAAGGGAACCAGTCTAGCTTCAGACTTTTCAATGTCATACTATCTCTGTGATACCACCAAAATATTCAAAATCATACCTCTTCCAAATATCTGGAGTATATTACCGTGCTACTGAAATTCTCACTTTTAGATATCTGTTATCATAAATTGACTATTCTTTCTTCTTTTGTTTAAAAAATATATTGCAATTAATACATATTCTATACAAAAACTCAAATTATAAGGGTGTGTTAAAAATAAACAGCAAAAAGCCATAGCCTGATTTTTAAAGGACTCTTATTTTCTAGGTGATGGATTTGCTTTTTTTTTTAATCTGTGTTTTATTATTTATTCCCAGTGATTATCTCATGACCTTGTTCCACGTCAGCTGCTCCTTTCCACACACCCAACACCGCTATTTCTTACTGGCTGGATTGCTTTCTGTGGACAACCCAAGACGTCACCCCCTGCTGACACAGTGACTAGACACGCTCTCTTTCTCACCATTATCTTGAAGATTCCTGAAAACGGAAGACTACATGGGTGTTCTGTGTATATCTGTATATTTCTTTGCCATGTATGACAAACACCAAACTGAGTGGCAAATGTGAAAAGATTGCATCCAAGGAGCACCAAACACATACCTAAGTAGAGGGAATTTGTTCCAATTTTGATGAATTAGCTGGAAAGTTTTGATAGTTTAGAACTGGAAGTTATCTCATAGATAATGTAATCCAAACCATTACTTTACAGCTGAGAAAATGGAGACTCAAGGAAATGCAGAGGAAAGAAAACATACTTTGGCATCAGACAGATAAAGATTTGAATCCCGGCTCTGCAACACTAAATGGCAGTGCAATCTTGTCAATTTCCCTAACCTCTCTGAACTTCAGTTTCCTTTTCTATGAAACTGAGGAGTATTACACCTTACTCCACTGCCACTGCCTTCACCCTTTCCTATCTAACCCCCCATGCTCCCGTGCTCCAATACCCAACATGCTCCCAAAGCCTCTTGACCTTCACTCCTTGAAATATATTCTCAGTAGCCAAAGTGGACTTTAAAAAAACATAAATCAGATCCTGTCACACTTAAAGTTCTTCAAAGACTTTCCATTGTCTCCAGAATAAAATCCTACAAAGCTTTGCATGTATGGACTCTGCCTTCTCTGCCTCCCTTCTCTTCTTGGCTCTTCTCTGGCCACACAGACCTCCTTTCTCTTCCTGGAACATGCAAAGCCCTTTCTGGCTTGTG
>VBSM01001265.1:67103253-67120480 GCA_008086735.1 Cheirogaleus medius
AACATTTGTACCCTTGTAATATGCTGAAATAAAAAAAATTTAAAAAAGAAAATATGTTTAGCCTTAATTATAGGAATCTCTTCTAACAATACAAGATTCTTGTGGACAGGATCCTTATTTGACCAGAACAGCATCTGATACACAAGCAATGCTTCTCAAATGATAGATATTTTTATTGGTAACAAGAATAGACATCTAATCATTTGATCTGAAATCGTGGAAGCAACCCCTTGCTCCTATGGGGCAAAATCTAGCAAAATCAAATTTTAGTTTTTTTTTCTGTCTCCCTGGAACTAGGCAAGCCAGAGAAGGGAAAATGCTGAGCTGTGATCAGAAGACTGAAGAAGGTGGGCCACAAGAAGTGTGGCGGGCACCGCCAGGGCAAAGGTGGTCGAGGTTAGTGATGGTGAGTAAGGCCAGGATCTGGAGTCTCTGAATTCTGCTCAGACCTCTCCCCTGTCCCTCCCACCATGGCTAGAGTCCTGGAGCTAGATGCACGGAGAAGTGCTCCAGGACAGGGATCACTTTGTATAACTATCTGGGGCTCTTCTTTATGAGCCACTTTCGACTTTGGCTAGCAGCAGGCCCATGCATTTGCTCAGGCCACTGTATCACCAATGCAGCCACAAGGCATTTCAAGAAAGTAAGAATTCAAAGGAGAGATCCTGAAACAGCATGTTCACAGAATTCAAGAGCTCTTGAGCTCTCCACTGCAGTCTTCATCTTCTAGCATCTCAGTGACTGACCTAATCACAAGTCCTTGCTCAAGCCTGGACTTTTCCTCCTTAGAGGTAGCACAAGAAGGTAGTCAGCACAAGCAGGGAAGAACTGCTTGGTCCAGGCCAAAAGCCGGCAATTCTAAGATCAGGATGGAGGCAGCAAGAAGTTGCCCTGTTAGTGAGCGGGCAGCTTGTTCCACATCCCCGGGTTTTACGTGACCCTCCAGGGTCAGATGCCTCCTTTAAGGTTCTAGCTGAGGGTTTTTCTGAGCCCTCAGGAGAAGTTTTATCCAACATTACACAGAGTGAAGGGACAGGGGACAAGGTAATTCCTCAGAGTAGCACCTTTATGTTTCATCAGGTCTGGGATAGAAAGAAGGTGTTAATATTTAATATCTCAAGTAAATTTCCAACATGGAAGGAATGTACTAATTGTACCTGCCAAAAACCTGAGAAATATGGGCTAAGCTTGATGACCACATTCTCTTTTTCAAAGACTGGGAAGGCCTGAAAGAGTTCTGTGCTTGCTTTATTTCTCTTCAGGCTCCAGGCAGAATGGTAGCTGACATTTTACATGGGGTGGGATGAGGAGGAGGTAAGTGGGCTTCCTTAAACACCAGCTTTATCATTCATGGGCAAACGCCTGCTTTCTCCCTGCCCTGGCTCTCTTCTCTTTGTGCATTATGTTTCCTGTGACTTTTGCACTCTGCACCTCAAATGCTTCTCACTAGTCTTGACAGCTAAGTTTGCTTCCTATGCCCCTTCGATCACTGTCAGTAAAGATGTCATGGGCTTAGCCTAGGAGCTCCTTTTGGGTCCTGTATTTGTGATCTATGATAAGCAGCTCAGAAGGCAAAGGCTATTCTCCTTCCTTCTGCATGACCTCCCTTTATCCCAATTATCCCCAGCTTATTTAATCACACACATTTTGGGCAGAGAGTAAGAGAAGGGACATTTGGCTGTGGAACATGAGTTGCCATTTTCCACTCTCAGTTACAGTCAAGGTCAATACTGCCATAGTGCTGCCTTCAAGGTCACTATCTGTAGATGGCCTGGGCTGGGACCTCCCTGCATCCATCAGGATCAAGATGGAGTAGAGCAGTGGGATTCGAGACTCTTGGGACTGGGGTGGTGATCTGGTGCTGGGGTGGCGGGAATGGGAGGCAGGGGACGAGGTGAGCCTGCAATCATGAGCAGGAGAGAGAAGGCTCTGAACACCCACTTGAATTCCTTGGCCCATCTCTCTGCTCCCTTCTCTCTATCCTCTTGGAGGCAAAGTCCCCCCATGGCTGAGTTGTGATACTTCTCCAGTTAGATGCAGAAAGCCAGCTCAAAGCCTTCTTTTCTCTAAACCCCTCAGGTTTGGCCAGAGCATTTCCACCACCATTGCTCAAGAGAATGTTCTCTTTCCACTGGGTCTTGCTTCCAAGGGCTCTTTTGTCCCTTTTGATCATCCTCTCTCAAATCCTACTGGCAAACTATTGGCAGGTCCATCTTGAGCTTTGATTTGATCTCTTGAGATAAGCTTGTTTGAATTCCTAGTTCCTGCTTAGACTCTCCCTATGCCAGAAAAGACCTCATTTGGAATAGAATCTCACAGAATAAACCCCAAACCATTATCGTCTAGTCCCGTCCTTATTCCAGCATATGCCTCCCACACTAGCATGGACTTTTAACTCCTCAAACACCCCAGGACACGTGCACATGCTGTTTTCTCAGCATGGAAGGCTGTTGCCCACACTCTTCATGTGAGAGGCTGCTCAGAGGCCACTTTCTCATAAAAGTCTTCACTGCCTACTAGTCTTAGATGGTCTCCAGTGTTATATTCAATGTTTTTTTTTTTAATAGCACCTCTCTTACTGGGTAATTTTAAATATACAATGTGTCTACCTGTTTAATGTTTGTCTTCTCACTGTATTCTCTAGAAGGGCAAGAACCATGAGTGGTCTGTGCACCTCTATCTGTAGAGTGTTTAGTGCAGAGTCCTGCAGCATGCTAGGTACTCAGTAAGTATTGGGAAGCAGCGTAGCAGAATGGTTAAACATGTGAACCTGGAGTCAGATTGCTTGAGTTGGGAACCTGCTTTTATAACTCACTATGTGACCTGGAACAAATGAATTAACCAATTTGTGCCTCAATTTTCCCATCTATACAATGAAGACAATGATGCTTAATGTATAATGCTATTGTGAGTGAACACAAAATGTCTAGCATAATGCCTAGCAATTGGGGTATCTGCGTTCAGGGTCTTGGCAACGGCTATGAGAAATTGGCATAGAGCACAAGGGGCTAAAATTGGTTAGATATCAAACCCTTCCAACCATAGTGTTGGTAAAGGACATTAGAAACAGCTTTTCAGATTAGGGAATTATGGAGCAGAGAGAGCAACATGTTTTATCTCGTGCCTTATCTGTGTGTCAGGTGCTATATTGGGTATTATATGCTAGGAGTTATAAGATGATTTGGTGGGGGTGGGGAGACAGGAAATCCAGTGATTCAAATGTAGGTAGTGAGAAAGTCAAACTTTGTGAAACACTGGTTTAGACCATGCTTTAGACCATTTTCTCAGCCCCAACACACCAGCAACTTAGGACACCTCCCATCAGTAACAGAGGCCGACCAGGGCAGTAATGTTCTGGGTGGGTGGGGGAGGAGTGGCAGGCAGTGTTGAAGGGGAGGGCCATGTGAGTTTGACATAGCCTCATCTCTAGAGAGACTGATGTGGCCTCTTCAGGAGAGAGGACTGGTTCCCATCTTGTTGAGAATGTTTGCAAACAGGTAAAGGAAAGCAGACCAGAGTCACCTATAGTGATTATGACAGGACACGATAAAACCAAACAGACACACAGGGGTCAATGGCAACACTGGGGATGGAGTACCTGGCAGTATCTGGGGACCAGAGATAGGAGAAGGTACTTAGGGAAGAATTAACCTGTGGTCTCATCCTTTGGGGGAATCTGGGGGAGAGCAGGCCAGGTGGAGAAGGGGAGGACAGACGCAGTAGACAGAACTAAGCACGCAGAGGCACGGAGCCATGGCAGCCTGGCTGCAGGGGAGAAGACTGCCAGGCAAGTTCTTCTGCTGTAATTCTGGCTCTGCCACCCTCTGTCTCGGTCACCTTGGATATGTTTGGGAAGACCTGTCAGTGACCTCTCACTATGATGTCCTGAGCTTGGAATTGTTCCAGACTTTTCTCTTCATTGAAATGACCTTGGTTCTCATTTCCTCAAGCCTTGGAATGAGGCTGCTGCCAGAGGATAACATGGACTAATGGACTAACAGAATATCTAGCAAACATAAAATAGTTCAGATTGTTACGTGCCCTCCCCAACCCCACAGAATTCTCAAGCCTTTGGTAGGCCCAAATGTGAGACACTAAGGACAGGGATTCCATTGATCATGCTATGCCAGGATGAGGATATTTCTTAACAGGCAGGCTTATTCTTGCTTCTCAAATGACAATAGTAAGTCCTCAATAAGAGTTATAACAACAGCTAACACTTTTGAGCACTAAGAACTATGCACTCTAATAGTTACAAGTTTTTTGAGGTCAATCTTATTTATATCTTACCTGTGATGAGCAGAGGCTCACAGAAGTTAACTCACAAGCTAACAAGCAGCCACGCCAGGCTTTTAGTCCAGATCTACTTGGCTCCGGAGTAACTTGGCTGGTTTCTGTGGAGGACATCAGTGAAACTTCATCCCAGGCTAGACCATACGTGCTCAAGTGCTTGTTGCTCTCGATTTAAGTAAATGTTTCTGGTTAACAGCAAACCGAATTTTAGTAACATCCTCAATTTCTGTGAAGTGATCAAGGGAGTTGAAGGCTTCTTCTCAAGGCCAATCCAATTTTCCACATCTAAAACCCAAACAAGATAAGACCATCTAAGGATATCTTGAATGTGCACTGAATGTTTTCATTTAACATAATGTCGTCTTCCAGTTTCAGAAGGCTTCAAAACGAGAGTTCTCTTGCCTTTCTAGAAAGAACACTTAAATTTGTCTTAGGTCACCTTGAAATTGCATCACTTCTCAACTACTTAAACTTAACACTCAACATGATCCCTACAATCCCATTTCATTTATTTTCTTCTGAATAGAGTTGGTCATAGCTCCCTAACACACTCTTCTCCAAGATGAAAAGTCAGACAAGTAAAAATCACTTTACAGTCTGTCAGTTTTTCCCCCAAATTATTGCTCAACAAAATTCACATTCTATTAATACAAATCTCATTTCCTCACTAGCTTTTTTTATGTTAGTTTTTTATAGGGGGGAAAGAGGCATTTAAAAAATTTTGTAACACAGGGGACCTCTCTACTACTTTTGCAACTTCCTGTAAATCTAATAATTTCAAAATAATTTTTTTTAAAAAAATTGTGAAACGCACACATAGGATATTAAAAGAATATGTATGGCTTGAAGTGAACACTCGAGTGCCTGCCAAACTGGTTAAAAAGTATATAACATTCCTGTTGCACTGAAGCCCACCCCACACTGTGTCATGTGTCCCTTATCAGTCATATCCCCTTGTGTCTTCCCCAGAGGTGCCACCTTCCTGATTTTTATGTTTACTGTATTCTTAGTTTTCTTTACTGACTTGCCATAAATATTTGTATCTCTAAACAATTTTTCATGTTTATTAGCTTTTATCAATAGAACCATTCTGTATTGTATGAATTTTTTATGAAGTTTTTTATTCAACATTATATTCATGGGATTTATTCATCTTCTTGATGTGACTTAATTATTTTTGGTGATATATTCCAATATATGACCATTCCACAGTTTATTTATCCAATCTATTGATTATTGATATTTGGGTTGTTCCCAGTTCAGGGGAAAATGGTGCTTTGTACATGTTTTTGAGTGCACCCAGGCAAGAGTTTCTATCATGTAAGTAACTAGGATTAGAGTTAGTGGGTTATAACATAAGCACATATTCAACTTTACCAGATGATACCAAATAGAAATTCAAAGAGTTTGTACCAATTTACTCTCCTACCAATAATGTATGAGAATCCCCATTGTTCAACATCTTCATCAGCACTTGGTGTTGCCAGACATATTTTTTCTCCTATTTATGGGTAGTGGTGTCTTACAATTTTTCTAACATATGTTCATCTGAGTCTGGTTACTAACAAAACTGGGCATCTTTTTGATAATTTATTGGTTATTTGAATTTCTTTTCTGTGAGGAGCCTGCTAAAGTCCTTTGACCATTTTTATACTGGGTTTTTGCCTCTTTATTATCGATTTGAAGGATTTCTTTTCATACTTCTTGGAAATTAGTACATTGTTAGTTATATATGTTGCAAATATCTTCTCTCAGTTTGTGGCTTACCTTTTACTCTCTTTATGACATCTTTTCAAAAACAGATCTGAATTTTAATGTTAAATTTTCTGACTTTATCCTGTTTGTGCATTTATATCTTATTTAAGAAATCCTTCCAACCTAAAGCTATGAAAATATTTCTCTGTATTATTTTCTGAAAAGTTTATAATTTTGTTTTTCATGGATATATCTTTATTCCATTAGAAATTTATTTTTGTGGATGATCTAAAGAAAGGGTCTAATTTCATTTTTCTCCTGTGGGTAACTAACTGTCCCAGCACCTTTCTTTGAAAAGTTGGTAATTCCATCCTGTCCTCATTGATTTGACGTCTGCCATGTGTTCAGTGGACATATATATGTGAGTTTGATTCTGGGCTCCCTGCTGTGTTCTATTAATCTCTGCCGATGCCTGCACCAATCCAACACTGTCTTAAATACTATAACTTTATAATATGTTCTGATATCCAGAATGACAAGTTCCCCATCTTTCTTCATCTTTGAGTGGTTTGCCTTTCTTGGCCTTTTGAACTATTAGAACCGGATTATCAAGTTCTATTTAAAATATTTTGGAAGAATAGATGTGTTTTTGATTATTGAGTTTTGTAAGCCTTGAGTGTTTTTGATTATTGAGTTTTGTAAGCCTTGAATCTGTTGTATCTCTCCATGTATTTGTGAATTCTTTAATTTGTAACAGATAGGACAGGCCAAATTATGCCGTGGTTACAGACAATTTCAGAAGCTCAGTAGCTTAACACAACAAAGTTTATTTATTGCCTGTGCTATATGTCCATTGTGGGTCAGCTGAGGATCTGCTCTCTCATTGTCATTCAGAAACCCAGGCTGATGGAGCATCCACCATGTGGGCCATTGCTGGTGGCAGTGGCAATGGGGAAGAGAGCTAAGTAGAGCACTGGTTCCTTAAGCTTTCACTCATCTTCCATTGCTCAGAGCAAGTGATGCTGGCCACACCAAGATCAGGAAGTGTCCAAAACAGGGGGAAACAAACATAATTGTGAATACCAGAGCATCTTTCAATCAACTTTTATAGTTTTCTCTATAACTGTCTTGCTAGATTTATTACAAGGTACTTCATATATCTGATGACATTGTAAATGGTTACAGAATTTAATTTTCTATTTGCTTCTGATATATAGAAATGTAATTCATTCTAGTATGTTGATTTTGTATTCAGTAACTCTGCTAAACTCTCTAATTAATTCTAATAATTTATCTATATTCTATTTTGGATTTTTTACATACTGGATCAAGTGATCTGTGAGTAATAACACTTTTATTTCTTTCTATTTCCATTATGCATTTATTTATTTATTTGTCACCTAACTGCTCTGGCTATAATATCTAATACTCTATTGAATAAAAGTAATAATAGCAGGCATCTTTGCCTTATTCCAAATCTCAAAGACAAAGTTTTAAATTTTTTACCATCAAGTATGATATTTCATGAAGTGTTTCTTTGGTAGAAACCCCTTTAATAGGTTCCCTTCTATGTCAAGTTTGCTAAGAGTTAAAAAAAAATCATGAATGGGTGTTAGTAAATGCTTTTCTGCAACTATTGGGATGATCATATCATTTTTGTTCTTCATTTATTTGCTAGTGAAGTGAATATCATTACCTAATTTTCTAATATTAAATGAACTTTGCATTTCTGAAATAAATCCACCTTGATTTTAATGTATTATCTTAACCCTAGAATATTATATTCTGTGAAAATATTCTTCAAACATGAAGGAGAAATAAAGACTTTCCCAGACAAATGCTGAGGGATTTCATCAACACCAGGCCTATCTTACAAGAAATGTTATAAGGAGTTCTTCAATCAGAAAGAAAGGGACATTAATGAGCAATAAGAAATCATTTGAAGGTGTACAACTCACCTCACTGGCAACTTTAAGGGCACAAATACAGAATACTCTATTGCTGTAATTGTGGTGTGTAAACTATTTATATCTTGAGAAGGAAGACTAAAAGACAAACCTATCAAAAATAACAACTTTTTGATAGATAGTATAAAAAGATATGGATGGAAACAACAAAAAGTTAAAAAGCAGTAGGGGGTGGAATTAAAGGGTAGAATTCCTGTTAAATTTCTCTTTGCTTATTTGTCTGTTTGTAAGCAGAGTTGTCATATGCTTACAAGAATTGATTATATAACGTTTTTTGCAAGCCTCATGGTAACCTCAAATCAAAAAACCTGCAAATAGATACGCAAAAAATAAAAAGCAAGACATTAAAACCAGAGAAAATCACCTTTAACAAAGGAAGATAGGAAGGAAGAAAGGAAGAGAGGACTACAAAACAACCAGAAATCAAATAACGGCATGGCAGTATTGAGTCCTTACCTATCACTAACAACATTGAATGTGAATGGATTAAACTTTCCAATCAAAAGACATAGAATGGCTGAATGGATTAAAAAAAAAAGAGTCACATATATGTTGTCTGCAAGAAACCCACTTCACTTACAAAGACACACAGACTGAATATTAAAGGATGCAAAAAGATATTCCATGTGAATAGAAACCATAAAGGAGCAGGAATAGCTATACTTCTCTCAGTTAAAATAGATTTAAACCAGAGACCCATTCATTAGCCCACAAATACATATTCTCCACTGTGGATAACTTTTTAGGTAACAGAATAGGAGTGAAATTCTGACACTTAACCTTTCTTGTCTCTTAATTTTCAACTGCCCTAAGCTACCGTGCTTCCTGCAACCTCATTTCTCCTCTGATTCTACTCCCACCCTCTGCAAACCAAGTCGGTGGTGAGCTGGTGGCGTAGAACTTGCTGCTACCCTTAGTCAACCCACATGTGATACTGACTATAGGGCCAAGGTCCAGTCTGCTTGAGCCTCTGCAGGGCATTTCTATCACTCCCAGGTTTTTTCCATGGTGATCTTCTACCAGACTCACTCCAGCATTTTCTCCAACATTTCTCTGCGTTTATCTTCTTCTTTTAGTAGCACCCACCTCTTAAAGGCACTAGGCCTGAATCTAAGAGGTGTTGAAAGCAAAATTATGCCCACATGTAAGAAAAACTGCATGTGGAAACAAAGGAGAATGTGAGAAAGAAAAACTGAGCCTATGGCAAGTATATTAGGACTAATTTTAAGTCAAGCGGATTTTTTTTTTTAATTACATAATAGATTTTTCAAGAATAGTTTTGTTTATGGAGAACTCTCTCTGTGTCTGGAATAGTACTAAAGAGCTTTGCAGGCATTATGTCATTTCTCTACGTGGTATACTAGCTTACATCCAATTGCTAGATCAAGAGACTAAGGATAAATGTTTGTGCAAGGCTATGCAACTACTAAGTGCCAAAGCTGGAACTCAAAACCAGCTCTGTTTGGCTCCCCAAACCTTGAACTTAACTTCTACACTGCACTGCTTTTATCAGACATCCAATCAAACGGTTCAAACAACAGAGGGACTCAGTTTTGACAAGAACATAAAAACGAAGCAGCTAGAAGCAGGTAGAACTGATTAGTTCCAGAGCCAGGCATCTCATGAGCCTTGTCTGGCAGACGTGGAAGAATTCGTTATAACAGCAAACAGTCTGAACCTTTCAGGTCTGTGTTTGATATTAAATCCCAGTTACTAACGGGGAGCTTCTTCCACTCTTCTCCCAATCTCACCGTCAATACACTCTTCTCTTCTCACTCATTATAGACCTTCCAGCGTTGCATGCTTGGGTGCGACAGGCGGTGAGGGTAGGGGAGACTATGGGGGGTAGTAGGTGCCCCAGGTTTCGGTCAGTTTGAAAATCAATTCAGTCATTAACTTGACAACTTTTTCTGGGTGTGGGGGGTTATTTTTAAAAGAAATAAGAAGTTGGAAGTGGCATAACCTCTGTGCCCTTTTTCCTTAGAACATTTTAGTAATGGAATTGGAGTTCTCTGGCTCCTCTTGTTTGTTATGTAGGCTTTGTCTACTGATTCTCGATATCAGGCAGCAAACTCATGATTCTGAATGGCGACCCCTCTTTCAAAGAAGCTGGAGTGCCTTGATGCTAGTAGGAGATGATTTATTAGCTCCACCCTCAAAAGAGGCCTCTGAAGACAACCTCCCCTCCTGCTTCAGAATGAACTCTTCTCATCTGTGCTGAAGGTCACATACGGAGGCTCAATCATCCCACCTCCCCTGAGAGCCCTCAGCTGTTCTCCATGAGATGTGAGCTGTTGTGGAGAGTGTGAGGCAGGGAGGAGACAGGGCTGAACCGGGAGGGGCTGTGGAAAGTAAATAAAAGCAGAATTCTTACGTCCCTGGGCTAGACATATTGCATTGTGTGTTCTCTGAATGTTGGTGGGAAATGCGATCCTCAAAATTTCTGTAGATTCCTTTTGGTATCTGTATCCTCTCTATTATTCCATAATCCCAAATCACAGCTCTGTGTGTGGGTGTGTGTGGGTGTGTGTTTGGGTGTGTATGTGTGTGTGTGTGTGTGTGAGAGAGAGAGAGAGAGAGAGAGACAGAGAGAGAGAATGCAAAATCCCATGATAGTAAATGAATGGATTTGAAGAGAATTTCAACCAATCAAGGTATCTTAACTGACTTTTGCAGTAGTTTTTTACACAATGTTAGTTAGAGATAATCCAAGAATAAAGGCCAAGACTAGTGACTTCTCTAATGAAACGTGTTATTTCTCTCTCCAAATCATGCTCCTCAGAAAAGTCATTGGGTATCTGGTGAGCTTGCATAGGTAAAAGAATAGGTCTCCCATGGGTGGCAGGATGGATCTGAGGAGCTCTGAAATCACAGACATCAGAAAGAGTGCCACGATCAACTTCTTTTAATTTCAAGGTGGAAGTTGTCCCTGAGGATGTCCCATTCTAAAGCCAGGTCAAATGCACATGGCCATCATACAGAGTGGCACTAGAGTAGGGATCATTCTCCTCATCTCCCCACACTGGGGCCCTGTGGCTTAGCACATGCTCATAATTAGCATGGAGGCAGTGGCCCTCTGAGCTCCCTTGGCCTTCAACTTATCCCTTGAAACAATTAGCCTCTTACCTGTTCGAAGTAGTCCAGTTGTGCACTCCTTTGGATTTGTGACTATTTGTGTGAGATAAAGCTGGAAAGCTAAATCAAGTCTGAATCTTAGAAGACCTTCAGTGTCTGCTAGGGAGTCACTGCAGGTTCTGGAGAAAAGTGGCAGCCGATCATAGTGCGCCTTAGGGAGCTTCATCTGGTAAAGACCCAATGACAAATTGGAAATAGAGAACCTACTTATGATGCTAATATAATAACCTAGGAAAAAAATGCAAAAACCCTGAACTGGAGCCATAGGAAGAAGAGAATAAACATGGAAAATATTAGGAACTAGAACAGGTAGAACTTGGTGATATGGGATGAGTATGGCAGATCTAGCATTTATTTTCTTCTATACTTCTTCCTAACAAATTCCCAATTTTTTTTTCAGAAATGTACTCCTCTTCTGCATAATCCTGGGCTTCAGGAGAAGGAAGGTGGCTCCATCCCAAGCATCAGCGAGTACATCCTAGTTATCCTATAAGTCAATCATGCTCCTCTACTCCCTTTGCTTGGAGCTGGACACATGTCCAGGTCTAGCCAGAGTGATGTGAGATAAGCCGTCCATAGCCCCTCATAGGGTTATGGGGAGCACCTGGTAAGATTATGCATATGAAGCACTTGTCACTAGTAGGCACTCAGTAAATTTGGGCTGCCTACTTCCACAGTTCCAAATCTGTTATGTGAGTCCAGGCAAGTGGTTTCTTCCCAAACCTTACCTACTAGCCTGTTGGTGTAGACCTCAGCTTTAGCACAGCACCTATACAAAATAAGGGATTAATAAAGACCAAACTGAAATGAAGCTGACATTAGGAAGCACAGAAAGAGGAAGGTGGTGGTTTCTTGTGGGGAGGGAATTGGCTGGCTGTGTTAGGAGTAGGGCTAAGCAGTTTTGCAAATGCTCAGTTTACCAGGATGGTGGAATATCAGATGGCATAAACTTTAGGCAGTTTTAAAAGGGAAAAATTGAGTTAACCCCTGTTTTTTCTAGGTTTCCACAACTCCATATTTGAGAGGTTTTAATATTAGTTTTAATTTTAGGTGTCAGATGTGTTTGCATTAGGGAGTGTAAAGGACAGGGCCATAAGTATACTAAGCGTCACATTTTTTAGTTGCTACAATAAAGGGTTAAGGGACTTGGGATTTGAGTTCTAATAGCCTGTAAATCTGTCACCTAAATGAGAAGCAAAATCGTGTAATTGCTTAACATCTTGTAAGAAAAGCAACTTGGTGTCCTCGTGCAATTAGATGGGTGGCTTTGACATTGCATAGAACCAACTTCAGTCTTCCTTGTTACTGCAGGAGCCGAGTTGCCAGTGTTTGTAAACATGTGGCAGGCAAATATCTGGGTACCAAAAGAGGGGCTGATTATGTGGCAATAAGCAGAGATCTGAGGGCAGCCATGAATTTGTGTTTGTGGTGAAATCCCTTGTGTTCAGACTTTTCATGGGCCCTCTCGATGCCTGGAAAAGCCACAGTAGATATATTATGCATCCAATGTAACTGCAATAAATATAAATTGACCTCATTTGCTCATTGCTTTGGTGTAGAATTTCTGGATGTAGAAGAACAGACTGAATACTAAAACAAATTAACTGACAATTTTGAATGCTGTAATCATATTTCCTGGTTACAAGAACTTGGGTGATGTTTCTGCCAATTGAATAATTCTCATTTGAAAAACACAGATGCGTGTTGGCAGGTCCTGTGCTATCCCCAAACATACTGTTAAAAACTCAAATATAGTTATTTAAATTACCTGATGAAAGCATGATTCCTCACCCAGCTCAGCTGTTGCAACATCAGAGTGTTTGTCCATGGCTTTGGATCACAATCCTCTTGGATGTAGGTGAGAGGAGGGTTATAAAAGTAAAGATTCAGGAAGCTGGGGTAGAAGCATTGCTGCTTCTTCACATCCTGTCTTTCCTTCTAATTTCTGTAGTAAGAATAGATATGCTGGATAACTTGGTTCTGCCATGTTATTTTTGCAAAACCATGGCAAGTACCCAAAGCAATCCTTTCTCTGCAGAGATCCAGGGCTATAAATTACAGCTACCATTTATTGAGTAGTTGCTAAGTACCAGTCACTGTGCTTTGCATGGATCATTTTATCTAATCCAGAAAAAAATCCCATGAGAAGAGGACTGTCGTGATCCCTCAGTTGTAGATGAGGAAACAAAGGTGAAGAGAAAATACCTTGTCCAACGTCACAGAAATAGTTAAGTGGCAGAACTAAGACTTGTACCTGAACTCAGGTTTCTTAGATTCTCAGAATGTAAGAATCTAAGCCAACATTCTTAACCCTAGACTGCATTACCCTAAGCGTACAGCCCAGTGGGTGTGGAGTCTTGTAAACCTGAGAACGGCAAATGACTTTGGGCCTTCAGATATTTCTCAGTGTGGGAAGACAGATCTTTGGAATAAGATCTCTTGTGGCTTCCTGAGTGAGCTGTAGTCACAGGGTTAGCTTAATAAAAAGTTTGCCTTTCATCCTTCACGTAGGGATAATGAAACAACATGAGCTATGAAAACTCATCACCTGCTTGGCAAAAATCCTCACAGAGTTAGTTGGAGGAAACTTTGGATGATTCAAAGTTCAAGATGTCTCACAATCTCACCATTTGGAGCCTGGATCCAGAGGTAGTTAGCTCTCTGCACAGCCTCACTTGTGCTCAGGACCTGATGTATTTTCCCTCCTGACGGTTGTTTTTTCTATTGTCAGGCACAGTGTCAGATTCTATTCCTATCTAGACTTCAGTATAGACTATTTGTTTCTCCCTTTTTGTCAACTCATAGTTTCCTTTTGTTCATTCTCAAAAATTAAGAAATGATCTTACAGGGATCCTTTAATCACGTTGGATTGGGTCCTTTTACTTTATACTCTTCAGAAAAGGAGATTCATTTTCTTTGGTCTTCCACACTGTGGTCAACAGAAGTTCTTCCTCAGTTGCAACCTAAATGTGTCCTGTGGTTTAAGCTCTTTCCCTCTTATCTTACTTGCATCATTATTTGGAAACTGGCTACATGGGAAGAGGGGGTGGCTAGAGGAGATGGGGGTGCTGTGTGGATTGGCTGAGTCCTGACTCAAACTCAGCTTTTTAGAAGTTGACAGCTGCTCTGCTTATTAAATAGAATGTATTCCTTGTATGTCTATTTTTATATCCTTGCAGCACTAGGAAGCCTTCGTTTGAAGGGAGGCGATCTCTCTCTAGAGACTGAGCAACATGGAAAATAATAGGGCTTTCAAGCTTTTCGGGTGCCTAGAAATTGCTCTCCTTTAGAAACAATCCTTCTGCTTTCGAAACAGTTAATTGAATAACGTTTACATTCATAACACTACAAGAAATCATCCGGCCCCATGCGCAGTTGTGACAGCTGGAAAGTATTTTTCAGCCATCTTCGTGCATCAGACCCTATGGAACCTTTGCTGCCCCTTCCCCCTATCTCCGTAAGCCTATAAAATACATTTTCTTCTGCTGACACTGCAGCATGAACTTTCCATAGCAACTTATTCCCACACCACCTGTTAATAATGCCAAGAGTCATGCATCTAACTCCCTGCATACTGTGCCAAAATGTTTACACAATTCAGCTTATTTCAGAGTTTAAAGACCAGACATAAATCCTAAACTAGCTGTGTCTCTTCCAACTCAGGGAGTTGGTTGCAACATTTTTGTGGGTAGAATTGGGCAGATTCTTCCCAACTCGTTTTTAATAAAATGGGGAGGGGGTACTCCTCTGGGACTACTTTGCTAACTGTTTTGGGGTCATCAGAAGTGAACTGTTTTGCAGAATGTTGGCCAAGTATGAGTGTATCTTTTCAGTTAAATATCAGCTTTATTGGCAATGCCCTTAAAACAAGAACTAAAAACTTCCAAACTGAAAATTTGTTGTTAATATAAATATCTGAAGATTACATTTATAAATCATAATCTGAATTAATCATCATATGAACTAACATTGATTTTGTATTTTTTACTCTTTACTTTCATTTCATTTTATACTCTTGGTTTCTATGTATTACTATGTCAATTATTTCTCATGAAGATTTGGTACTGCACAGATCAAAATCTACCTTTGACTGCCGACAAGCCTCAGACCCACATTGGGAAGCGATCTGCCTAAGATCACACAGCTAGCAGGTGAAGGAGCTGGGATTTACATTCTGATGTGGTTGCTTCTAAAGCCAGGGTTCTTTCAACTACCTCATAATTTTCTAAAATGGTTTTCTTGGAATATCACATAAGGAGATATCAATAAGCATGTCTACAAAAGACTGTTCTATTGTTAAGTTATCTTTGAAAATTTGTTACTGTATTTTTCTCTTGGAATTTACAATGCACATAAGCATAATAAAGGCCCTGAGAAGTCCTGCAATAAAGAAATTGGCTTAATTCTGTGCAACCCAGCAGTTTCCCAACTTACTTGAGCACAGTGCTTTTTTCCCTTAGCACATCCAGTAATACCCAAGGAGTACAGTCTTTGGAAAATAGATGTGAGAGACACTGTACTAGGGCCAGGCTGCTCCCCAATCAGCTGCCCCTAGAACCTGCTCTCTTTTCTTCTTCACTCAGTTTCCTAGAGGACTTATATAAAGCTATTCTAGCTCTCTTCAGCCACCCCTTACTCATCACTGTGGGATTCTCCTTCTTGGTAATGCTTTAATCTGACTTCCTAAAAGGATTGTTCCTCACCCCTCTACATATTTTGAAATAAATAACAACATAAGGCATGGATTAATAAAAGCTCAACTGGTTTATTCAGATCTCTAGGGAGTCAAACATCATATTTTCATCTGAAAAACTACTCAGTCCAGCAGAACTCTCTGCTTAAGCAACCAGTTTCATGAGACCTCACATAGTGGCAAAGCCAAATGAATTGGTCAATTCCTTCAGAAAGTATTTAGTATCATGTACACATGGTCTACATCCAAAATGATGTCACTCCTGGATAAGCGACCCCATGAATAATGAATTAGTAATTCTCATGATTGTGAAGAAAAGCTCTCTCATGAAAGACTATTGTCCACTAAATACCCAGCACTTAAAACTGAAAAAGCTTGCTTACAATCAATCTAAATATTTGGAAATATGGTAAGTTCTAATTGGAATGTTCAATTTTCTTCCAAATGCCTAGCATCCTGTAGCTATAGCTAGGAACTGTGAGTCATTGACTAAATGCTTCTTTTCACTTCTTCCACTTCTCCGGTTAATATTATACTAATTTTGGTGCTTTATATTATGCAGACAACATTATTGTTAGTTGGCTCCATACCAAAGACCCTTAGCTATAAATGTTAATTATTTTTTTGGCCAATGAGTAAAATGAACACTTGGTAAAACCAAGAAAGAGTAGCCATAAAATTCCTCTTGGAATAACTATGAAGTTAAAATTCGCTAACAGAAGTAAATTTCTATTTTATTCTCCTCGATCTTTTCACTGTCAGCCATCTAAAGTTATCTTTTTCAAGGGATCCTACAACAAGATTCAAAAGTGAAAGCTGTGGAGTCACAGTTTGGAGTAGCATAGAAAAATCGACTGGAACTGTAAACTCCATGTGACATAGGCAATTTAAAGACATGAAGGGGAGAAATGACCTGGCAGCGTAAGATACCAAAGAATTCTGAGCCAGAGGCCCAGGTGAAAATGTCAAAAACTCGCAGCTAAGAATAAAATAAGGATTAGATAAAATGTTGCTCCTTTGGATTGGATTTCCTCCAGGGCAACAACCACTGAGTCATTAAGAGAAATGAGAGTCCGAGAGTTCCTGATTGCCGGTGACAGGCCCCCATTCCCCAGATGCAGTTCATGTACTGCTCTTGCCAATTGTGTTGGCTCAGCCACCTCTGCAGGGTGTGACACCAACAGGAAGAACAGAAGCCAAGTCTAGCTGCATCTGCTTGCGTTCCTGGTCAGTTTGCATTTTCAACCTCATAGTGAGGGGGTATGATTTAAATGTGAACGTTTCTTCTGATCAAATTAAAAAGTTTCTGCACAGCCAAGGAAACTATCATTAGAGCAAATAGACCACATAGAGCAAATTCTCCCACAGAATGGGAGAAAATATTTGCTTCCTACACTTCTGATAAAAGTCTAATAACAAGAATCTATCTAGAACTTAAAAGAAT